>VZTI01001286.1:1085049-1117988 GCA_013397865.1 Struthidea cinerea
ATTTTTGTTTTTTTTTTTTTTTTTTTTTCTTTTTTTTTTCTTTTTGTATTTTTTATACTATAAAAGAGCCCAACCAGAAAAAAAAGGTATGTTTGCAAAGTTGATTAGGAATTAGTAATAATTTTCTCAGAGTTTCACTTGTAAGTATCTTGCCAGCTTCCTTTGTGGGAGTTTTTGAACATTTCAGTAAAAGCTTTTTTCTTTACAGAATTAAAGAATTAAAATAAATTAAAGGAAGAAGTGTATAATAGTTCTATACAGTATTGCCCTAGCATATAGCTATTTTTGTAATTTAATTTTATTAGTGCTAAAATTAGTGACTGAAATTCTCTTTGTTTTGGACAGTTATGCATTCTCTCTGAATATTAAAGATTTCAACTTTTGAACTTGTTTCCTTTACCCAATAAGCATTACATATATATTATACAGTGAACCTTACCATATAAATACTCTAAAGCAACAAAGGATTTGTTGAATAATAATGGACATATATGTATTATGCACATATATTTCCTTCTGACAATTATATATCAAAGAAGGCTTTGCCCCTCTTTAAATATGCCCTCTGTCCAGCATATGTTCACACGTCTTTGTGCTTCGTACACAATAGGGTGAGAGCGCTTTTCTGTTCTGCAGGACTGGAGTACTCGTATTGTATATCACAGTTAGGTTTGGCTGTCAACTGTGCGCTAATAACCCGAAGTGCCATCCGTTGTGTAACGTCGTACATAATGCTCAATGACCTCAGAGCTTGTTGGAGGCTGATCATATTGAAGTGGTTTCAGAAAGAATCATATTTCATAAATACTTGTTTTGTGTACCTTTTTCCTTTTCTTGCCAATAGCGGAATGAACACATTATAGATTGCTTCAATGTATCGAAACATTTTTTTTATTCATCCACACGCAGGATAAATGTGATGTCAGGCTGCTGAGGTTAAAAGACGGTGCTAGACAGTATTGAATAGCTAACATATTAAAAGGAATTTCACACACATGAGGAGGATCTTCTGGCTATTTAACATGAAGGTTAATGAAGGAGAAAATTTGCCCTCCGCTAGTGTTGCAAATTTTGTGCAGGTCCCATTTCACCATAAGTGCATTCCATTCACTATTCCTGATTTCAGTACTGTCATGTTCTCTGTTTCTGTTATTCCTGACACAAACACATATAACACCACTGGCAGATACCAAACAATAGGGAATACATGTGTTCTGGCAAAATAAATATGGCCAATGCACAGACTTGCACATGGACATGTGGTCATTCATACCATTAAATTCTTAGCATGGCCCCTGAAAAAATGTTGGACTAATCAGCCAGCACTCTCAGAAACTATGCCCAGGCACAGTTTGATGCTATCATGGGCCAGGAACACCTTCTCCCGAGCAATCTGGATGCAGTTACTACAGTCTGGGACAAAAGAGAATTTTTCTGTACAGAAATAAGCTGTGCCAAGGCAGATGGCAGCAGGACCAAAGAATGGTTTGTGATGCATTTCCTTTATTAGCACAGCCATAGCCATGGATTCTAGACAACGAATAGCATGCACTCCCCATGTGACTACATCTATTTGGATTTTGCATCCTTGCTTTTAGATTTGCAGTGTGGTGAGTGATTTTTAACAATTCAGAAGCCATTATGATTTACGCACTACTGCAAACACTTTATGTATTTCTTTTTAACTACGGAAAGTGGATTATTAAAATCAACCTAATTCTTTATTAAGGCAATGCTTTGTGATAATATTTCTTTCATAAAAGTGTTCTGTGGAAGCCATAAATGATTCTGTACAAATTTATGCCGAACTCTGCCTAATTCCCAGAAGTGTTTTAAGATGAATTGATGCAGGAGGCATGTTCCAGCCAGAGTGTTGCATGTCGTTTCTTTCGTGACATTCATGGCTGAAGCAAAACCCCTGAATGTCAGAGAGACATTCAGGATTCTGTGCAGTACTGTCTGCAGAGAGTGTTTGACCTTCTCTACGGTACTTGCTGGGGGCGTTCTAGTCTCCTGAATCCTCATAGGAGGCCAGCGATACCTGTGGCCTGTTTTGGCAGAACATAAAATCTAATGCTGAGCAATTTTCACTTCAGACAGAGCTTGCAATGCAACAGAGCCATGCTTTTTCAGCACAAAATACCAGGTGGCATTTAGGCTTCCAGATCTTCCAGTTTCCACAGCGTCAAAAATGTAAAGATCTATCTTGGCTGACTTAGTGGATTTTGGATTAAGTTCTATATAAGAAGTCTGAAGATGGTGCCAGCTTCCTGAAAACCTAATTCCTTATCGTCTAAACTCATAGTTATGCATGTGTCCTTTTAATAAACCTGCACCCATTACATCTGTCAGTGCTACCTCACTTAGAACCAGCCAGGCAGAAAAAAAATTTCCTCATGGTCTTCAGCTACAGGCTGCTTACTATATATTATTTATTCTTTGTTTAATTTATGATTTTATGTTCAATGTTTGTTTTGTTTTGTTTTATGGGACAGTGTCAACTTTAAAGTTAAAGATTTTCTTGTAAGAACAGTGATACAATCTCAGGCTTTGATGGTTCATAGTCCTACAGGTAACTTTTACTGGCTTGAATTCTGTCATATCTGAAGATGCAAGATTTCATAGGATTCTTTAGATTACCACCATAACATTTTACAGCAGAAGAACTAATGTTTAATGTCTTTTGGATATAGGTGCAGATTCATTTATGACAGAATTTACTAAAATTAAAAAAAAAATCCATTTTACTTCTTAAAAAGGGTAAAAGTATTTTTTTTTAAATTAAGTATATAAATAAATATTCTAACAAAAAAAGGGGAAAAAAGAATGATGTCTTGTCCTAGTCCTTTGACTCAAATATAAAGAGAATGAAGCAATCTGCTTTCAATTATTCTAAACTTTTTGTGTCAGTGTCCTGAAGTATCTATATTTGCTGTTCAACAAAATGGTAACTGAACTCAAAGTGATGCCATTTATGAATCTGCATCATATTCTGAAAGCCCAACCTGTCTTATAAAATCATCACTTCCTTATCATTATCTGTCCAGTCCAGGAATAGAATAATGACAGAAATGAACCTGCTCCTACTCAACATAATTTAAGCCTATTTCCTATTTGAAATATACCCCTGTATAAAAAAAAACAAAACAAAAACCTTTTTGAGTGCCTTATGCTAGAACTTCTCTTTTACCCTGGCCAGTAAAGGTCATTAAAAAAATTAATTGGTCTCTTCAATTCACAATTTTTTTTGTAAAGCAGACAGTAAGTGGATAACTTGAAGTGCTGTGATAGTTCAAGAGAAAATATATCAATGGTCTCTGTTACAACATACATTGTTTGCTTGAATTCCATTTCATGTTCTCCACTTCTATTTTCTCCAGGCAAAAGGATTAAGTGCATTAACTCACTTCTAAACACAACTTTGGCCTTGGAATGTTTGCAGAGCACTGTGGTTAAATAGGACTCTTTCCTAACTGGCATTGCTACAGCAATGCAGTCTTTGCACCCTCTTCTGTAAATCCAATCTGAGATTCCTCGAGGCCTGGTTTTCACGGGAGGCAGTGGCATCCTGCTCCTCTCGTGGGACCACACCTGTCTAAAGGAGCCAGATGTGACTAGAACTGGAATTAGTAACACTTCTCAGAGTATGCCTGAATGTCTGGCTTATAAATAAAGCTTTGCCATAGTAGCATAAAGAAATCTGGATGTTGCTTTTCTGCATGCTGCTGAACTATTTTTACAGGGGTCATGGAAGCAATAAATGAAATTTTGTGTACTACCTTTCTTGGAAAAGTGGAGTTTGCCTTTCAGGTGACCTATTTGGATAAACAGATGGAAGGAGTGAAAAATGCAGGTTTTTAAAAGAGCAGTAAAAGTATATACATAAGGCTGCTTTTGAAGGCTTTTCTAGAGATTGAGAGGCTCTTGCTGAAGGACTAGTGTAAGATAGTAGAAAGTTAAAAGTATTTAAAAACACAGAGGAGGATTTTCCTCCAAATTTGTCCAAACTAGGACAAATACTTATGAAAAAATCTTCCTTCAGTTTATTCATCAATATTCATCTTGAGAAATTACACTGAAGCCAGAAAATTTACTCTGGAATGATACCAGAAGGATTGTAAACATAAAACAAAAATCTTGGAGGAAAAGAGCAGAAGAGAACACAAAATACACTTGAGCATAATTGAATGGAAAAAATTTACAAAATGAAATATCTCAAAAGGAAAACAGAACAACTGGGAAAAGGTTTACATAAAATAGCTAAAATCAGCTAAATTATAAATCTATCTACCTAAAAATTATAAAAAGACATTTCATTAATATACATCTTACATCTTAGTAGTTATATCAGTCTTCAAATTTGAGACACATGAATTAAAATCTGCTGCAGTTACCTGCTCACACTGATTTCATCTGACTTCCCTGTGTGCTGTGGAAGCTTCTGTTCAGAGTAACCTGATTCTCTCAGAGCACTCCACTGGAAGATTTAGCATCTCCCCTCCCGCTGCACATGCTTAGAAAGTTTGCAGTATAAAGCAATTAATTCAATCACTAAGGAATGGACTCATAAGGTCAAAGGCATTTAGCTGCCTAACTACCAACATTTTGTAAAAGTTAACATACTAAAATCAGTGAGAAGTTTGGGTCCAAATCATTGGATCAGCATCATGGTTACAGAGCTTCCTGAGCATTGTGTTATTAATTTTTCTAAAGTGAAGCATTGATAACAAAATGAACATCTTTAGCTTGCATCTGAAATTACTCATTTAGCTTAAAAACAAATGATTGAACAGTTAGGACAATGTCAAAAATTACTCCTCTCCACAAGGGTGTCAAAATTTACCTATCACCTATGCTAGGAGTTATATCATAGACAATGAAGAACTAAGCCATAAAAGTAATAAAGCCTGGGGAGTAATTCAGTTAAATACAATTTTTTTTCAGATGTTATAAAGTGTCCTGTCCTGCATCTGCATCCAGCCCAGTCACCAGCTGCTGCTCCAGAGAGGCAGAGATCATCTGTAACACTGTGACGCGTCAGCTTCATGCTGATAAATGAGTACCTTGGGTACTCATTTGAAATGGCACAAGACAGCAATATTTAAGTAAACAAATCCCATTTTAGTTGCTTATGCTTAGATGAGATTTGTTGCTTTCTAATCTGAATTAATTGCATTGACTGAATCTCCACTGAACATAATGAAAGACTTGATAATATACAAATTTGTGGATGTCTACGTCCAGACATTCAGTCCCACTGTCTTAATTTCATGATGAATTCTATTCTAGCTGGCCTTAGTGACAACTAATTGAAAATATCGTAACAACATCAGCAAATTTTTGACTCTGAAGAATGTTAATTAATATTTGAGGAGTTTTGGTTCTCTTTAGGTGGAAATAATCTATACCCGTGAAGTACATTTGTAATCAGAATTACTATCTGATTAAAAGTTTAGGGCCATAAACACAGAAATTTTTCAGTTTAAATTTTAAGTTTTGCTAGCTGAGACAGTTGGAAAGAATTTTGTCGTAAGTAAATTACAATAATGCAAAAAGATGCAGAGTAAAAGAAAAGAAATAGGATAAAAATAGATGAATGAAAAGAAAAAGATGATGCTTGGGTACACCAAACATAATAATAATAATTAAAGCACTTTGTAAGACCCTGGACAAAGTTCAGTTTCATCAGTTCTTGATATCCATTCGCCCTTTTTCCACCCTGTCTTCATTAAGCACTAACTTACCGAAGACAATAAATTAGTCCTCACTATGTTCCCATTAAAACAAGTAGTAAAACTCCACTCAATTTCAGTCTATCAAGGGATAACTTCAAGTTTATGCTATTGAACAGAGGTTTGTGGATATCTTGGAAAAAAAAAAAAGGTTTAAAATCACAATAAACTAGTTTCTGCTATACTTCTACTTTTTTTTCCCCTTAGAAAAACAGTTGTTCCAAATTGTGTTTTATTTTGTTTTTCTTCCTGTGGAATTAATCAAATTGTTAAATTGTTTGTTTCAAAGTAGAGCAGGCAAATAATGAAGGAAAGTGCTCCAAAATCTCTTTTAGCTGAATTGAGCAACAATTTTCATATTTCCCTCGCTATTTCAAAGGCAACCCGCTAAGTGGGAGATTTTTTGAACTCTTTGACTATTTTTAATTATAAATATAATGCATGTTTTTGGTGTATTTATTGCAAAACCAGGAAAGAAAAAAAGAAAGAGACAGTAAGGGATATATTGTGTACTCTCTGTGATAAAGAGTTTTCTAGTTCCTCTGCTGGAATGCAATCCTTAATTGGGTTTGCATAGTGATTTTTTGACTGCCTGCTAATGAATGTCCCAAAGTGCAGAAATGACTCGAGGCACACTTATACAGAGTTCCCCCTTCCAGCAGGAGTCCCGTGTATCCCATATTGCCACGGCAGTTTGAAAAGAATGCACCACAGTGTTTCCACCATATTAATGCTGAATATTTGTATTGTGTAAATTCTACTTAGCTCATAGCTTGTGCTGGGAACCTTCCAGAGCCAGGATGGATTTATTTCTCTCTCTTGTCTTCTGGAAAATTTGAGAAGGAGTCTAGGGAAGAAGAGGAACTTCTTCAGAATCGCTGGGGACTGACAAAGGAAGAAATTGAATACAATATAATTTAAGATTATCTGTTTTGTTCACATTTAGGTCACTAGGTTTGGAGTAAGGATGTACTTTTTGTAAACAGGAAGAATAGATTTAAGCTGAGGGAAAGAATTAGTGACCTGCTTCCTAAGAAGGAGTGTGTGACATACCTATTTCCTCAAAGATTAGTTTAACCAAGTCCTTTCCATAGCAGAAAGATACTGCCAATGAATTTGACCTTATCTTCCTCCTGGGAAGTTCATACTGTTCTATTGCAAGACTTATGCTTTCTAATGATCCTGTGGACATTTTTTATTTGGGGATGCAGGCATATTAAATGGTGAAATGTTCTGTGTACCCTCGTGAACCAGACAGACCTTATGACTTCATATAGCCTATTATTAATAACCAGGGTTGCCATGCTACAGACATAACCTTTGATCACATACACAAAAGGAGATCAAGCAACTGCATGAGGAAATACCTGGGAATTCACACAGTAATTTTTTCTTTTATTTTTTTTACATAATCTACAAGTCTGCTTAAACTACACACAGCAGAATTGAGGTTTGAGTTCTGTTTTTCCTTTGTGTAGCTGAGCAATGAGAAAAGAAATTACAAAACAGAAGTACAGGATTGAGTGGGTAGGGAACCCAACAAACCCAAAGTACACTGTATTTTGTAAGCTTAGTATTTTAACTGTCTTTTTTATTTTTTACTGAAAACTGTTTTGCAGTGATTGGAATACCTACTACAATATCCTCTATGCCTGAATTTCCTCAGGCATATAACTGCAATCACGCCATATCCTTTATATACATTTGAACATTACTCTCCCTGGAGATTCCTGTGGGAAATATTCTTTTCTCTTTTTACTTCAATCAAAATCATCAGCCATGGCATATCGATTACCAACATAAAAAAATAACTCTCCACAAACCTAAATGAACAGCAAAAAAAGTTGAGAATCATAGCAATATTTTGCTGGTGTGCAGTATTTACTGCTTCATGGGAAGTTCTCAGGAGAAGCAGACTGAAACCTTACCATGAAAGTCCTAAAAATTTGCTTCAGACTGTTCAGCAAGAAAGATTCCCCACATAAAATAGTGAAATGTATGAAGTAAATTAAATACTAAAGAATTACTAAAGAATTACCAAAGCACTGTAAATAAAAAATTTCAAATTGAAAAAAAATTCAAAAATGTGTTATTTAAAGGTTGACTTAACTCCATTTAAAAATGTGACTGTGCTTTTATGCACAATACTTAACAGGAGTGAATTTATTAACCTTCTGTTTTTACATCTAGTCTTGGGAAATAATGTGATTGACAGAAATATTGTTGGTCAAATGGTATAGGATATCTCTAGCTAATATCTAATCATCTCCACTGGTCAAAAACCAGTTGTCACAGCATCATCCGGCTAATAATTCGAAAGGTATAAAGCAAAAAAAATTCTAATTCCTCAGTGAAGGCTTTAATTGATTTGAAATATTCATATGTGAATACAGCTTTCTTCACCTTTATTCCTTAAACTTAACAGTTAAACTATACCAAATCCAGTCTAAAATTTCAAAGCTATTATTTCCATTCATTAGCTTCTTCATGAAGTTTGTGACCAGCACTTGAATTTTAGGTGACTAACTTTTTAATAGCTTTTTTAAAATTATTATTTTAGCTTTTCAATTTTTTTTTCTTCTCATTTTTAATGAGGAAAGAATCTGAAGAATCTATTATGGATGGACATGGTGGAAGTTATCATTACAGTGGTGGTGGCAAGAGACAAGTCAACAAAGGGAGAAATGCATCTCCCCTGAAAAAAACTTCTGATTCTTTCCTGAGGGACTCAGTTTTGGGGGTCTTTGTCTTGATCTGTATGAGCTTTGCTATCAGTGATCTTAAAAGGTTAAAATGAAATGCAGGATGCATAACTAGTTATGATGGCATTTAAAGATCCTCTTTATATAACATTCCCGTGGGGGGAAAAGAAAACCCGAAGACTTGGAGCATGGTAGCAAAAATAGATTTCTTTATGGAAGTTTTGTTGTTTTGAATAACTTTTGTAATTCTTATAATGTTAGATATTATAGGACCTTTGCATTAGATATTTTTTGACAGTGAAACATTTTTTTGGTTTTGTCTTGAACAATTGTTCATACACTCCTTAATTCAACTCTTCGTCTGGTGTTGCACTTCATTCTGAGGGGTGACATGTTTTGACAGCAAGTTCTTGTGTAACCCAAATTTTGGCAGAAGAACATAATTGTTAAAATCCACAACACTTTCCAGTGTCTGCCTTTACCTCTGTGTGTAGATGTGTAAACACCCCAGTCTGGATCAACCAAAATGTAACCAAATAAATGCTCTCATATTAATTTCTTCCATTTAGACATGGATGCTTTTTATTACTCAGGCACATTGCACAAGGAAAATACAAAAGAATAAGATTATAACCTGTGCTCCCAATACACGCTGTTTTCTTCTTCCTGTGTTGACTCAGAAGAGGATAAGTATTTAAATTCTCTATCATGAATTTCCAGTTATTTCTTAAAGCAGATTTAGCTAAAACATCTAAATCTAAGACAAAACCCTTGTATTTATATCAACACAGAAAATAAAAACTAATAAACTGCATCTCTAGCAGCCCATTGCAAATTACCTTGTGATTTACCCTTTCCATGAGGAAAAGACAAAGCTGCAACGTGGGAGAGACAAAGAAAGTAAACTGTGTGATCATCCACTTGCATGGATTACCAATGTGATAGAATATGTGCAAGAATATTGTACCACGAGATATGAAGGAGTGGTTTCTTAACACCGAGAAATGTGACTGCTGTGCTTTCTTTGGTGAATATATATAAACACTTAAAAATTTCGTTACCCAAATTCTCCAGATTCCTTAAGAATTTTAGTCTACCCTGAAAATCTCCAATTAAAGTATTTTTTCTAATTTAACTTTTCACATAGGTTCAAAACACAAGAAGTTGTCATTGTTGCTTTTTTTAAAACACTTGCCCTTCAGACTGGAAGCAGGATAGAATTTGAACACTAGCAAATACTTGGATAAAAATCTATTATTTTACACTGAAAGCTTCAAAACACTTGTAAAAAAGGGTGTTCATTCCTAAGAAAATGAACAGAAGGTATTAATCTCTATAGGCTTTCTACTAGTACTGAATGTATCAAGGTTATAAAGTTAGTTTTGTAGCACTTGTGCAATATCAAAATAATTTTCTTTTGGTACAGTAATTTGAGAAGATGGTATTTCGACAATCCTAGAAAAGTCATTCAGCAAAGACCTTTGGTGGCCATACATTATGTCCTTGTATTTAATTATAACCTCTTCAGAAATACCAAGGAATAAATCTGGGTCCTGAACCTGTGCAAGGAATGGTTTCTGTGAAGCACTCGATGCAAGACAGTGTGCCATGCAGATGACTCTCTTGATGCCAGTACACATAAACACACTCTTCTGCTAAGGGGGAAAAGTAAATTGTGCACATTAAGTAGGAGAATTGGCAGGAAATTTCTCAACAGAAGTTGAAGGAATCTCCCTTCATACATCTGTCCCTCCGAGAGAAATGAAAAAACTATCTCATGGGGCCCATACTTGTGATTCTGAAGTAAAACGTTAGGATACCACAAAAAATACTTGGGGAAACTAAATTAAGAAGCTATGTAAGAACCTCAAAATTCTGATTAAAGAACTTATGCTGACTATTCTGAATAGCTATCTTATGCTCTGCGGAATGGCACAAAGATATCTCAGTAGGAAGAAAGTAGTCCTTAAAACAACTAAATGTACATTGCTGTGAATCTGAAATTTCTAAAATTTAAAGCACATCAAAATAAGCAAAGTATCAAGTCTGATAACTAATTACCGACTTATAAGGTTTTATCTTATATATGCTGCTTAGATTTTTGTGCAAACAAACAAAATTAATTCAGATGAACAGTTTAAGAATATTTTGTTGGATTGCCTATCTTTTTAAGTTATATGTTGACTCCACATTTTCTTTCACTACCTCTTCAGTTGGGAAGTTATGAGTTATAGCCTTTCCACTTCTAGCCATGCAAATTATTTTACATGATTGATTGGTGTAATTAGGCTGTCTAGTGGAGCAGTGGCAGTTCCTTGTGCTGCCAAGCAGGAGGGACCTTACTGCTGAACTCTCACAGCCTGGGATGGCCAACAATGGACCTTCCAGGGAGAAGCTGGGCCTGACCTCTGAGGAAGGTGGTGGATATGTCACTCAAAGTGCAGACCTGCTGAATGTGAGCAGAAGGCAACTGATCCTGAGCCTCTAATAGCTGGATGCAAACTGGTAGTTGCGTAAACCTCTAAATAAAGGAAACGATGATGAGTTGAGAAGTTTTGTGAATATGAAGATAAGCTTTTTGGCACAGACTGGAATAGAAGATAATTCTGCATTGAGTTAAAAAAATCATGCGTTCCCTACTAAATCATTGCGTATGATGCAATATGCAATGATATGAAAACATATTTTAAAATATTATAGCCTTGCATAATAATCCTCTAGCCCAATAGTGTTACCTTGTCTCATACCCAAAGATTCAGACAGATCCTTGGCATTAAGATCTGTTTTGATTAAGAGCCCTCCGGAGAGGACTGCTTAGCAAAAGGGTTCTCTTTAAAAGAGGTTCCAAAATTATAGCCTAATTAATCCCCTAATTCATCCCCCTGAATAAGGTGTTTGATTTCGTGCGTCTATACCTTTTATGTACTGGTACATAGATACATCAAAGCTAACACTAGAAATATCTAGATTAGAAACAGAACCTCCATATTCGTAACTCTTCTCATGCAATGTTTATATAGGCATTAATGTTTAGTATCAGTCTTCATCCTTTTATGTAGATTTTTCCTCTCTTCTTTTGTACACATTATAATGTTCATGTGTATAAAGTGATGGCATACATTCTTATATGGCCTGAGAAACTAAAATAATTCTAAATCTATGTGTGAAACAAATAAAAATATCCTTACCTTGAAAAAAACCTCCATAACCTCCAGTAATTTTTTTTATATGTCATTTAGATGTATTGTTTCAGTGGTTCTTAATTTCACTGGTCTTAATTGTTGTGATTAAAAGACATTACACAGGAAAATCAGAAAAGGTTTGGTGGTTCTAAACAGCAGACAGACACTAGCTGCAGACCTTGATGCACCAGCCTAATTAGAAATGTAAACTATTTGAAGAACTGGATGTTAAAATAGAATCAGGATGAGTGGACATGAGTCTCAGAAAATAAACTGTGTGTCTAGAAAAGAGTCACTGGAAATATCTGGATAATCCACATAATCTTGGTGAAATTCCTTTGAAAAGTGTACGTATTGAAAACAGATTAGGGTTATTAAGAAACCAGACATTAAATATTTTTGGCTGATAAAATCTCAGAGAAGGATAATTATTCCTTTTTTGTGCAGATAGCAACAGTAAACTCCTTCTCTAAAAACTGTGCTAAAAATTTCCATATCACAGCTGCCCAGAGTACATAACAAGGAGAATATTAGTAATGTCCAGATGCACATAAATCTACAGGGATGCCTCTTGCCAACAGCAAAATGAAAGGGATGACAGTGTCAATCACATCCAATAGACTATGTTAATGCTTTTCAAACAGTTCTTTCACACTCGAAAATAGTGCTCATTAATAATGTATGGTCCAGTATGAAGAAGAAGGAATGTTGCCTCCAAAACTGATAGAATTCATTGTTCAGCTCTATACTTGTCTGAACAATAAAGCCCCATTTCTGAAGGACAATTTTTCTTTTGTCTTTAGGAGTGTGCTGAAATGATTTCAAACCTATTATACTAATTGGCCCCTTTAGTTTTAGTGCGTGTGCTGCAAATGTTGCACTTTAAGCTCTCCCCCCTGCCCCTGTTCCCCCTCCGCTCTGATTGGCATTTCTGGATTGCATGAGTAACTTACCAAGCTTTTCAGAATTGCTGGGCGGGTGACGGGGCAGAGTTTTTTCTCTGCTCCCCCGCTCTGTTGTTTGAGCAGCTGTCAGGAAGGTGGGCCTGTGGGTTTGTAGATATATTTTGAGACTAACAGATTGTAAGCTCACACATGAGAACAGAAGAAATACTTAGAATCTGAAAAGGTTATCCACCCCTTGGAGACTAATCTCCTAATATACTATTTTTGTCAGAAAGTACCTCAATTGCTTCTCAAACAAGCCCATTATTTTTGCCTCACAAACCATTCAGAGTGATGTTTAGAATGGCCTGCTTACAGAAAAAGGTCCTTTTATACCTGTGTGAATTCAAGTTTTATTTACTTTCAGCCACTTCCCTTTGTTCTATCATCTAAAGTGACAGCCTGTATTTGAAACAGTGACTTGTAATGTTCCTGCCCCAGAGAACTGGACCAGCAAGAGATAAATCAGCACACTTTCCTTCCTTGCTCTTAAAGAAACAGACAGAATAGGGCAGACTATCAAAGTCCTTATCTTTTTGGTCTGCTCACCAAAAACTGTCTCTTCATTATTGCGCGAAGTGTATCAGATCTCCTTTTCCCACTTCCCAGACCTGTTTCTCACTTTTCCACGCCCCAATAAGCACAAATATGTGTAACACCAAGGGTATCAAACAACCTGATGATCCCAACAACTTCTCCATGCATGCTGAGAACAGCAGCAGGAGTTCAGGTTTCAATGTCTCTTGATCGTTCCAGTCACTGTAAAGTCTGGACTTTAAACTTCTCTTTAGATCTGTTTGCAGCACTGCAATAGGAAGAATGGCAAAGAAGTGTTGGTAAATGTGGCCTGGTAGCCCCCAACCTCACAGTTTGTTCTCATTTTATAAAGAACAGAACATTTTGAACATTTTGATCCCCTTCTGACATCCTGCATGTCTCATCCTAATCCGTGAGGACTCACAGATCCTACTCTTCCTCTGGCACAGTTAAAATCAGTGGCTGTTGATAAGTCAGATACTGCTCATATTTGGAACCATGCTGTACCAATCTGCCTTTCTTGTTCATTTGACTTATGCTTTTATTTTTTTCTAAAGACAAATGCCTTTTTAAATTTTGAAATTCTTTCAGAAGACATTTTCATGAGGTCCAGTGAATGAAGTGTTAGGTCAGGGACTGCTTCAGCATATGTATTAAGAAATGTTAATTTCGTAATTAACATTCTTAATTCCTTGTACATGTTCTTTTTATAACTTTTAAATCTTTGTTTCTTTGTCTAATTTTTGATATTTTGTCTTGCAAAAACCTCAAGTAATACATTAAAATATTTTGACATTATAAGCCTAGAGAAAAGACTAGTTAAGGTTAAATGAAAATTAATTTAGAATATATTAGTTAGAAAGCAAATATAGAGCTCTCCAGACAGCAATTACTGAAAAGGTGCTTTCAGACATCAGAAAATTGTACAATATCTGGTATACTTGGAAACTATACAAAATTATGGTCTTTTGGCTTCAGAGACTCATCCTCAGCGTAATTTCAAAAGACACAAATTGCAAGATACTCATTCATTAGTTCCATTTTCGAATGTTTATGATACTTGATTAAAATTCACAATAATCCTCCAAAATTTTAATCTCAAAGATGATTGCAGACAGGATAGTCAGAATTATTGATATATTCCTCATGAACAAGAATCCCACAAAAAAAATGAGGGCTATATCCAATAAGGGTTTTATACACCATCTAAGACAAGGTGTGTGATCATGCAGACGAAAGCAAAAATATTTGATTCCCCTTAGCTATACTGGATTGAATAAAGCTCTTCAACAGGGAGTGGAAAGAGGTAACTCTGCGCAAGGTGAGAGTGACCAACAGAAACAAGTCAACAGCAGCTTGTAACAGGTCTGGCTGCTCAGCAAGACTGAAACATCGTAAACAGCAGTTGTATTTCCTCTTCCCTGTACAGCACAGGTGGAAAGTGATAGAGTGGCTTTGGTTGCCACCTGGTATCCAGACAGGTCAGCCCACCACAGTAACCTTGCTTCCACATTTAGATTCTCCCCCTCAATCCCCGTTCATACTAGGGTGGGACTTCAGGACCTGTTGATCGTCTATCTCATTCATCAGAAAAATTCAAGGATTAGGACACTTCCTGTCTTCCCACCTTAGGTATATTTCTCACTTGCAGGTTATATTCGGTCCATATGTATGCAATGATCCCAAAGATGCAAAGCGCCAAAATATGGTGAATTTTTTAGGGAGTTGTCAATGACAGGAAATATCTTCTTTTATAGTTCCTTCTGGAAAGGTCATCTGATGACCTCTCCACATTTCTAGGAATTTGGGAAAGAGATAGTTTATTTGCCAGGCATATGTCCAATCAAGGACAGCTGGATATTACAGAACTGCCCCAGTAGATGGATGTTTGGCCTCATTTGAAAATTTTTGGAGAAGAAATATCCAGAATACACTGAGAGTAGGTGAGGAGACATATAATGATAAAAGATGACTATAATTACTTCAATGTTAAATGTCATCAGAATTTTCCTCAACATTTTTATGTTCTGATTGATTCTTCATTCTGGAAGAGACTTGACCCTTAAGCATCACTGTCTATGTATTTCAATAGTTACTCTGAATGATTCCTAAGAAACAATTTTTTACAACAATTCATATTAACAGACCATATTAGGCCAGATATTTCGTCAGGATAGTCTCATAAACCTTAGTAGAATCAATTTCAACAGGAGAAACCTGTACACTTGGAATATAGACTTCCCAGCCACAGTGAAAACATCTCTTCAAGTTGTTGGAAAATTCAACCTGGGAGGTCATAATAAGAGTTCATCCATAGAAAACACTCTATAATATCCATCAGATATCTGTTTGACATAGAATATAATCATAATCAGTTTTCTTTAAACTGTATTAAGAAAATAATTCAGCTTTATAGGGAAATCAGAAGAAAACATGGACTTAGATTACAAAACAGCACAGAATATATTGCATTTAGGAAAATATGTATACACAAGTTATCAACATTTTAAAATAATAGAAAAAATACTTTTGTTCTCCAAAAGATTCTATATAATTAATTTAAAATTAATGAAAGTATGCTTCAACTTCTGAATCTATTTACTGATTGTTTACCTAATGAGTTTCATGGAAGCAAAACGAGAAAGTAGAAAAATACATAACAATGAGCAAGTCTGACTGAAACGGCATCATATAAGAAAAGCATACAGAGTTTGTAGGACAAAAGTAATTTGCTAGATAACATCTGGTGCCAGTTATGGACTGTGTTCATGGGAATGCTGATGTAGAGAACTGAAAAATAATGAAAGCCAATAACATTGCAGAACATCATCTCACTTACGGCTGACATATGGGCAGGACTTCCCTTGCAATTTGAGCTGAACAAGACTATTTTCAACTTATGCATTTATAGTTCTTCCCTTCACCACTTATGTCCACAGAAGAACACTTTATCTAATAAAGAAGGAGGAAGATTCACTGGTTTGGAAGTCTGATGGTTGAGGGAGACTTTAGAAGAGCATTGTAAATGCATATTGCATTCCAATCTTGTTAAAAGCCATGCAAATCTATACCGACTATTTTGATTCCTAAGGCATGTTTGCGGCCAGGAATGGAGCACCCAGACTTTTATTACAATTTATCCATTTCCTGACACAAATCAAAGCTACGGAGGGATTCAGGGTTAGTCCTTCCATTGAGCATATCTCTCACCATCACTTCTACTTGCCAATTCTTCCCACTTCCCTTACCAGTGCCTCCCTAGGCAAGTTCTAGCTGTTGTGGAATTCCATCCCTTATTTCTGTGAAACAGCAGTGACTAGTAGGTCATGTTTACCTCCTTTTGGAGTCTGCACTGAAAAAAAACCCAAAAAGCAAAACCAAACCAGCAAACAAAGAGACAAAGAGAAAAGGAAGAAAAAAGAAAAAAGAAAAAAGAAAAAAGAAAAAAGAAAAAAGAAAAAAGAAAAAAGAAAAAAGAAAAAAGAAAAAAGAAAAAAGAAAAAAGAAAAAAGAAAAAAGAAAAAAAAAAGAAAAAAGTCGAGATGCTTTACTGCTTTACTTACCCCATTTGTAACACCTGCAAAATCAGAGTAGCTCACCTTCAGTGAAAGACATTAAAAGAGAGATGGAAACGGTAATGCTCCTTTTTCTTCTTCTTTGGCACACGGTGTGAATTTTGTTGAAGTCAAAGCGTTTCACAATGAGTTGAAATGCAGCTGCGATGTGTCAACAAGATCTGTCTTCCCATACAATCTACAGCCAAACAGTAGGTGTATGACAAACTTTTTGGTTCAAAAACATGCATGCCACATACCACAAATTAGATTAGCTATCTCTGACAGTTTGTATAAACATTTTCCATCTTTTCAAGCAATGTCACACATGGCATTCATAATCTGTTAGGAGACAAACCGTGCCCATTTTGTCACCCTCTAAATCTGCAGACTTCCAAAGGAGAAACAAATGCAAGACTTGTTTGTTTGCTTGTTTGTTGTGGAGGAAGGTTGCTGGAATTCTTCCTGGTTTGATTATTTTGCATAGAACTATTCAACTTTGGTAACACTCTCCAAGAGCTAGTCTGAGCTCAGCTTGACAGCAGTAGAAGAAATGGCCAGATTCTCCAAGAATGACTCAGAGAGAGAATATTCCTGTTTGTTTTCTTTGCTGTTGTGGGTGGGGGGTGAAGAAAAGCAAGAAAAGGCAGAAGGAGGTAAATTACTGTAGTACATGAAGTCTATTGTGGTGAGCGAATAAAGGCATGGGACTGGTGCAAAAGCTCTGCTGACTCCCATTTCACGTTTGCCTTCTCTCCATCTGGAGAGTGAACTTGTTCAGAGAGCAGTCGCTGTGCCCTGTAGCAGACTTGATTCAGCTCCAAGGCGCATCTTCCTGCACCAGTCAGATGGAAAGAGTGTGAGGCAAGGGCTTTGGTCATGCTGCAAGACCAGTGTTAACACAGCTGCACGGCCGGGAAAGGTGCCCTCTGTAGAGGACAACACAATGCATGACATTCCTGACATGCAAGGCAACAAAAAGTGTAAAACATCAAAACTTGTCACTTAAAGCCCTTGTTATAGCAAGAGTTCAAATTTATCTTAAGAGCTAGAAAATGACTGCAAAGATTTTAGGATATGAAAAGGATATTTTTTCTTACTTTAGACTTTGTAAATGGTCCTACAAATTAAATTACTGCTAGACCAGGAAACTAGGAAGGAGAAAAAACAAGTATTTGCTAATACCATTCCTAAAAATGGGTATTTTATGGACTCTCTTTTATATTTTATGTTCTTTTTCAAAACGCTTCACTGCATTTTTATATGTTAAAAGCTTATTTTATTACTGAAAAGTACAGTTACATGGAACTGAAAAAAGGATTCACAAAATCACACTAACTACCAGCAGCATTGTCAATAGTGGGGCACTTGGAAAACCAGGTAAAACTAAATTGCTTTTACCAACATTTCTATTAGAATTAAGCAGAATAGTAGTGTAATGAGAAAATACACGGAATATCATCTAGACAGGGTAGCAGCATCTGATGCTGGAAGAGAGGTCATGGCAAAAATGACGAAGAATACACCATTATACATCTTTAGAAAATCATAGACCACAGTAAAGTTTCCATCTCTATAATCTCGTAGTTTATCTGAATCTTATGAGCAAGCTGCAATGCAATGTTTAAAGTTCCAAGTTTATTTACTTTCTCAGAGTTCAATATTAGTAGCATATTTTTGATCTGTGATGACCTGTATGTCCTTTATAGACTCCACAGCTACTTTTACAAGGAACATACTTGTGTCATCAATCCTTCCCCTAAAGATGCAGCTCTGTACTCTGTTTACCTGCCCCACAAACAGTTGATTAGCGTGTAATATTTCAAATAGCTGAACAAATTTAAATTCTTATTTATAGTTTACACCTTTTCCATATAGATTTTTTAATAACTTAATTGAAATCAGCATTTTTATACTAAAGTTAGTTATCCATGAAGATGTTTTTAAGATGTGTAGGGAAGTTTTCATCATTCCACTTTATATCAGTCAGGACGAATTTTAAGATAAAGAAACAATTTTGTTTTTAAATAATGTGGCTATCACAGGAGATGCATTTCTAAAAAACTCAGAACTATATTGGTTTAAGGAATAAAACTTTTTCTGCCAACAACACCTCCAGCAACATAACAGGGGTTTACATATTAGAGGTAACGAATCAGATCAAAGCATTTTTTTTAAGGTGCATTTGAACTAAAAGACTTTGAGCTCATAAAGACAAGCCATGAGCCATGACTTAGTTTGTGCCAAGATTCTTCTTGACAATAATTAATAGAAATGAAAACAGAATTGCAAGAACTGTTGTAGAAAGAAAACGTGTCTTGCATACAATCACCTACTTACTTGAATCCATTTTATGAAGTCCTTGTGGGTGGGAAATAGAAGGGAATGAGCAAGAACAGCAAAAACTGGGCAGTGTGTAACTATTGTCGAAAACACCACCACCTACAGTATGGCAAAGCTTCACTCTAGGAGCATGTATTTGGGCAGGAATATTGCATATTTTCAAAGAAAGGCCATTTAAGCAGAATAAGATCAAAGAAGGAAGAACTTCACAGATAGAGGCCTGGTGGAAATGCTTGTGATGTGCAAAATATTGTCATTGTGGAAGAGAAAAATTCCCTTATTCACAGGTGAAATGAAAAATGGAAAGCCATAAGGGCCACAGAATTGCTGCTACATACAGCAATGTATGAACTGAATCAGTCAATCAGTGATGATAGGAAGAAAAACAATAAAAAAGGTAGATCAGAAATCACCTACTAGAATAGGAAATACTATTAGGTAAGATTGAATAATACCGTGTCTTCAAACAGAAACAAGGCCAGGAAAAAATATCACAAAATTGTTTTTTCCTTGAAACAATTGATAAAAGGAGAAATGCAGAATGAAGAGTGTACTGTTAATAAGTAGAATTATGTACATCCATGCAAGTGTTTGCAATAGATATTGAAACTCAAGTTAGAAAAACAGTAAAATGTTTCTGTGTAAAAATTTCAAGTTTTTTTTTAGAAACGAAACCAATGTTTTTATACATGACTTTTGAGCTTTGGAATTACCATAACCTTTTTTTTCAGGAAGCTGAAAAAAGGTGGTGTGTACACCGCCCTAAAGTAAGTGTCAAAACGGTATATCAAATTAGAAAAAAATTAGAACAAACCCAAAACCACAATGTTTTCTTTGCAGGTGGTTTGAAAATATGGTAAGGGTTTAAATTCACCAAATAAACGTTTTCTTCATGCAGTTTATTAGAGCAGTTTATTAATGTAGCTCTTAGTTTTTTTAAATGTGTCTCACTCTCATAAAGCCAATATCTTGTACAGTATTCAAAATTCTCAATCACATGAAGACCTACATACGTGGGTCTCCACATATGCCAACCTCTCCACATATGTGAACACCTATGACGTTTTCCCTTTCAAAGAAACAACCAGTATTTGCTTGTGCTAGTCAGTACGTTATACAACGGAGAGCAATAAGATACATTGTTCTGTTTGAATACACATGTAGAAGTTATGGCCAAGCCAATGAAATTTTTTATCCATGAAAATTGCAAAATGAATGCATAATAGAAAATCCATTAAACAAAGAAAATGGTAGCCAAAATCGGGTACTAGTCCAAACTTCATCTTTATTTACTGAATATATTTAATGTTTTGGCAGTTTTCTAATTTTACAAGTGTTTATGTAAATGGTAGTTTTCAATTACCGACCTGTAAATTACTACAATTACTTACCTCTGTGTCACCAACATTAGATATTCCTCTCAACAGATTGGTTTATGTTCACATATAATATAGACATTTAAGATTGAATAAATCCCAGAGGCCTGACCATGAATATAGCCAATAAACAAGGTCTTAAAATCTGTTTTAATGCAATAAGTATGGATTTTCCTGTACTAAACAATCTTAGAACCTAATCCCTTCAGTATCTGATTAATCAATAATATAAACATTAGCTGCTACCTCTTGTCTCACGGCACTAGAGCAAAAGCAAATTTTCAGTTTAAGAATGAGGGTCTAGCTCTCTGAAAACCTGTAATTGATGTAAGCTCATAGACAAGAAATTAAAATAATATCAGAAATTTCTATATATACGTGTTTTTAATCAGTGAGAAACAAGGAGGCAATGATTAGTATGGAAAGAGTGCAAAATATATATTAGGATTCAGCGATGTGATTATAAATTTGACAGTGTAGTGAATGTAGGAGAAAGGGAAACGAATACAGAAGAAAAAGATTTGCCAGAAATTATGCACGTTGAATGTAGAAAGATGTTTTAAAATTACCTGGATCCTGCCTTCTGTGGAATTTCTATTTTTACAACCCAGTGTCTACAGGCAGAAATTGACAGGATGTGGTCCTGCATTATTTTAATTGCTCGATTTACCTTTTTAGTGGTAGGTAGTATAGTAATATCTTAGTGGTGCTAAGTATGCGTACCAGAATAATACCTTATTTCATTAACAAAAAATTCCTGGACAGTTCCTGTCCATTCATCTACTGTTGCAGTCTCAGTGAGATAAGGTAGAACCCCTCTAGCTTCAAGAAAAGACCTTTTTTCCACTGGGAACATAGTGCATCAGTGCCCATTCGTTCACTGTGAAGATAAACAACAAAGCTTAGCTCACACGCATTTGAAGAAATTCCTTTCCCTGAAGAAAATGTATCAGAACGTGCTTGTGTATTCTCTGGTGAGGATGAGTCAGCCGATGCCAAACCCATGCCGGGAACCGTGGTAAGAAAAACTGAGGACACTGGCCAAGGCTTTGGCAACCACATCCCATTTTGTTTACCAATACTGATGCAAAGAGGGAGACCAATCCACAGCCCGTCTCGGTGAAGAGTTTTATTTAACCAAACATACATGAGATTTAGGCAGCTACTACAACCAAAAGGTTTTTCTGTGGGTCAGGAGCTCTCTTGCGCACAGGTCTGGGCTATCCTGTGCCAAATAAGGAAGATCGTCTTTTCTCCATTTCTTTTCTTTTGTAAGTATCCATCAAAGAAATAGTAAAACCATTGCTTAAATATTCCTTTTATACCCCTCAGTGGATGCACAGGCTAGTCTCCTGTAGCTCTCTTTGCCTGTTAATTTATTGAACATGGTTAAAATTTGCTATAGATATATGATTAGTCATAGCAATCTAGTTATGATGCCCAGGTTATACAAATAGAAATTCAATCCTTTGCTTCAGATGCTAACATGCTGAAGCAAAATTTCCACTATTTCAACATTCTATTTGCTTTTTGATTGGCTTTATTTTAATTTTTATTTGGTTTGCCTTTTTTTCCTGCAAGAAAACACTAGAAGCTAAGGCGACATTTATGCCAGTTTAAACCTAGAGGATGCAAATTTTTAAATATATACAGAGAGTTCCACTTTAAGATGCTCCACCCTGTCTTTTTGCTCCAGGTGATGGTCCAAGGTGTTCCATAAAAATGAAAGTGATTCTGAGATAAAATATTCAGCAAAAATTATCAGATAAGCTAAAAGGAGCGGATTTTTTAAAGGCAGTGGCCAGATGAGATATAATATTTCCTTTACCATGGTGTACAGGCACCTAAATTTTTTCTAGCTCACAAGAAATAAGAGGTGTGTATGCTTGGAGACAGAAAACTAGCTTCACTGTTGGAGATAACTGCCTTATTCCTAAAAAAAAAGCAGCTGGATATTTTAATGGACTGAACTGAGGAGAAAACCTGAGCTGTCAGGTATGAGTTCAGGCTTAGCCAATAGCAGGTAAAAGAGACTCAGTCTGTGTCTATGTGAGCCGTATTGGGTTCTGTGGGAGTACAGTCCCAGTTTCACCATTCTGCACCCAAACCAGGCTATGGCACATTTATCACAGAAAGCTAATGGCATTGCACTTCCCCTTAGAGAATGCAATACTGGAACAGTGCTAGTAAGTTCCTTTATTCACTTCTGAACCACAGGAACTTTCCTCCCCAAGTGTCTTCTATCTCAGTGTACTCTGTAACTGCTTAAGTCTGCCAAACGGGCTGAGAGATAATTCTCCTTCCAGCAAGACAGTTGAGCTAGACAAGCTCCTCTCAATTGAAAATCACAAAATAGTTAACCATTTTGTGTTCTATACTTATCTATCCCTGGTCAGACAGAGCACTGTGACCATAATGGCTTGGTATTTACTGTTACTGAA
Organism: Struthidea cinerea; assembly: GCA_013397865.1. Lineage (NCBI taxonomy): Eukaryota > Metazoa > Chordata > Aves > Passeriformes > Corcoracidae > Struthidea > Struthidea cinerea. The sequence goes on from VZTI01001286.1 coordinate 1,107,861, forward strand.
GTACTGAATGACGTGAAGCATGAAGAGCTATATTTGTGTCCATAGGTATATACCATGAGTACATGATGATGAAACTAATGGAAATGCAGAACTTCTACTAGGAACATGCAAGTTGCGTGGCTTTCATTAAAATAAAATTGCCACATGACATGGCTAACATGTTAACTGAAGTTCCCAAGCTATTTCAAGGGAATAAAACCTCTGCACTCTCTAGATACACTGTACATTTTCTTTAATTTTTGCTTCACTTTGATTTGAGAATCAGACATAAAATGACATATCAGGAGGAGGGTTAGATTTTTATTTTTCGTTTGCAGGGCTTCATGATATAGTAGTACTTTGGCACTGAAACAATACAGTCTGAGTTGCTACTACTCACAGTGGTGTTCAGTAATGACCAGAGTCTAAAATTGTGCTGTATATCTCCTGCTGCCCTTTCCACACACAGCTTTAGCTTTTTTCCTTGCAGTGGATGGCTCTCATTAGAAGGCAAAATGAACTTAGCAGTTTGACTTCTTTTGAGGAAGTATATTCTGAGAAACATCTGGGAGCACTCTAGGGAAAAAAATATCTCGTGTCAAGCACATTGATCAGTTACGTTAATACACACAATGCTGTCAAAATTCAAGACAGCAACATACCTCCATACCAAATTACCCAAACCTTCAATGCCTGGGTGTCAAAATATTTTGCGAAGAAAGTTTCAAACTCAGACTCCAGTACAATTATTTCTTGCTTTCCAGATAACAGAATGAGGAAACACTTCGCTGCTATTTCCACAAAATTTTCTAGCTCTTCTTATTTAGTAGTTTATGGAATATGCATTACAAGGGCTTGTCAAGTTTGGTAGAAGATCCAATTCAACAATAAATACATACGTGCTATTGATCAGTGGAGACATGCAAGAAAACAAGCCAAATAAGAAGTCAGTATGGGAGGTAAAGTTTAGGCTTGAATGAGCATAGCATGTCTTCTTTAAGACTGAACAGCAAGAATTATCATAACAGTAATGGGAATGACAACAACATATCCATCTGATTAAATTCTGAAACTGGAACAGAAAATGTAAAGAAAATTAAAATTTGAATCTCATTATAGCTTTGAGTGATATCAAAAATCTTATCTTGGGAAAAAAAAAAACCAACCATTAGAGAGATAAGAATGCAGAAACTCAGCTGGTATAAATCATGACCAATTACTGCCTTCGCTGATTTCTGCTAGCTGGGAATCAGTTTCAAGGTCATTAGCTGTATTCTGGCAAATCTTGAAAAGAAACTTCCCGGAGCATTGAAACTAAGAAAGTCCATTTAGGACGAATGATTAACAATTTCAAAGTCTACAGTTCGAACTGTCACAACTGTGGCCATGCTACCTTGGTTGCCTACAGACAACAGAAAGCAGTCATAGTCCCATTGCAGTCCTACCCTCTGATTCACTTAGTCCCAGGATGAAATGCTGGAGGCCATTACAGCTTTCAGTGCTGTCAGGCAGGAATAAATTTTCATCTGGGCTGAATAATATTTTTTGCAAAATAAAGTGTCTTTCCTCATACCAGTAACCTACAGCTGTGGGAAATACCACTGTGGTGTCATTTTCCTAGATGGTTGTGTTTCACATCTTAGTGCCACCTGCTGAACCTCTATAAGGTTCCAAGGCTTGGTTATATCTAAACCACATCCATGGATTTTAAAGACCTCCATGGGACTACATTTTCTGAAGAATCTATACAGTTTGAAAAGCATACCCTTTTGAGATTACTAAGGTTATTAATAAAAAAATTAAAAAGTGATATGATCCTAAAAAATTAAAGTGATAGTACTGCTAAACTCAAGTTACTTTGTGTTGTTACTTTCTTTCAGAACATTATGATCTTAAAACCACAAGTATCGCCTTTGGGTACCTTTATTATATTAGCTTAGTCACAAAACAATATATGCAACAGGTATGAACCCAGGTATAGGACCTGTTCTACCGAACAATAAAGGTATAAAATCTGTTCTCTGAGAGGATATATGCAAAAAATGATTAAAAGATAATTTTTGCTCCTGGTGCCTCAGTTGACTAATATGCTCTATCATATAGAAAAAATGTTTATAAAAGTTTATAACCCAAGAGGTTATAATCCTCTCTTTATAATATTAAAACAAAAGAGATCTTTATCAAAATATAATTAATAATTGTTACACTACAAGTGTTTGGGAAGAGAGGAAAACAGTACTTATGTTAGGAGAAATCCTGTAGTTTCATTCTGTATCAGAGCTTCAAGTCAGTAAAAATGCCAAGCTTGAAATAATATGTGCTGATTCTGAATGGGGTTTATTTTCTTCACAGTGTCTAGTATGAGGTTGTGTTTTGGATTTGTACTGAACACAGGGTTGATAACATAGAGGTGTTTTTGACCCCAACTAACCAAAGGGTTGTTCTAGACCATATGGCATCATTCTCACATAAAGTGGGAGAAAGAAGGAGGAAGGAGGGGATATTCGGAGTGATGGAGATTTTCTTCCCAAGTCACTGTTACCTGTGATGGGGCCCTGCTCTCCTGGAGATGGCTGAACACCTGCCTGTCCATGAGAACCAGTGAATGAATTCCTTGCTTTGCTCTGCTTGTGTGCTCGGCTTTTGCTTTCTCTATTAAACTGTCTTCTTCTCAACCCAGGAATTCTCTGGACAAAGACTGGACTACACTAATGAGTTTATTTCAAAATAAGAAAAATGTTTAGCTCAGAACCCATCTCAAATCTGACTCACAGTTATGGTATCTAGATGTTTATAAGTGAAATCCTGAACACAAATTTTAAAGGATTTTTTTACAGGGGGCAACCTGGTAAGTTGTCTGGAAAATGGGTTAAAGGAATTTTTTTTTTTTTTTTAATGGGAAAAGACATGTCTTTCATTAAAAACTAGAATTAAGCGCAAGTGAAGTTATCATAGTCAATGGGATTTCCTTCTGATGAGGCACCGTGTGAGATTCTGTTCACCTGAATGAAGACAGACCTCTGAAAGCTCTCTTTAGGTCCACTTAAAGCAGCACACTCTGTCTGGTTTTCAGCAGCCAGCTGAAGCCACGCAGTTATCTGAGGAATCTCCTTGCCCACCCTGAGGATTTCCAAGGGTTCAGCTCAGTCTCCCATGTGCAGATGTGGTCCCTGGTTTCCGAAATGTGAGCACATGGAATAAAAGATGAAGGAAAACAGGCATGAATCCCAGGAGGGGAGAATGTGTCTTTCCTGAATGTAAAAGAGTACCTTAAACTCTAAAACTAGGATCAGGCTACCCTTCTCCTGGCCCTGGGACTGTTGCAGCATGGGTGTTCAGAGCACTGGGAGCATTGCAACCCCCAAGGCAGGACAGGGCCAATTCTCCCATGACACTCCTTGATACAGTGCTCAGCATGGCAATATTTAAAATACTGGGGATTTTTGAGCCAGCCTGTTATTATCTGAAGTTGCAGAGTCATTGATCACTTTTAAATATTAGGATTAGCATCCTGGGTTTCTTCTTGTTCCCGTTAGGATATTCATTTTTTTTTCATAAGAACCAGACTGTCTGGAAAAGAAGCTTCTATTTTATGTTGATCCACAGTGCTTATAAAATAATTCTTTACTCCTGAACTGCAAGGGAACTACCTTTAATGGGAGATTAAATCTAATAAAACTTTACACAGTGCAATAGCTCACTGTTACTTTCAGCATAACTGTTTACACTGCCACTATCTAAAGCAGACATTTCCTGACCCATTTTGGCTCTTTTTCAGCATTGTGTTACATTTAACGTAACACTTATAGGCTGAGTCAATTTGGCGAAGCTGAATTTCCTCTGAACGTGTTGGTTGTCAGGGACCTACTTTTCAGGTCACGGTTTTGTAAATACAGCTCTGAGAGGGAAGGCATAGCTGGTTGTGGAGGTACTCCTTCCTAAAACTCCTTCTTGTGCAATCTGTACGTGTGCAGCACCATAACAACAGTAACATAGGATGGAACCTGTGGTGGATTCCAGAACAAACCCCTTGTTCTGCTCCTGCTGAAAGACCCATCCACACACACACCAGGAAGATTTATTTTTCTGCTGATTAACCTCAGGCCAGAGTTTAGCCAATGACCCAGCTGCAAGCCGGCAGTCCCAAAACACTACTCAATAATGTTAAGAATAATTTCTCTACCTGCAATGTCCTGTATTCTGCCTCTGCGTACCTCTGCCTACACTCTGCTAGATCTGCTTTTTCCTCCCTTCTGCTGCTTTTCTGAGTCTGTAATGCCTGGGCTTTTTCACTCTGAAGACTTGTTCATTATGTCTTTCAGTAATCTGGAGGTCTAAGAGACTATCTTCCTTAAAATTCATAGGTCCTACGCTTTCTCCAAACCTCAGTAGTCCTTCTTAAGCATCCTTGAGGTTTTCCACTTATTGCCACTTTAGGCTTTCCAATAGGATCAGGTGTCTTGTCTTTTCACGTCTCAGGCTTTTCCTTTACACTGAACACCAGATAGGAAAAATTTAAGTCTAAATAGTCTAGATATGAGTTGCATTCCAGCATAACTTTCAGATTGTTTACTCCATTCAGTCTGTCATCAAGCTTCAATCTGTACGATCGCATAGACCTTGGGTCATAGGTTACCCAGCCTAAAGTGTTAATTCTGCTTACAGTAGAAGAAAAAATAACTGAAGATATATTGTCAATTCATCAACACAAATAAAATGTAAATTGTATAAGGAACCCTGTGGTTTTGGTTATTTTCCAAAATGTTCTAAAAACCTTGGAGAATCAAATATTTTTCTACGGAAAATTAAAATCCATTAAAAGTGCTCATACAGATAATTAAAATTTACATATCTAAAAATTAATACATTGCAAAGTAAAAAGTATATTAAGAAATAACTTTTAAATTTGTACCCAGCACTTTTTTCCCATCATTCTGAATTCAAAGATGTGAATTTTGGCCTTATATTTCAGCCACCATGTAATTGAGAAACAGTGGATTTTTCATGAGGGAGTAAAAGAGACACATAGGGAAAAATGTTTGCATCCTGTTAGGGACTTCACAGAGGAAAATATACATTTTAAATTAATGACACATAACTATTATCTGGTGCCAAAATTATACATATTTACAGTACGCTTTTTATAGCAATTCTTTCGTGTCAGTACTAGAAGTGTAATTTACATCATAACAAGTGCATTAATCTCCCTTTGAACTTGAAGAAAGGTGCCCCTTTGGGTATGATGTATTCCTGCATATGGAGCAGTTTATCCTTTTGCAACTGTCATGTTAATTTTGAAAAATAAAAAATAGGCTTTAATTTAAATTTCTCCACCCATAAGCAAAGCAATAAATATTATAAAATTAAATATGTACTAGAGAATAAGTAAATTGTATTGATGGAAGACTCCAGGAACTGTTTTACGTATTTTAATAAGCTGATTTAGAATTCAGAAATAATATGTAAATTGTATTCATTATACTAAAATAAAAGATTTAAACAAACTGTTACAAAACTTACATAAATTTGCTTTTTTTCTCATTACCTTAAACATTTTGACTGCAGATGTAGATCTGCTTGGCTTTGGATCAAGCTCCAGACCTGCACGTCTGGATTTTATTTGAAATCAAACCTGAAAAGTCAGTTTTTCATAAAAAAATATTGAAATAAAATTTATATTGAATATATTCTTTTTATGATGGAGCAGAAAAATCTGTTAAAAAACAGAAAAAGACCCTAATTCTATTTTTCTGCAAAATACCTAAGCCTATTGATCTTATTGTTATTATGATCTGGTGAGAAGGAGTACAGACAAGATGTTTCATACAAATCCATATTAAAGCATTTTAGAAAGTTCAGAGCCTCAAATTGTTCAGATAAATTTTGATACAAAATGGAATTGTGAATTAAAAGACTGTGAGCTTTGGAATTTTTATTTTAAAAAAGCTGAAGGTCCAGTCATATCTGCAGTTTAATACACAGAGGTTTTTTTTCTCCTTTATTTATTAACTTTGCCTGTAGACAAAGTCTCTTCATTTGTTTTTTAATATCGTGAGATCAGGTATACAACTTTCATCAGACATATTCAAAACACACTTTTTATAGTTTATATTATAAAAAACCCAGAGTGAGATTCACAGAAAACATGCAAGTTCCTCATTCATCCAAAGACTTTGCAAATTCAAAAATGCAAGTAATACACAGAAGCAAATTAGAGAACACTTGTAATTTCCCATCTGAGTGTACCTGTCACTGCACATACACAATAGCTGATTTCACAGGAGATGAAGAACGCATGTGTGCAGCCAGAATTAAGTTATCGGGAAAAATACGGTAAAACATTTACACAAATAATAACTCTGTGATAATTGCTTTATAAAACTATCATGAATGGTTTGAAATCTCATGTGATAAACACCTAGTTCTCAGTATGTTGAAGAATACAAGATAAAATTGTCTGAGCTGATGAAGTTCAGAGGGGGAAATGCTTACAAGGTTGGTATTTAAAAACACATGTAACACTAGATGGAATAATGACAAATAATGAATATTCATAACAGCTACAGGTTTAGAGAACATACAGGCCTAAAACTACAGGAGTGTTGCCTAAAAATGCTTCCACAGAAGTGCCCGATACATCCTTTTTTCAGTCTCAGGCAACTTCAGCTTCTCATCTAGAATTATAAAATTCTCCTGAATTTTAATTTCAACTCATGGGACCCATATTACCACTGAATCTGTCTGTGGGACATCACTTAAGACTGTGTCTTTCCCCAGGGAGTTTTACTATCTGCTGTCACTCACAATGATGCTGTCATTCCCACTTTGAATATGTGAGGCATAATTAGTGGTTCTTAGTAATCTCTGGTATCCGCTGGTCTGTCACCATTCTGCTTTACAGTGCACTGTTTTCCTTTTACAGTCAGCTGCAAAAAGCCAAGTATTATCTTTGTGCTTTTGGTGTAGGCACTTGGGCAATGACTATATGTACACTGACTATATGTACTCTTCCCTCTGTCAAAAATCTACAATGGCAGTTTGGGAGATCACTGAAAAAAATCATAATTTCTTGTTGGCTGACAAGCTACTTCCTTCTCGCAATTATATGCAAAGGCAATTACCAATCAGTGCTAGCCACACGTCTACATAAAGTACCATATCAGAGATGCTCAAGGCAGAGATTAAGCTCTCATGACTTTAAAAGCTTGGTCCATATTTCATACAGTTAAATCAAATCACAACCATTTGGACAGTTTAATCAAAATTGTACTGTAATTAAAAAAAGCTTTTTTTTGAAATATGCTTCATATAACCATGTTGCCTTTGTGAGGGCTTTTTAAAAGAATGAACAAGCCTTCTATTGTCAAAATGCAAGAACTATCTTCTGGTGATACTTTAAAAACTTCAGAATTTATTAAAATTGTAAATATATTCAATTTCTGCATTTTTTATTGACTATTTCAAGTTTTCATTTAGAACTGATTCATTGAAAATAAGTCATACTTCAATATGTAGCTCAAAAAATGCAATATGCCCAAATCACATTCATGTTATTGCTACCTGAGCAACACTTTTTGATCAAATCAAAATTGATTGTTTTCTAATAAAAAATGTTAACCTTTTCATTTTTTTTTCCAGTCTGGAATAAAAAATAAAAAATAAAAAAAAAAAAAAAAAAAAAAAAAAAAAAAAAAAAAAAAACAAGAAAGGTATTAGGGAAATGGCAGTGCTCAGAAAGACTTACTGTTTTTCTATTCATATGTAAAATTGATGCCTCGCTAGAGGCAAATTAATTGATTTTCTGAGTTATTTTCATCATTTACTGATATAGAGTTACAGCTGCATATCCAGGAGGCTTTTAATACACACTGATGAGGAAATACAGAATAGCTTATATGAAAATGTAGAAAACGTGAAAGGGCGGGACTCAATTTCAAAGTAGTCAAGTCCTATTTACTGTGAATCCCTGGTGAAGTTATACACAGGGAATCACTGAGAGACCTTGTCTGCCACGTTTTCCAGCTAGAAGCCTCTAAGTGCCCGACTGTCTCAGAGATGTCAGAGGATTACTTTTTTTAGAGGAACCACTTCTTACCCTGTTTCTGACCCTGAGATTAGCTCAGCTCCCTTCCAACCCAGAATACCCTGTGATTTTGTTAGAAAATGAGCATTTCTATGGGCATGACCACAGGTGTAATTAGAAGGTGAGAGCTTAGGCATTTTAACTAGCCTTGTCTGGTAGACATCTCTGAAGTTCCATTGACTGGTACCAGAAGAGAATCTTTCCATAAAACTTTATTTTAAAAACATAAATGGTGCTGATATTTTTGGAAGACATTTCTCAAGATTCACACGTTTGTGATTTCTTCTGCACTTTCAGTGACATCTTCTAGTAATTTACTGGAAATGAAGGGTAATGCAATCATCTTAAGGCTTAATACTGTGATGAAGAATTGTAAAAAGTTGCTGTGAAAAGTAAAATAAATATGTACATACATGCAAATGTATATGCACTTATGTACATTTTTTAAAATATAAATATGCATATGTTATTTCTTAGCTAAAATAAGGAGCTCTTACCATGTTTAAGAGGATTAATTTTTAGTCTGTGGTTATCAGGACAAAATAGTCCACTTTCACTCATTTCAAATGTATTTGTGATATTATGCAACATGTCCTCCCTTTGATTTATATGATGGAGGTATTCTTAAAGACCATTTTATAGTGCAACTTTTTGGGGAAAAATAGAAAAAAATTGGGTACTTGCTCACTCTATGAAGAGGTCACATTTGTGATGGGAAATAAAATTCAGCCTTCACTTCCTGATTTTCTCTTTCTCCTCAAAGTTTTCTCTTACTCCACTTCTTCCCCCCCCACCCCCACCCCCCATATACACAATTTTCTTTAACAGTTCAGGCATTTAACACTCCCTCTGAAGCTAATCAGAGTTTATATCTCCCGTGATACACAATGAACTCTCGGTGGAGCTCACAAAGTGCATTCTATTGTTTTTATGTGGCTTTTTTAGACAGCTTCCCAGAGGAAATCCTTAGTCCAACAAATTTCTTAATCACTTTGAAAAACATGTTTCATTTGGTTTTGTTTGGTATGTGTGGGGTTGTTCTGTTTTTTTTTTTTTTTTTTTACTTGTAAAGATTTCTAAAGTCCTTGAATTTACCCCTGGACCCAATAGCCACCTTTAATTCTAATTTATAATCCCTGAACACTCTTAATCAAGTCTTCAGTAGTTTTAATTATTATTCAACATCTTATTTAGGATTAAAACTTTTCTATGATTGTACAGTGAATACAGATCATGAAACACCCATTGTTCAATTACAATTAAAAGAATAATCCCTTCAACAAAATTTGGAACAATTTGAATCACGCAGGATTTAAGAGAGCTAAGTGATAGAAAAAGAGATGTATAGCTCGGCCAAACATCCTGAAAGTTAAAATGGATTTGAAAGTATTCTTAGGGAAAAAGGAATTGTTGGGATAGACCAGACATGATTTGATAGACTGTCTCCTATTGTGGCCAGTTCAAAGACAACAGAAAGAAGATCTAAGAGCACAGAGCAAGAGAGTGTAGAAAAATCTGCATTTGTAGTTAGGTTTGCTCCTGATCTTTGATATCAGAGAAAGCATAAACCCTGAAGCCTTAAGGTAAGGATCTCCGCAATAAACTTGTTATTAACTACAAAAATCCCAAGTACTCTTTACAGACTCTGGCAGGGGCAGGAAAACTGGGCGCAAAATAAAAATTTAAATGCATGATAAAATCAGCAGGCATCAAAAATGTGCACAAAAATGTGGTGTCTCTAAATCTTCTTTTCCACTATGGCCCAAATGTCACTTTATGAGGGTCATGAAGTAAATTATCCTTATGTTTACAAAAATCAAGCATCTCATCTATTCAACAGAGTACTTCAATTGATTTTAACTCTATAATAAATTCATTAATCTGTGAGTCATTGCAAAGATGCTTGTAAGTAATCATCTTGGTAAAATAGTTGAAAATAGGGAAAAAAGATTAATTCAAAAGCAGAATGTGATGAATTCGTGTTCCTCTCAGGAATGAAGTATTTTTTTATTTCCTATTAATAAGGCTTAAGACAGACAGTTAACCCTATTTAAAAAAAAAAAAAA
>VZTI01001286.1:1118034-1137344 GCA_013397865.1 Struthidea cinerea
AAAAAAAAAAAGAGCTTTAATGCAAAAAATCCTGTTGCAGATTGCTCAGTAAGATTAATGGTAGTCAAGTCCCATACAGAAGGTCAAGATGGTTAAACAAAGCACCGGTCCATTGGTGCTGTCCAGCTACCAATTTCCCGTGTGGGCAGTTTACATTCACACTCCTGTGAGTACAGGCTTCCGTGGGCTGAATGCAGCGTGTGTTGCAAGGGCTTTCTGTAGCTTTCCCTTCCTGCCAAGGAAATATAGACATTTTTGGCAGAGATAATGCTTCAGACAACAACAGTTTTTCTGATTTCACCTGCAGCATACTTTTCATATCTCAATATCTTTCCTAGTCCTTCTTTTTCTACTTTGAGCAGTAGCTTGCATTTGGATTTTCTGCATTATCTTACCCTTTCCTGGATTTTCCACGGCTTTCCGAATAGCAAATTTTTGTGACTTCCCTTTCAAAACTGATTTTTGCTGTTTTTCTCTCTTTGATATTATTAAACTGGTGCAAGCTCAGTTGCAAAACAAGTTGAGGAGGTGGTATTCCTATTTCTTAAAAGAAAATTGTCCAGTGTAATTGGCTGAGTGCCTTAACACAGCTGATTAGGAAAACATACTCTTAAATTCTCAGAACACACTTGAAAAAAGTCTTTTCTGTCATGGGAGGAGTGGGAGGAGAGGCAAAAGAAAGGAGTTAAGCCATTGAGAGGAGTTTCCTAGCAGGTGGCTTGATTTGTGCCACTTCAGCAAATGGAGAAAAACAAACAAACAGGCAAAAAATTACAACAGCACTCAGGGTGATTCATTAAGTTGTACTTTCATTAATGTTTTAGGACGTCATTAAAACATTAAAATATTGAGACATTTTCCATGTTTAGACATTAGCCATTGTATCGCACTGGGATATAGCCTAGCATTGCCCTCTGTCTTACTGGGAGTCTGCTTAAAACCATCCTGTGTTGTCCGTCATCAGTGTTCCGTGTGGGACTTCCTGCAAGTTTTCAAAGACAATAATGAAACCTGGGGATTGTATCCTTTTGAGCAAGTGAGTCATCAAAACATCACAGATGTTCATTACCATATGAATTTAGCACAATTTCTAAATCCCCAGACCACTGTTATCTCTGAATTTACCCTTTGTAGTGAATGGAGGATAAATTGTTATTTTATTTATCTGAAAACTGCATTGTGATAAGCAAAGTGCTGGAAATAATCATGTGTTCAGCGTAGCATTAGACTTTCTGGAAAGGAAAAGAAAAAACCCAATAACTTCATGTAATAATAAAAGATATATAATAAATTTTTGTCGAATCAATAATTGTAATTGCTATTTCTGATACAATTTTTTTTTTCCCTTCTCATGAAAAAAGGTCAAATTTTACATGAGGGAATAGAGAATACATAAGATATCCCACAGCCCTAGTTTGCTACTGTGTTTATGTTCCATTTACTAGCTAAGATACCAAGGATGGTGTCTATGCAGTGTTTTGAAGGCACGTTTGAGCTCAACCAGAAAACACATGAGATGATCCAATTCCAACCTCAAAACAGCTCAGGTGAGAGAGGAGCGTGCTAGAGAGGGTGCAGAGCTGTACCTGCAGCATCACAAAAGAAACTCAAATAACACATAGCTGTCATCTCAGAAACACTCATTCACTTGTGGTCTCATATCTTCAGCCCCAGTTCTTGAGCAGTTTTGGCTGAAGCCAACCAGCACTCTCTCCTCCAGGATTCCTGGAGACAGGTCAGTAGCTACTGTGGGCCAGCAGTTCTCATTAATTAGGTAGAGATTTTGGTGGCACGAAGACAAGCTGTCCTATGTCAGCTAGCATAGCTAATGGCTCTGTTTAAATTAAAGCTGTGATGCTTCCAAATAACCTCAAAAAGATATTTTCCTCTTTCTTTGTCTGCTTCTCTTTCTGAACTATTTTTCCTTTATGCCCAGATAGTTTTTTTTCCTTTTAACAAGTTCTCTGTTTCTCTGTACTGAACTTTCTCATCACTCCTTGATATTGTTTATACCGATTTGTTTACAACTGTATTTCAAAAATATATTTCAGACACAGAAACAGAAAAAAGTGTAAAATATTGTGAGAACCTTAGACAGGGATGTAGTACTTTAGGAAACTCAAATTCAGTGAAGAAAAAGTTTGTATATAAGTCAAGAGGCATAAAAAATACATGGCAAAACCACAAATTATCCATTCTGGGTCCATGACTGCACACAAATCTGTATACAGGTAGGCAGGGTGTGGGAAGAATTCAGGTGGCCCGAGACTTGAGCACAGCACAGAGGAAATCTTTCTACAAGTGCCAGGTACAGCTGAAAATCTACACTGAGATTTTGCGGAGCAAGTATACTACTTATTTTTATTAAGTTGAACTTGATATTTCTCTAAGGACTGGTGCAAAAAGAAAAAAAAAGACAAGAAAAATCAGCTGACAAATACAGAACACACCAGTGTAAGAAGGATAGCAAAGACATTTATCTGTAGTGTGAAACAATCCCTCTACATAGAGTTACACATATTTGTAATCGAGGTAATTTGATTTTAGTTATAATTTTTGCTAGCTCTTCATTTACAAAACAGACACATTTGCTATCCTCTAACTCTTCAGGACAAGCAAGCAATACCAACACATTTGAGGTGCAAGCTGGGTGAGACAAAAAACCAAAAGCCAGCTGCGTAATCTCAAAGATCTGACATTAACTGATGAACCTCTGGCCACTGGTTTTAGTCACTAAATAACAAAAAAAAGTGTTCAGAAAACCTTTGTCAATCATATTCTGGCTTGTAGAATTTGAACAAAATTACTGGAACTGCAGAACCATCTCTTATGAGTATGGGGAGTGGGGTGGGATGTGTGTATCTATTTTAAATTAGAATTTCCGGTTTCTATCTGTAGAGCATTGAAAAGCTTTTGCTGTTATAGGAACCAATGTCATCCACACTGGTGCGTGGTCAGTAATAACTAGACTAAAGGAATAATTTGGTGTTAGCTCAGTAAATATGAGCATATTTACTTCACATTTCTGCATAACAAGCTAGCTCAGCTGGAGCTGAAATCTGCAGTGACAGAGCTACTTCAGCCAGGCCAATGACCCTTCATAAGGCCTGGAAGTAAATAAGAGTGATAATCTTTATAAGTCCCCTACTGCCAACCTGTAAGTACAAATGTTGCTTGCTTTGTTCTTTATTTATGCTTGAAACACTAGTTCTGGCAAACGACATGATCAGTGATTCTTCAGTACTTGGTATAATTGGTAGCAGCAGGTCAGCTAAATGGTTCATCCCCGCTTGTCTATACTGCTAATGAAACTCCAGCATTATCACTTCTTTTTCCATCCCCAGGGAATACAATTGCTTAGTACCCTCACAAGGTACAACCCTACCCTTTCCCCACTTGCTGAAAGACATTTCCATGACCTATTTCCATATGAAAGTCTAGTTTCTTTTGTACTCTAGAAAACACAAAGTTAAATCCTAGCCAGCTGAGGATCTGTCCGGGTTGCTTATTCTGTGTTAACTACTGCCTAGCACTCCTGCTGAGGCAAAATGCCTCACCAGTACCTCCTGCAGTGGACTATGTCTTAAAAGCACACATTAATTGTTAATTAACAGATTATAATCTAAAAAATAAACTCCAAACAGCTCATTATAGTGACATTTAAATCACTCCATTCGGCTAAATAGGATGACAGTTTATTTAATAATGTTCACAATGTTCCTCTATTCTGTTGGTTTTCTGATACAGACAAAAAAAAGATACTGTCAACAAATACAATTCAAATGGTCTCTTTATGAAACAAAATTAGTGAAAGCTGATTTGACTCAGGCTGGTATTGTTTCTTCAAGGATGGGAGGGGTGGCTGTGGGAACAATCTGTTTCTTTTAGGAGCCAATTCTGCATGCCTTACTGTGTAAAATAGTAATAATTGTAAAAAATACCAGTTTGGCTGAATGAGAATTGTAGGATTCAGCTGACTTCACAGTTTTAAGGGTATTCTTTCTTTCTGAGTATGATTGGTCATTGAAAATGTGAGGAGAAAACAACACTTCAGGATCTATTTTTATAGAAGGAAGCGTCCTTCTGTATGATCCCCAGATGAAAAGCTGTCATCTGTCTTCTGAATAAGTTTTATCCTCCTCCCCTTCTGTGGCAAGTTTTTTGAAACTGCATAAGACTCCAAGCAATTCTTTATAATTCCCTAAATAAAGACATCAGAGTACTGGCAGAAACCATACATGAACAGGAATAGGCAGCTCTCTCTGAGAGGAGAAAACAAAATTTTAAAAAGGAGGAAAAAAATCATGCCTACCAGCTTAGTTAAAAGCTGTGAAATGTTATTACTGAGTGTATGTCAATGTGATGTGTCCTTCCAGTTTTAAATAGTGCTTTAAAATGGTGCTTCAAGCAGAAGATTTCTCATTTATGATATATTAGCCTAAGTCTGTGAACTGTTCCGTGGAAAGAGTCTTACCAGTCCATCAAAGGTAATTAAAGGCAGAGAGTAAACTTCAAAGACAAAGTGCAAATTGAACTGAGGGGGAAAAAAAGAAGGAAAAAAAGGAAGAAGAAAGAAAGGAAGGTTAAAAAAAATTCATTTGGGAATATTTAAAAAGACATGTATTGATAACATGCCAGTGAGAAGGTTTTTAAATATGACCAGAAATACAAACTATCCCCCAAATTTTTATTCTGTTTTATAGAACTGGTGTAAAAAAAATTAATCAGGTTGCAGTATTAAGCGTTACATCATTTATTTTTTATGGTACCTTATTATTAAGTGGAAAATACATTCTTCTAATAGCTTAGACATTTATTGCCGAAATTGAAACACACTCCTTTTCATTTTTTTCTTGGATTAGCTCTATTGCAGGTAAAATGATGCATTCTTTTTGTATAGTTGCTGTTTCCTAAATAGCTGTGTTAAGTATTCAGTCTGCTCTGTAGCACACACAACTTCAACAGTGTCTCTGCATGTATTCATTATTTCAGTCTTTAATTACAGGTTCAGATAGTATTTCTCAAATACCACAGACTAATATTATGTTATTTGTTCTCAGATTTTTACCCAATTTTTTTTTCTGGGAGCATTCAAATACACTTGCAATAAATACAATGCAGTGGAAAATTTAAATTTTATTGTCATCATATGAAGCATTAAAGCTGTTAAATAGTCTTAAAAATAGGAATATTTACATGAAATAAAACATTATCTTCCTCTCCCCTATCTTGGTTATCTTTCAAAACTTGTCAAATGGCTTGCATAAAAGATCTTCACTAGAAAATAACAGCCAGTAATAAGAATAATGACAGTACCAATAAACATCATATTCAGAGACAACAAACCTACAATATTTTGTCTGAAAAACTGTAAGTTTCAGAAAGCTATGAGATGCTATAATGGACTGTAATGGATAATATGATTCATTTAACTATATGCTTTGGTAATCTCCTGTTATAACAAGCACAACTCATCTTTGTTGTCTCTAGTCAACTATAGAGCAAAGGTAAGTTGTTAAAATACACTGTGAGATAAATTAATGAGCATTTATTTACCAAGTGAGAAATTCTTCACAGTTTTCGCATTTTCAAAATCATAATGCATGGAATTGGCTTTGTACTACTGGGATTTTTTTTGCGATATGCTCCAAAACCTACTTCCAACAAAAAACTCTTATCTTTTCAAGTCAGGATAGAGTTAAACAATAAATCATTATATTGTTCCTTATTTATGATTCAGCAGTGGGTGAAAATCTTATTCCACCCCCCAAGCGAAATGTCCTATTAAAACTTCCAGTTTCTTTTGATCTCAATCCAAAGCTCGTCAAAATCAATAATTGTGTTTCCACTGACCTCTAGTATCATCAATACTAGTTTTTTTGAGGGTTAGTGGAATAGGTGTATGTTACACAAATGCAGCTTTACAGAGAACAACTTGTACCTGTTTTCTAACTTCTTGCTCATAGTTTGACTATTCGAACAGGGCAAGAAGAGCACCTGAACTTTAGGGAAAAAATGAAGGAAAGAAAGTAGCTAACAGGAAAACAAAGCTAGCAGGTTTTAGTTTATATTTCTACTCTATTTTGATCTAATTTAAAATTAAATGAAAACTGGGAATGTAACATATTTCAGAAGATGAAACAGATGTCTTGTAGGAAAATAAAACTCCTAAGCACAATATTAGAAGGAGCCAAAAGTTAAAACACTCAATCAATTCAAAAGTAGAAAAGCAGAGATTTCATAAAATTTGAAATAGATAGCAGTTTAATATAGAAATAAAGCTGTAAGAGAAAGGGAAAGAGGGAAAACGTGCAGAAGCTGATATATTTTTATTTTTATTTCCATTGTTTATTACTTTTCCTTGTTTTATGTTAGCTTAAAATTAGATGAGAACTCTAGCCTTTCTTAGTGTTTATTTTTTAAATAGTAGTTTCCTGGAACTGCTCATATTCATGAGGTTAAACTCCTTTTTGAAAAGGACCATAATTTAGTTGCAAATGGTTGCTTCCCTATACTTTTTTCTGAAAATTCCAGATCAAAATTTATTCTTTTCATGTAGCAAGCACATTTTTTTTTAATAAAAAGAAAGGGATGAAAACATTTTCCGCCCAGATCTTGATACGTTGGAATAGATTTTGATTCTATACCAACGTTGTTGCTTCCCAGTTTAGCAAATGGTTATAAACAGAAAGTACTTTTTTCTTTTTGAATGTTATTTCAACAGATATTTAGTAACTGCTTGAGTTCTGGGCTCATCACTAAAATTTACTTCTGAAAGATGAAAATATGAATGTTTTTTTCCTCAGGCCTTTATTGACAGAAGCATGAAACACATGGAGTAGGACAGGGACCACATTGAAAAGGCACAAACGATTGTTGCTTGGTTGTTGACTTGATAGTTTGTAATTTATATGTGGTAAATGTACATAGCTACACTTTGTCATGTGGACAGAGCACAGGTAGGTAGCTTCTACAATCCCGCCTGGTCTGTAGAGTGGATGTCTTTTTCTCATATTTATTTGTCATTATCTGGTAGAAACAGGGCAAAGATTTTTTCCATGGGAGAGAAATAAATGATAAAGATTAATCCTGAATATAGATTTGAGAAAACTGCCATCTCTTCAGCCTTGTTTTACAAAGACCTTGGTTGCTGGCCAGAACTTAGCACTGTGTGCTTATCCTATGAGAATGCCACTTGCAATGCCAAAGTAACAAGGGACATGGCTGAACTACTCTAAGCAAAAGTCTGTGCTCATTTTCACCTCTTCATTTCTGTATGAACGCCAGTGGCATCGGGATATTTCTCGGTGCCTGAAGATTCACCTCCAAGCTCCAAATAAAACCAGAAACTCTTTAAATCTCCTTCAAGAACAATTAATATATTTATTTCACTGTCATTTCATGTTTAATGATTATTAGGGCAACCAATTAATTAAAATGAGCTACACGAAAATGAATGCAATTAAAATGAAGGGAGAGATGGGATTACAGACTCTGCATTTGTGCTGGTCTACCTGGTAACTTTTATGTCCTCGGTGATCAGTTCCAGTGAGGACTGAGAAGAAGAAAAGGTAGCTCAAAGATGTGCATGTTCTAAAACTTTTGTGAACTCTAGAGACAGAGTAAAGAACAGAATTTATTGTTCCCTCTGAGGAAAGAACAATTATATCTCAGTCAATTCAGAGAGTCTAGGATGATGCTGGGAAGTCCGGGAGCTCAGATTTGTGAGTTTTGTGCATATGGGAGGGGGAATGGAATCTGTTAGGAATACGAGATACAGTCTCATAGGAATACAGGCTTCATTAATTCTGCTAATTTATCTTAGCTTTAACTTTAACTCCTAAGCACAGTAACAATGAGGCGAGAGCCCTCAAAGGGTGAATGCACATTGTAAATTGGCTATTGCAATCCTGACTTATAGACCCATTTCCATGTATATATGCATATACAGATATGTGTCTGCATACGTGCATACATAAATATGTAAACGTGCATGCAAATATATCTATGTGCTTGTATTAGAGAAGGTGCCAGTAGATGGCACTCAAGAATGTATAAATGATGAGGTTGTTGGCTGCCTTTTCATGAAGAAATCAATAGGAAATCTAACCTGTTCTTGAAACAATGATGGCCTCCACCCAAGACAAAAGCTAACAAAGTCTCTACTTGATACTAATACAATGGTTCTCTCCAAAAACTCCAAAGCCTTTCTTTTCACTATGGGTGGTTTGCACGTACTAAGGCTCAACTGTTAACATTAGGGCTGTCTCTGAAGCACTAAGTAAAAAGATTTAGATGGTATTTGTTTCTGTCTCTGACAGCACCTGTCCTGGTATGATGTTTAACTATCAAGCTAAACTTTTTTTTCACCAGAATTAGAGCAGTGGCATCCAAACTGCTTGATGGGAGTTGACCCAGTCATGCTATCCATTGTGCATTCGGGACATAGAATGGAGAATGACTCACCAAGGAAAAAACAGGCTTTTATAATAATTTACACAAACACTCCAGTCCTTAGGCCTGGTTAATTTCTGGATATAGGTCTTTTATTTTTCTTTTATAAGTGGCATTTTATCTGCAACAGAACTAATAAAAAACCTATGTATTAATGCACTGAAATCAGGAACAGCTATGTGGAAATTTTTCCTGGAAAAAAAAGAATTTGAGAAGAAAGAATTGTAACATCAGTAGATGAAGATTTCTTCTTGATTAATCCAGAAGTCTGCTAGTCTAGACAATACAACTGTGTCCAGGCAGCACAGGCAGCACAGGCACACTTCATTGCATTGAGACTGTAGTCTTGCCATTACTACCCCATGTGGGCTTGTCAGAAGACCCAGATCTACACTACCCTCCAATATCTCCAGATTCTTCTTGGAAGGATATTTGAGATCAGGGATGAGAAATAAACCATACTGCACAACCATAGCTAACCAGGTGTGGACAGCCGGGCGAATAGAAATACCAGCCCCTCCATACAGATACAAACAGAACATTTAAAATTAAAGAAGGATGTGGGGTGAGGGGTGGGGACAAGAAGAGACGGGGAGAGAGAGAGATCATCAGTTTTTGCCATTGGAAGTGAGAAGTTCAAGAAATCAATAATGAAAAATGACATGCAGACAGGAAAACCACTTGCTGGATAAAAGTGGCTTGAAGATATGAGTAAAGAAACACTCTCTGCTTTTGTTTGATTTGTTTTTGGTTTTGTTTTGCTTTTTTAATTTCCTCTGTGTTCAGTAAAATGCGCACTTGTTCTCTAAGAACAAATGGCATTTATGATAATTTATTTCAACTCTGAAATTCTCCTTCTATGGTATATCCTTCTCAGGTCTGAAATTTGATCAGACCACTCATATCTCAGATGATGAGAGAGAACACTACTCTGCAGCCTGGGTTTGGAAGACAAGGGAATGTGTGTTACAAGTTTCTTATTCTCTAAATATCTGCAGCTTTCCAGCTTCCCCATTCAACCTTAAAAAAACTAAACCTTGAGCGGGACCTAATTTAGGAGCACAGACATTCAAAACACTCACAGAAGAGCAAATTTATCCCTCTATATCAGACAAGCTTGAACTTGCTCCTTGTCAAGCTTATGTACACTCCACTGCCCACCCCCTGTATCTTCATTTTCCTTAAAAAGACCTTGTTTTGACATCTAAATCTTATGTGACATAAATGAAGTCAGATGTACTGTTCTAATTTCCTTGAATAATCTCATTCATCTACAAACCATGATCGCATAACACACATGCAGGAAGAGGAATACGGGTATTTATTCCACAACAGAAAATGTTTGGATCAGCCACAACAGTTTTCCATGAGAAATATTTGTGCCTTTCAACTATTTTAATTAGCCAGAAAGAGAGAAAGACCAAACAAAACTCTGAAAGGCTGCAGAAAAATCAGAATTTTTGTGTTGTTGACTTCTCACCAATTAAGCCATTTCTTTTTTTTTAGCAAATTAAATAAGTCCTGAGATATGCTACACTCAGAGGCAACTGTCATTCCTGATCTAGGTTTCACAAATTATTTTTCCTGCTTTTTCTCAGTTGTAATAGAAAGTCTAGTAGAATCAACTGAGAGAAAAGGAGAGGTGAATCTGTTGAGAGAGCCACTTATGACTGCTTACTGCAGCATTCTTTCCATGACGGCTTAATTAACCAGCATGGTACATATCTGCTATCCTTAGTGATTACTTATTAAAACTTTTATGTATACTCGCACAAGCAGCTTTGAATACAGCTTTTAAAATACAGGGGCATTTTTTTCCCTTTTTTTTTATGATGCTTTTTTCCTCTAATTCTCTTAGCAATCAGCTATCCCTAATTATATTTAGTCTACAAAAGGCTGCTGTATGCTCTTGTAATATGCCACCCGAGAGATACCTCCTTGAAGTTTGGTAGAGTTTAATAAAAACCTGGTTAGTGAAGGCTAAATCCCGGAAAGAACTAATGCCACAAAGTTGCTTTGGTTACATGGGAATTCTCGCTTTGCAATACAGACACGTGCCACTCTTAAAAGCTCTGACTGGTTTGATAGATTCCTGCTTATTGTTACATTTCCTGTTCAGCCACAGTTGCTTAAGAAATGCTATTTTAGGTTTGTAGAAGTTTTACAAGTCTTACATAAACTGTTTAGACAACTTTATGCAAAACAGAAGGGTTTCTTTTCCTTCCTCTCTCAAACTAAAAAAAAAAAAAATTAATTCTTCTCTTACATCCCAAATGACAAATGAGTTAAATTATTTAAGGAAAGAACATGTTTTTATAATATTCTATAAAGCTCACTATGTAATAAAGCATAAGATTATTTGAATAAGAATCAAGTCACAGATATAATGAAAATTAGTCATTTGCTTATGTTGTCTGTGGACTCACCTATTGTAGGATTGACTAAACTAGCCTACACAAATATCATAGGCAGGTTTCTTATGACATAAAACTCTAATATAAGAATTTGGTACACGAGGCAAACATCTCATCTTCCTTCCAGATTTCTCCTATTCCGTATCCCATTCTATTGGACCTGGTTATTCCACGTAAGACATAAGCTTCATGCATAGGGTGCATAGCAAAAGAATCACACATGCAACTTACACTAAAATGCCTCTTTTTCTTCAGGAGATGAGGCCATTGTGGTACAATGTCATTAATCTGACTATAACTTTGGAAGGCAAATGACTGTCAGGTGGTCAGCCACAAAGCAACAGCAATTTCAATTCTGAAATTCTCCTTCTATGCTATATCCTTCTCAGGTGTGAAATTTAATCAGACCGCTCATATCTCAGATGATGAGAGAGAACACTACTGTGCAGCCTGGGTTGGGAAGATTTACAATTTGCAAAGGTAATGAACACAATACCTTTATTGCTTTTTAAACATAATTTAAATTATTAGCAGATTATTTTGGGGCACTTTTAAAAGACTAAATAATGACTCTGAGGTGTAGCTGATGAAAGCACCTGCAATTCTCCTAAAGGGACTTGAGTTGTCTCCTTTATATGCTCGAGGACTGAGAATACTGGTTGCTGAAGACATTTCATTTGACTGAGTCTTTAGCAATAATTCTTTTTTTATTAGACACTCTATGGACTAGTACTAATATTCATAAGCAAGAAGTGGGCTAAATGAGCTTGTGAAAAGCCTAGCTAAAAATTTCCAATACTTTATATATTTTATTTATATAACTAAAGAAAATATTTCTACTCTGCCTTGTTTCAGGTTAGAGGTAGGAACCTAAATACCCAGTATTTTATATCTACATTAATTTATTTTTTTAAACCAGTGTGTGTCTATATTCGTGGCTATCAGCCTGTGAAAAGGGCACTGTGCTCTTATTAAAGGCAAAGCTGCAATCTTAAGTAGGTCAAAAGAAAGGAGCACCTGACAGAGCACAGCTTCCAGAGACCATAACTAAAAAACAAAATCACCCCTCTGTAGTGCCCTTGCTAATGACAAGCTAAACCTAGGTGAAAAGGTTCCTTTCGGGAAAGAACTGGGAGGAGGGGCAGTGCAATAAATACAGTGGCACATGCCTGCTTGCCTGAAGAGTTTCCTCTCGCTCAGCCCCGATACCACTCCATCAATCATGGCTGATGCCTGCATTACATTCTAATTCCTAAGACACATCTTCTGTCATCTGAAAAGATCAAAGGGGAGGCTTGCTCAGGGACAAGGGAACATGTTAATTGCAATCCCACCCCTTTGTTTGTAAATCCTTTGCAAGGTTCCAATTGTAGTGAATTAATTACACTGGTTCTCACACAATTGCATTGATTCTACCGGCTTCTTTCCTTTTTTTGTTTGTTTTTAATCTTTTAAAAGAAATATACATTGTAATACTCAGCCAGCATTTTAAGGATATGAATATGATCTTGAGGCGTTATGATTACAGAGCACTGGGAATCTACATGTATCTTCTCTCATACGAAAACTGCATTAACATTTCACTTACTTAACCTCCCAATAGAATTGTGAAGGTGTCATTTATAAGAATTGTATAGGTAGTATAGGAAGAAGAGAGGATTGATTGATTCAGGAGGGAAAATCATATTTCTTTCAGGCATATTCCTAAATTGCTTGACACACATTTGCTTATATGTGAAGGCTATACTTGAAGGAAAGCTGATATCTGAGCTTGAATAAAATACATTTCAAGATAGAGCCGGGAGAATTAGTAAGGAGACAGCTGACTGCACAAAGCTTGCCTATACAAAAAAGACATTTTCCCCGCATTTACACCAAATTTAGACCACTTTTTAATCCACTACAATGTCACACTGGTTTACCAAAGTTTAATTTAAGCCATTTCTTCCAAGCTGGTTCCCAATTAACTTAGACTATGTCTACCTTAAAGACTTTTTTACAGTTCAAAGAGCAAAGCTGTGGAAAGTGAACTTAAACTCACACATCTGAGCTAATATAAACCCCTAGTACACATTCTGTTTTACAGCAAATAAATGTTCTTTAGCTTGATTTGCTTCAAGACAGTGAATTTATTACATTGATGCAGAGGTTTGGTTTGATAATGACTCCATTAGGAGCACTTTGGTGGTTTACTGTATTGGTATTTCTATAATGGTAGAGTGTTTCTAGTATAGATGTTTCCGTGCATTAAATTGAACCAAACCTGATTTAAACCCAGAAGAAGAGCATTGCCACAGCCTTTCCCATATAAAAAACCCTGAGCGATAGTGAAATGAAAGGAGTTTGTTAATCCCAGTATACACTATTCTCCAAAAAAAAAAAAACATTTTATGATGGCACTTTGGAGCTAAAGAGCAGTGAAGGCCATATACATACCTGTCAAAAATCACAGACCGTGTCCAAAGTTCAGATGAACTCCTCCGGCGTGTATGCTTAACTGTATTAGCTTCTTTCTCTTCTTACAGGTATGATGCATTTACATCAAGCTTTGAATCTCTGTGAAGAAAGGCACTTTAAACAGGATTTGCAGAATGATTTAATCAGGCAACAAAATGGAACATGTAAAAGTTAAGATGTGGAAGAAGGAGACAAAAAAAATCCTCAAGAGGCATGTTGATGATTTGAGAGTTTAAAGCTCTTGGAAAAAAAAAAAAAAGAAAAACCCTTTAAATAAAAGAGGTTAAAATAGTATCTCTTGCTACTGTGTTACAGGTAATGGTGTTTCAAGAACTGATTCAACATCTCTAAGTCAAAGAAACATAAACATTGTTTTCAAACTTAAATTCTTAAATGAAAACAATGGCTATTTCTACACTGTGACTTTCCGGAGTTAAAAGTCAGTGTAGGGCCTTTTAAGGTTTCCTTGTGCATTTGCTGGGAATTGTCCTGTGTTTTATTTTGCATATCATATTAAAATTTTATAGCTTATATGCATAGATATTCAAAAAAATTTAGTCTGATTTTAATGAAATTATATGTCCATTCCTACCTTCCAGAATTCTAAAATAAAAACGTCACTTTCATCTTTTTTTTGCTTTTGGGTATTAAATCATTGGTAGTCTGCCAATAAATGTTCACCTATTTGACATGGGTGAAAAAATCATAACAGGTGGAAATGGCTTGTGTCAACACAAGCGTTGAAAATTTTAAAAAGTGTCAGAAGGGGAATACAGTGCACTGAAGATGTTTCTCTTACTTATTTTTTTCATGTCACAGCTGAAAAAGTAGGTGGGAAGTGATCTAGGCTCTTTAAAATGGTTGTTATCTTTGTAAAACTTGATACTACGTCATGGGGCCCTGAAAAATAAGAAAAGAAGAGAATGTGTTCCTTGAGTATTTATTTCAATCCTGTGGATGTCTGAAGGTATTCTTCTTTTTCTGTACTAAAATATAGAAGAACGTATTGTCCTGAAACCTCTGTTATCACTCATGTTTAGTGGGTAGCAGGCATCCATGTTAAAGACTGCTCCATGTTTTAATATGTTACAATCTGTGACCTCTGCAGGTTCCTGAGATGGTGAATTCCACAGTTTCTCAAATATATAACGAGACAAAAGAAGCCCTTTAATTACTTCTTAATTTTCTCTTTTCTTCAAGGAGAACCTCTGTGACCTCTCTTAAATTATTATTACATGTAGTTCTGTGAACTGAAATCAAAGCCAGGTTAATATAATAGTTTAGGTCAACTGGCCCGCTGCAAAGACAATAAACGTTAGGAAAGGAGTAGAATGAATCCTGGGAAGTAACTTCAGCAGGCGGATTCCAATTTTCTCTGACACTGAAGTAAAAAAACCTAAACCCTTAGGTTACAAGTTCCAGCACTAGGTTTTTAAGAAACTTCAGAAGGGGTTAATCATATCTAACTCTTGGCATCAACAGTATGGAAAAGTACTCCAAGCTGTAGACAATGGTCTCCCTTTCTTCCAAACAGAGACAATCAGTCATTGTAGAAAGTAATTATCTTGGTGTGTATTGGTTGACTATTTTGGACTGAGATTCACTATTCTCAGAATGAACCTGTTTATTTCTGAGGATTAAAAAATTAGCTCAAATATGGGTATATCTTCATAATTAGCTCAAGGATTCATATATCAATATTTGTGAAGTTTGTTTAGTTAAATGAATCCTACTCTTTCTGTTGTACTATACTGTGGTTTTAATCTTAGGTGTTTGTACAATGCCTAAATAATCCAACCAGAAGATCATTTTGAAGGTGCTAAGTGTCTAGGTCCGTGCTGTATAAAAAAGGATAAAATGGATCCAGGCATGACTATGCACATTTATAATTTGTGTCTTTATTACTTATAACCAGGCCAGTGGAATAAATGTGCTTTGTCAGCAAGCAACAATATCTACACAGTTATATTTGAAATGTGCATTTGAACTTAAGCAGTGAAGCAGTGGTAAGAGCTTGAATGCTTAATATTCCACCAAATAGCTTTACATGGATCTTTAAATTGCACACCTAACACAAAAATTGAAGTCCAAAAACTATTTAGGGGGATTATTTCCTCTCAGCTATCCTATTGTTAAAGCCAAGCCACATCTCAAACTAACGGCTTTCCTCCCAGCAGTGGTATCTGAAACAGAATTAAACAAAGAAGAATCTGCTTGCAGTCTAAAATCTTATATTCTGTATCAGTCTCAAATCTTTAGGTGACTGGATGATATATAGCCCTAAACCTGAGGGTAGAGATCAGATTTAAGAAACATTACATATATCAGTCCACAGCCCTTCACAGCCACTTAAATGTCTCCCATTTTATACACTAATTTAATGATGAGATGAACTGGAAGGACTGATATTTCCCTCTTTGAAAGATAGGGAACATAAACAGTCAATTTAAATAAGGTTCATTTTAAGAAGCCATAGGATAGATTAATCATATTAAGTCATCATTTCCCTCTTTACATATAGCCTGACTTCTATAGAACTGTAGGTGGGGGCTCTTTTCTGAGAAAACACACAAATAATGTTTCTGTTCAGCCTCTTTTCAGTCCCAAGACTATCCAGGGAATTGTGCAACAAGGCTGTGCAAAATAGGAGTTTCATCCCACTGACAATAGTGCAAGACAGTCACAAGTTATTCTGTGCTGCACTTAATATTTTACTAAATGAAAAAATTTGTATTCGTGTCTAGAAAGCCTCTAACAACTTTCTTATCTCTACAGGGCTCCCAAAAAAATGCTATGTAACAGTCCTTAAAAGCTCCATTTTCAAGGGAACTTGACAATTAAGAAAAGGCAGAGTGATTGTCTAAGTTGTTTTGAAATATTGGCTTGCTGCCCACACAAAACTGAACAAAAGCTTACTCTGCCTTTTAGGTCAAGCCAATACAGGCCAAGCTTGAGCTCTGATTTGCCCCATACGAGGTAATATAATGGAGTGGAAGCAGCAGCTACTTAATATAGGAGTTAAAATTACCCATGACTGAAGTGAGCACATCAATCAAAAGTTTTGGCATGTAATGAACTAGAAAAACTGGTGTGGCAGGTTTGGGGGCAGGAAAAGGCTTCACTCTGTATTCAGCAGTTTCCAAATTACCATGACATCCCTTTGCATAAACCACCCGACTTCCAGCAGGTGGATTTTACAGGCATTGTGCTGCCAGCACAAAGATAGATCAAGAGGGAGCATTCAAAATAGCTTCCTGTTTTGTGTTCTTAAAATCAGAATTCCATGAGGTCTGCCAAATTTCTTAACATTTTTAGAAGCCAGACTATAAAAAAAAAAAGGGGTAGCAAAGCAAGAATGAAAAATGTTACAGGTTTAATACATTACACAAGCAACAGCGCTTACTTTCTCTCTCTTGAAAAACCTTTTTTAATATAAAGAACTACATTAAAATGAATCAGAGAGATATGCTCTAATCTTTTTGAGGTGTCTCCCTAACGCATGTATATCATTCAGTGCTCATTGCAATAACTCATAGCATCTCCTCTCCTATCACCTGAATACTTTTTGATTTATTATTCCTCTCCTGATCTTTTAGAAAGAGATACTGATATGTTTACTTGTCTAAAGTCATTAGCTAAAACCTCTTTCCTAAATATATAATGATGGTAAAAGTGTGTTTGGGAAGATATCAGGTGCATGTTATGACACTTTTCTATAAATGCCTTCCAGGCATCTATATTTAGGGATTCAAATTCTTTATTCAGATTCCCACATGCTAGTCTGATATGTGTAGGAAATTCGTGCAATCAGCCCAGCGAAGATCACAGGTGATGCAGGACTTTAGAGTGTGCTTCTCTTTTGGTCCTTTGGAGGCTCTCTGTTCTGGGTAAGGTATAAAAGCAGACTATGTATTAGCGGTTTCTGTGCTCTTTGTTTAACAGGAAAACCATTTTGGTGCGTTTTGCAGGCAGTGCTGAAACGTGTTTCTCAAGGAGTATTAGATCAGACTGATGATTCTGCAGGACTGCTAACTCACCCAACTGCATGTTCACTCTGAACCACTGCAAACCGCACAACACAGATGTTCATACAGCTGCTAGAAAAAAATCTAGTGTTCAGTTGTCAAAGGATTTCCAGCTGCATGGAATGACAGTCTAGTTTCAGGATACACTGTGTTGAAAAATGAAGCATTACAGTTTGGAAGAAGTTCATTTGGAATATTGTGGTGTTGGGTTCTTTTTCTTATTTATGTTATTGCAGGACCAGACCTCAAGATTTCAGCCAGGAGAGGAAATAAGAAAAGGCTGAAGAGAAGGAAGAGGAGAAGAAAAACTGCAAACCTACAAGAAACACATGAACATACACCTTTTGCAGGTTGATAAGTTAAAAACTTAATACAGATGTTTTCTGGAAGCCGAAGAGAAGTCTTTAATCAACAAGCAGACTTAAACAAAAATCAGAATATATCTTGAAGAATGATTCAATGTCTAGTACTTGAGCTTGACACATCATTGCTAGCTGGCAAAAACTTAGATGAAAACTAGGTTTCATTGCAATCGATAGCTGTCTGCCATTGATTTCTGTGGAGGCAGGATTTTCTCCCTGCTTCACGACATCGACATATTACTGGAAGCTTCCCCTCTCTTTTTGCTTTCTAACACAGCAAGGCAAATCTCAGCACACAAGAGACAATTTCAACAATTTCAGCTTTAACTCTTACCTTATACCCCTGTTTTTCTGTCCTCATGTCATCTAGTCATCTGCTCCTCACAAGAAAGTTGGTTATGAACCCTTTTTACTTCATAAAAATGCATTCAGTAGCAGGGTCAAAAAAATCAACCCTCATCAGCCGTGGTATTTGTTGTGTGAAAGAAGAAACCAGGGATAATATTTTTTAAACTTCAGGATTTAAAAAAAATAGCAACATTAAAAAGCAAGTAATCTACTGGACTTACTGTTTTGCTTTCTATCCCTTAAAAAAATTCTTCATTAAAGAGCACGTGCTTGAAGTCTGGCACTTAATTGATATATACTGGCTCTAGATCAAGAGGATTTTTCTGATGCCTTTCCCACCCCCCTCAGTAACTACATCCACAACCCTGTCACTGCCCCCATCTTTCTCCTTTACTACCTTTAATGGAATAAATTTTTCTGAACTAAAGACAAAAATTGCTTTGAATTTAATCTGTGTATTTTCTGCGTCTCTTTTTAAGAGCTGACAGCAATTTATTTTCTGCTTATTTTGTGCAACTTAAGATCAAACCCAAACATTTTGTTAACACAGCTTAAACATCAGAATGATGGGGTTGCTCTATCTACAACAAAATCCTATTTAAAAAAAAAAAATCTTTCCTGGAACTTCAGCGGTAGCCGTATCAAATCTTGTGTTTCTTGCATCAAGTTTTGTGTATTCTCTTTTCTTTTAGACAATTACATACAAAAAGTAGTTCCCAGTTTTAGAGGAAGCCTAATGTTCTTAAATCATTATTAAATTACTTACATTCCTTGGGCTCTATATCTAGTATGTTCCTTTTAAAATTGATTTCATAGTACTATGCCTTTTCTGCAGTGGTGGGGAAGGTCATGCCTAGGCGCAGTTATGGATGAGCTCTTTGGAATGGAAAGTAACAAGCTGCCTGCATTAAGCCTCCAAGTAAAGAAAAAACCAAAACTTACTGAAATTATATTTAAAGAAAGAAAACAAACCTATAATTAAGATTTTTTAAAGTAAGTCTTTTAGACAAGGAAAATTGGTTGAATTGGTACCTGATTTTGCCTAAATGAAATAGAGGTGGACTACTTATTTTTCCTACTAGCCAGGAATAATGGCTCCTTAAGCTAAGGGAATTAAATGTCTGTATTTATCCGTCTTTTCCCCCTGCAGTACATAATCACTGTCTGTCACACTTTGATGTCATAATCATCCACTGAAGCTTCACTGTTAAAGAGTAAATCTGCTTAATGCACCAAAAAAAAAAAAAAAG
>VZTI01001286.1:1137368-1151730 GCA_013397865.1 Struthidea cinerea
AAAAAAAAGCAAAAAAAAAAAAGCACTTGCTTTTTATTGCCTCAGTGGCAACAAATTTGAATTACAGATGTGCAGTATTATGTCACTCTGGCCTTAACGAAACCATTTTGAAAGGCAAAAGTGCATTTTTAAAACAATACCTTAATCAGTTCAAGCAGTAACTGCAACTCTTTTCTACTAAGTAAGCATAAAGAGTCCTTTCTTGTGTGTAATGTATGTGAGTAGCATGACCTCAGTGTCAAATAGTACTTCACAGTATCTTTTTGAAATCATTTTTCCATTAAAGGGAAGACATCCAAACCTTGGTGTAGATTTCAGTTGTGAATTAAATACTCTTTTATGTATTTAGTTTTTTAAAAAGTTTGGTTTACATTTGGATCAGCTGGCCCAAAATGAAGACAGTATCCAGTTCATTTCTGGAATGAAGTTGAAAGTTGCCGTCCATTTCATGTTACACTATATTTTTAATGTCAAGTCAAAGTGGTAGCTCCTGATTAAATTCTGCTCTTTATTTGCACCAGTCTCATTTCCTATGTTTTTTTCTTCTTTTTAGCTACTGCCCAGTTTTTATCTAACCTACTGAGCCATTTAATGTATGATTCACTGCATCCTTCTGTTAAGATTAATTGCAATACTCAGTGAAGAGAAATGACTTTCTTATTTCCAGTAATTGTTGACATTCTCCTCATGGACACCATATCATTTGGTCAGCTATTGTAAAAGGAAAAAATAAGAAATCAAAAAGAGAGGAGAGAAAGAAGAATGGGACAATCTGTGCTCAACATCAGTAGCTCACATTATTTTTTTAGAAACTTTTCCATTTGTATAAGACAATTCCAATTTCCCTACAAATGTTGACAATAAAAATTTCTCAGTCTAAAAGTATAAGTGAATGTTAACAATCAAGCCTTAGGGAGCCACCTCTATCGTACAACTTATTCTTCCTGATTTTATCTTTGACATATTACAAAGAAAACTTTTTTAAAAAGAATTCTGCTAATATTATTAACACCAATAGCAACAACAATGAATTTCCAACATTATTCTAACACAATGATTTTGGCAAGAACTCCTGAACTGGTACTTATTTTATATAGTGGGTCTGTAGAGAAGTTGTAGCCAGATGCCAAAAATACCTCTTTGCTCCACAGAATACTCAATGTTCTTTTTATTATGTTAAGGAGTTGATAATTTCAGTTTAATTATCTTTTGGCATGCTAATATAATATTTACAGTGTAAACTGCTTTCCCTGTTATATTTCTCTGGTGTTTTTCTGCCTACTGGGTTTTCAAACAGTATTTCTCTGTGTAGTCCAGGGGTAGAAAAAGTGGCTCCAACATATTTACATTCAATGCAAATACTGCAATATGGAATCAGTTGCTTCACTCAACAGAGTAAGTAGAAAAGATTGTTGCATTTCATTACCCATATCATGTAGCAATTTTAATCTAGTTTAAGCTTTGGCTGCCTCAATAACAGCTGCAATAGCTAAGGAAAAAGAGGCTCATTTTTGCACAGTCCCCACATCTGATCAACAGCACTAAAATGCTATGAAAGGATTCCACATGAATGGTTGATCAAGGAGTGCAGATAACATGGTGTCAAATAAAACTGATGTTGAAAAACTCATCTTGAACTCACCAATGTGAATGTGAAATATCTTTCATTCTGTACTCTTAATGACAAAATAAACCTAATGAGAATACAGACAAAATGAGGTTCTTGTAAACATAGAAAATGAAGAGATACTTTTCTTAAAATGAAGAAAAAAATGGAGCCATAAGACAGCATCATTGGGATCAAGGAAAGAAACACTGGCTGTTCTCAGTACAAGTGCCTGTCAGCTTGAAGATGCTTCACTTTCTTTTATAATATTCTGAGTACACCAGTTTAATAATACTATGGACACTCTAATGCATAACAGTCTATTAAAAAAGGAAGGAAATAGATTACATGTTGGTGTCTTTTAAATCCAGCAACTATTGTTTGAGTTTCTGTGCCTGTTCTTCCATTATCCTAAAATGAGTTTCCTTTCAGAGACAGCAGAATGGTTTGACACAACAAAACAAATAGCTCTCCTCCCCCTCCCTATTCGACTCCCAAGCCACGTGCAGGTCTGCACTGCTGCACTAAGCACCGTGTCAATATATCAGTCAATTCACACATCTCCTCAACAGTAGATTCAGCTTAATGGTGCATGCTACTTTTAAATGTACAACTTTTAAAATATTTTTCCCCTTGGCACTCGTAAATGTGAGAAGCCAGTAACATCAGATCAACTCAAGCCTGCTTCAAGGCAGCGTGTCAGAGGCAGGCTCCATCACTGCAAAGCAAACACAATTCTGATTCACAAGGTATCTTCTGTCTTTAGGAGAAGTTGGACCATGAAAAAGGAGACTGCATTTCCCTGACAATTTGGGGCTGCATAAAGCATGCCTACTGCCTGTTGGCTTTACAAACATGCTTTGTCTGCAACCATAATTTGGAAAATATGTCCTGACATGCAGATATTGCATTTTTACATAAATATCAAAGAAGAGAGGTGATGTCCGCTTTACAGGGCTGCTGTTGACTTTCTGTTTTAGGGTCAGGTATAATTCAGATGACAATTTATTGACAATTCATGACTATATGTATTTGAAATGTAAATATCTTTACTGATTCCACCAGAATTTCTGGCATCTTTAAGTTGTAAATTAAGCCAGCTTTGCAGAGAGGAGTAATGTCTTTTGATAAACCCAGTGATACAGTTAGGGAAAGAAAGACAGACTTGCAAGTGCAAAATCCATTTCTGGTTCATTTACTAGTTCGTCTAGTGAAAGATCCCTCCCCATAAGCCTTGCTTCCTTTTCAGAACCTTGGCCATTGAAGCTTATATTTCCTTCTATTCCTAATTTTAGACATATATTTAAGACTTTACTGCATCAGACACTCAGTGAAAGCTCTGAGATATTTGACAGTAATTCAAATGAAAGCCATCACATGCATTTTTTAAAGTTAGTAGTGATGGCCCTGTATTCCAAGTCTGTGTTTTGGCTCTAACCCTTCACTGCATGTGAGCATCTGCCCTTTTTGCCAGCTAGCAATGATGTGTCCCACTGTGATTCCAGCCTGATCTGAGGCTGTGGTAGTGAGAGCATCAGAGAGACTTCGACTCTTGTTATTGCCATGAACACGTGTTATGCAGAAGAAGAATGTCACCCATGTGTGACCCACCTATGCTCTCAAAGTCTTTATCTCCCTATATATACCTTACTGGTTTATATTAGCGATTCACCTTGCTCCCTTTTACAAGTGTAACTGGTTACAAAAGGGAATGGGAATATATCTACTAGAAGAACATCATTCAGGTTATCATACCCTTTCCTTAGAAGCTTTATGCTCTGAAATGATTAATCCACCTCTGAAAGATCTAGGAAAGATACACAGAAAGATAAAATGGTACTTACAGCCATGGAAGTGTTCTACATGGAGACTACCTTGGAAAAGAGGACACAAACAGACATAGTCCTATAAAAAGAAAGATACAGTTGTACAAAATCACAAATTTTTAAGAGAAGTTGAGTGGGAAATCTGTTTTTTTCCCCTACAAGAGCTGGGTAATATTTAATGAAGTGATCAGGCTACAAATGGCAAATATACAAAAGAAATCACATGTCTTAAACTGATCCATTATATTTGAAATAACATTATGTGGATAAAATGTGTCTTGTCACAAAATCAAAACACTATGTTCAATGTTAAAATTTCTGAAATAAGAAAAAATAGAACAAAATGTGTATTCTGTGGAAAAAAAACAGATTTAAGGATATACCATTATGGGTTTTGTTCTTGCCATTAATTCACTAGTAATCTATATTTCCATAACTCTATTTTTGCATATGTTTTTATTTGTGTCTTGACATCATATTAGGTCACCAAGTAGAACCTTTACCTTCGAAAGGAAGGTTTAAGAAAGCATAATACAAATAATTACATTCTTTTGACATTAGATAGTTACTGCACCCCAACAAGTACTTCTGGTTTATAACAACCACTTCTTATTCTTAATTTCAGAGTTTTTAAATTCTGTATGCATAATAAACAGAAATGTACTAAGACTAGACCATTAGTTCAGAACACAGGGCAAATATTATCAAACAATATCTGAGAGATGTTTAGCTAAATTTTTAATAACCTTCAGTGACTTCACTTGTTTCTTTTAATAGGCATTTCTGTTTTTTCCTCTCTCACTGGTATAATTTCAAAGACATACGTTGGAGGACAGCAGTGCGTACCATAAACTTTTGTAGGAAAGCAAAGTATATCCCTTCTGTGAAGCTTCCGTGGAGATTGTTGACCACAAGGGAAAGAGATTTTTGTCATTATTGAAAACATGGGTGCATACATCAACCTCCCAAATGCGGAACTGTATATCTCTGTACAAAAAGATTTTTCCCAAGTGACTTGATCAAATGGAAGACATAGAGACAGGATTCTTCTCATAATCCAATCTATCTTGAAGTCTTTGTATTGCTTTGCTGTTTTTACCTTTCTACACCTGCTTTATTACTCAGCTGAAACATCATGGTATGTATTGCCCACTGCAAAATAATTGTCTTCTAAGCAAATTTCAGGTACCTGAAACTGATCTTTGATATTTTTTTTTCATTATGAGGTTCTTTTTTTCTTGTCTATTTTGCTGCTATACAGTCATGCCTGATGTTAAATGGCAATGTTGTTTCTTGCTCACTATTAACATCCCCGTGCCTGTAAGACATCTCAGTAGCTAGTCCATTTTACAGGCATATATTTTATCTAGTAGTAAGAAACGTATTCTGAAAGTTAGTGAAAACAAATCTTTCTTCATTTCTCTGTGTAGGAGAACCAGAAAAATATATCTCAGACCACCTACTTTGCTGACCAAATATATTTGCTGCCTGACAGCAAATATTTTGCATCATCCAGACAAATAGTAATAATCACACTTGATTTTGTTGATTAGAATTTTTGTGACAATGTAAAGTTTAATCTCATGACCTTGTCTCCTCTACAACTAATGAGTCTTGCTGTATTTACAGGTGTTGGATTAAACAAGCAACCAACCACTCTTCAATTTGCTTGGAATTTATTTTGCAGAGAATCTGAAATGCACTATGTGGCCACTGGCTTTCTTTTCTTGTTTACTTCATTGGCAGTAGCATTATCTCTGTTTTAAATCCGTCAACATAGATCTGTATTTTGAAAAATATGTTTTATATGCCAGATGGTGGTACAGTGCATTACCATGAACTCTACTGTTAGAACTGAAACAGGATCAAGCCGATTCCTCACTGATTTTGCTCCATTCTCCTGATCTTCCATCTTTCTAGAAGAGCAAGTCCACCATAAGGACTGTGAGTTTTGATGCATGCTTAGTAAGTATTTCCTATTTCACATCATGCCCATCTGAAAAAAAATTAAAAAGCTATTTCAATATAAGTCCTTCTTAAAGACCCAGCATGACTCCCTCAGGCATTAACAGGAATACGCAGAGTTTTCCCAAAAGAAACATAGAAAACAAAGTTATATTCATGCTGATGCTCTGCAATAGAGAGCTTTTTGAAAATCATGACTCACCTTAAAAGCCTCAAATCAAAAGGATCATCTAATGGCTTTTTACTGATGTCATCCCTTTGTATGTGTGAAACTACCCCTACAGATCAATTTGAAAAGGGTATTATAATTAAAAGTGCTTCTTACAATTAATTCAGTATCTATAATCTGTTCTTACAGGACTAGAAACATTTCAGTTCTGAATACTGCACTCAGAACTTAAACTGGTTGGTGGTAGATGTCTGGCAAATTATAAGTACTACTGGTATATCAGTAACAAAAACAATATTAATAAACAAGCTTTAAATGTGTATTTGAATGTTATTGGGAGGAACTTCTTACCTTAATTTCTAAAATTGAGAAAAACTGAATCCCTGGATTTAGTATGTTACACCACTGACCCTTTTAGCTGTTATGTAGCTCCTGTGTTCCTTAGCTGAACAACACTTTTTAAACAGAATGACCCCGTATGCTTAGGGATGAAACTTAGAAAAGTGAGGAAATCATAATATTTTTCAAAAACACTTCCTATAAATGGAAGAAATGTCATAATGTTCTTTCTACTTACATACAAATTGTTAACCTTATATAAAACAATGTCAAATGAAATAGAATGTTCTTTGTTTGTGACTGGATTTTGAATGGTGTTTAATTTTTTTTTTTCATAAATTAAATTATTTTCTGTTATGAGATATACTACTCAATTCAATTTGTTATTTTGATGAGCGGGTGGTATTTATTGGAATTTTTTCTTGACATTCCCGTAAAAGGCCTTCTCTGACCATCAGTTCCTGGAATCTACTTTTGCATCTTTTATTCATTGCTGTCTTCCCTTCTTCTCCAGGTAAGAAAGAGACTTTTCCATATCTAAATACTGGAAGTCATTGCTGGTCCTTGTGCAAGCATTAAAAGCATGGTCCTGGAACTGACATGTAGAAATTGCTGTTTATTGTATCAATCATTAATCATTAATCTAGCCTTTTTTTTTTTTCCTTTTATCTGCTGAGGCTTTTATTATCTTAAGGACATGAATTCTTTAAGACATGGTCTATCTTTTCCTTTTGTATGTGTGCTGTGCCTGTCAGAATCAAATCAGTTGTATAAAAGTAAACTATAAAAATAGAAATAGCAAAATATGGCCTTGAATTAATGGCTAAACAAAGCACAGTTTCCTTCAAAAAGAACAGAAAGGGAATCTCCACTGTCAGCAGGGAGCAAGAACACACAATTTCACAGAGAACCCTTCTTGCTTTTCCCACAGACACATATATGGGCATAGAAAAAGGAGGGAGAATGAAAAGATTTGCTCAAGATAATACAGTAATGTCACTATCTACAGCAATTCACCTGAAGAGATATCTTAAATTTTCGTTTTATGGTCACTGAATAAATAAGCACTTGAACCATATTCCTATGATTCCAAAGCATAAGAGAACTGAGCCCAAAGGAAAAGCAAACTCTGTAGTGATTTGATTATTTTTACCCTCTTCCTTCGAACAAACCAAAAAACTCTAAATGCAAGTAAAAGCCTATATATAAAACATTTAAAATCATTCTTGTTTGTGGCACTCTTAATTCTAAAATGCAGAGATTGCAGCATTGTAGACAGGGACCTGATTGTGTTAATAAACCCATAACACTGAAAAAAACCTATAATATATAAATTTGGCTATTAGCTCTGTACTGCAGAAAAAAACCAGCTTGTTTAGAGGACAGTTTCAGTTGAGGGAGTTCATGGAGGTACATGCTAATGCTGAGTTGGCACTGAAAAAAGTGTAAGTTTTGTAAAGTGCTAATTAGAGAATTCCAGGTAGATGCAGTGGTTGCCCTTGCTCATTTTAGCTGGTTGATGTCCCTCCACCAAGGACTGCTGTGTGGAAGCAGTATAACTCCAGCTCCTATTTGTTCTCCCTGTCCTGATGTGCTGTGGTATCAGGCTTGGTGCTTACACAAGGGGGAAACAAAGCACACAGATATTCAGGTTTATAAGTTCCTGATGAGGATGGATGCCTCACTCTCCATGGAAGAGTTTCCCCAGGGAGATTAATAGACTTCCCAACAGGAAAGTGTCTGTGAAGAAAAGGTGTGAGGGAATGCCCCCACCTATGCTTTCAAGAAAATGTGCATTTGTGCAACTTGCCAATTCAAAGTGAGTGTGAAGAGAAGCACTACGTAATACAAAGCCATGTTTATGTGTTTTATGTGTTCACACAAAACACCTCATAAACCGGACTGAGTGCTTGTAAGTATGATACTATTTTTACACAGTTTTTTGATTTAAAGAGAGACTAGGCTTATCACGCGCTATAATAACTGTTCATCTGGTATTCCTAGAACCACTTCAACACCAAACAGGGTCAGTAACAAAATTACCAGTTAGTCTTCAAGACAAGAACACATCTAAAGAAAATGACTATGATGTGTGCATGTGTTTGCACTTATCACTAATGTAAACATGATAAATGGTCTTGTAAATGATCCCCTTGAAATAAGTAGTTATTGATGTAAATGCAGCAAGCCAAGAAAATCAACTTGTAAAATGACTGATAGGTATTTTTGTTTCTTTCTATTAAATAATCTTGGAAAAAAACATCAATTTGGTCAGAATAAGAATACCTTTTCCATAACATAATGTGTGTGGATGGGTTGGGATTTAAGTGATTTTCTCTGTACTTCTCTCAATGACTTAATATAAATATACGTATATGAAAATAGCATTTTTTTGTCAATTTTAAAAATTGAAACATATGTTAGCAAATAATGCTGACTGGAAGCATTCTTACATGAAGTAGAAAAATTCTAAGGTAGATCACAATCATGAAATAATGAGTTTTTTTGTGTATTCTGGCTACAATTCAGAATAAGCATTGAATTAACAATCAGAAGAAAAGAAGAAGAAGGAATAGTATGTTTTGGACTAAACATTTGAGGAATTCACTACACCACCATGGAAGGTATTTTGTTTTGATTTATCTTTTTTTTTTTTTCCAGGGGAATTGTTTGAAATCTGAAGAAAATTAGACAAAAACAATGCATATGTTTTTATAAGCAACAAAATTAACTCTCTTATCATTTTCATCATTGTTTGCAATTCTTTAAGAATGAAAGCAAATTGTCCTCTCAATTCTTTTTCCAGTCTTCTGCAAACACAGGGTCATTAGCTTTCTGCACTCTGATTACGGAGAAATGTTTGTATTGGCAAGTCTTATATCCAAGACAACATCACCATGCATTTTATCTCCTCTCTGAACTTCTTTTTACTCAGTTTCATAGCCAATGTACAAGATTACAGAATAAGTATTCTGAGTCTTTCCTTACATGAAGCCATTTCAATTGGCAATGAAACAAATCGCTTTAGATACACTGATATTAGCTGACGGTCATAGATTTTCTAGGCTAACTTTAGAATTATCTTGTTGGTGTGTTTTTTTATTTGTTTCTTTATAAATGTAACCTTCCCTTCCCTACTAAACAAAAATAATCTTTCTGAAAGGTGGAAAACTGCTTTCTGCTTTTGATGTAACTTTCAGCATTATCAATTTTTGAGAAAAAAAAAATAGGGGAAAGCAGCTGGAAAACTCCTAGGAAAAAAAAAAAACCTGACAAAGCAACCTAATTCCCATATGATAAGACAAAATCAGCAATTTAAGATTAAGAACAAGAAATAGGTGTATGGCACAAAGTAAATTCTGATCCTGAACAAATAATAACTCTGAGAAATATACATTTTTCTGTGCAAGACTGATATATTTATTTTGTCACAAACTTAAATTTAATATAAAGGTTTTCTCTGATCTATCACATTTGGAAAAATTAAATCCACAACATAGTATTTCTAATTCAGATCACATTAATAGGCTAATTATCTACTCAAGAAAATTAATTAGGATTTCCCTTGTAATTTTTTTTTTCTGAAGATGCTGGGATACACTGAGAGGCCCTGATTTACTTTTAAATTAGTAGAATTGGGTCCAAAATTTTCATTGGCATAGAATGTATACTTTGCTTTCTAGGTTAAAGTTCTACCAATGGCCTTGAAGAGAAAGGTTTCATATGAAAATGCCCTTGTGAATAAATTAACTCGAGGACCACATCTAGTTTTTTTTTCTGGAGGAATGGAAAGATCAGAGAAAAATTTAGAATAGTCTCACTTTAGAGCAGTCAGAAGGACATCAATGATTTCATAAGTTGCTTTACTCTTAATAATAATTTTTTGAGCCCACATTTTCCCTCTCCCATATTTATTATTTTCTACCCTGATTATGTCTTATATTCCAGGCCAGGTTTATCCACACTAAAACTGAAGAAGAATTCTTTCCAAGGTTTATATGGCTTCTTGCAGCCATCAGGATAACATGAAAATAATCATGCAGAATAAAAATGTCTTTTTGTTATTATTATTATTACCATTATTATCATCATTAAATTGTTTGTACAAAATGAATATACTAATTATTTTTTGAAGACAGACAATCTTTCTTCTAAATTAAGTCATCCTTTCAATTATTATTGTATAAATAGTATACATTTATATCTTCTCCACTTGCTAAAGAGCACTGATTGGGCACTGGCTTTGGTTTGGAGAGATGCAATATATTAAAAAATTGAACTAGATTCACAGTACTTTGCCACAGTGCATAAGCATGACTCATCCCATGCGTTATGTACAATCTCTTTGAGATACTTCTTAACAAACACACTATTTCACAAAGAAGGATTTGCAGGCAGGAGTAATATCTTGTGTTTAACAAATAGATGTGATAGGGACAAGAAGATGAGTTTGTGAGCATGACATCTTCATGGGATCCTTCATCAGGTATATTCTATCTGTGATATTGGTTGCACCTCCATAGGGTTGGTATTTCACTGAAAGAGGAAATAACAAAGGAATGAAGCAATATCATAGAAAAAATTTCATTTTTAACAACATTTCTAGCTATTTCTACTAAAATATGACTAGCTTTAATCTCTAGAATAGTTTGGGGCAGGTACATGCTCTGCTTCAGAGCTGAAGATATTTTAATCAACATTATTTTATGTGCAGGAAAAACAAAAAAGTAAAACAAGATCCATTTCTATATATCTTATTTTTAATACATATGCATGTTTTAAAAATATTTTGTCCTCATTATGAAAGAGGACTTTCTCAGTCAGGGTCATTATTTATGGTTATAAATTATTCAATTAACATTAATGAACATTAGGCACAGTTGTTCCCAGTGAAATGTGTGTAGCCATGCTTAAGAGAATACTCAGTAAGAAAAATGAGAAAGAACAGAAAAGTGTATTCATTATAGTTGAAAGGATCATGACTTAGTCTACTAACCCAAATTATGTATACTAATCTGGTCATCCTTACACTGAGCTCATATCTTGAGGTTTAAATGCAAAGCACAGCTATCTTAAACAAAGATAAATATCTGATCTGTGACCAGGGATCTGTAAGGCCTACACTGGTAGTCTGAAAGAAGTACAGAAAAAGTCCCTATATCTAGGGCAGGCTCATTATCCATGAAACATTGCAAAATATTTGCTACTCTATCCTAAAAATATGAGTCTCCCTCTGTTTGTGAGCAGGATGCCAGTGATGTGCCTGGATGTCTCAGTATCAGTATATTCAGTAGATGTGTTACAAAAGTGATTCCCAGAAGAAATGATTGATGCATTTTGTGCTACAGGAAGAAAATGGTCCAATATTGGAGGCAGAGATGATTTAAAGCCAGAATAGACAGCTCGGTATTAGTCATAAATTTGTTTTTCAATATTCAGGCCAATGTATTAGCAAACAACAAAATGTGGCTCACACACCTATAAGAACTGTTTTAATGAAGAATTTTATTCAAGCTTATTTCGTTACTGTTTTCTTGGTAGTGTGAACTGTGAATTAAGTTGAATACAAAAGGTTTTCACTGCACTGAATTACCTGTTTCACCTTGAAAAGCCACATGAAATGAAGCTCTTAAAGCCTTTTGAAAATGACCTTTTTCCTCAGCAATGATTTATCTTTCCCCTCGAAAATCCCTTTTACAAAAGGGAGTATGATTAAAGGAAGCCAAGCAGCACAAACACTCGGTGAAGATCCTGCTTATCTGGAACTCACTTGACAATGTATGTTTTGGGGGTCGGGAATGCTGCAGGTTCAAGGGATAATTCTGCCTTTCAAGCACTTCAATTTATTTCATGCCTGAGCACTGTCATTGTATGCAGACAAGATGAAACGCATCGTTGTGTAAAGAAATTGAAATGAAATCCTACTTGACCCAGCAGGATGGGGCATTATGTTTGACTCAGTAGTGATTCCTGGAATAATATCTAATTCCAGGAGGAAAATTTCTTGATATGGCCACCTGCTCTGAGTGTCTTTGTCCAGGGATCACAAGTTGTTCTGGGTGACTGGGCTCAGGACATGCCTAGAAGAAAGCAGCCAGCCTCCTGCTGGCATTTAGATCTCTTCATTTTCTGTATGCTGCCATTCAGTGGGAATGAGTGAATGAGGAGTGGGAAAAGCTGAAGCACTTCCACAGGAAGACACATGCTCCAGCAGAAATGAGAGCTAAAACCCATTTGACCCAGGTTTCTCATGCAGGTTTCTTGAGGAGAGGGGAAATCTGAAATTAAGAGTCATTGGTTTTTTACCTTGACAGGCGAGTTTTAATTTTTTTATTTTTGGCACACAAGCCAGTCACTGGGATGTCATTTCCCATTCAGTCCCTGTGAAGAGCTTACTTTGAAAAGGCTGCACACCACCAGATTAAATAAAATGGGAGCACTCCGTGTCTCACAAGAGGGAATCGTGCAGACGGCTTTATTACTTCTGTCAGAGAACAAAGGTTTTCCCAGCATGCGGGGGATTATTAGGCCAGCA
The DNA here is from genome assembly GCA_013397865.1 of Struthidea cinerea. Lineage (NCBI taxonomy): Eukaryota > Metazoa > Chordata > Aves > Passeriformes > Corcoracidae > Struthidea > Struthidea cinerea. The sequence goes on from VZTI01001286.1 coordinate 1,149,809, forward strand.
GCAAATAAACGGAATGCGCAGTGTCAAAACTTCAAATATGACTAACAGAGACGAGGAAGGGGGAGAATCCATAATTGATTTCTTTGCTGCTACAGTATGAAGAATAAGATTATTCAGGTGGTACCACCTAGCCAGCTTCACTGTTAAGGTAGAATCCAATTTCGATGCAAAATTCCGTAGCTGCCACAAATAAAAATATCACAGAAATTGATAATTACCTCCTTCTTTAGACGGTCCATCTGTATAATATCAAAATATCTTTATATACATTAGAAATAAAATTTATTCAAGGTAGGAAAAAAATCAACCTTTTCTTCCCTTCACTATTACTTTAAGATAGCTTACATGTTCATTAGAAGACCCAGCATATATTTATTGAATTGACTAAATGATTTTTCCTTGCTAATGCATGATAACACAGGTAGTCTGGTCCTTTCTTCCTCTTTTTGTTTCTTCCCTTTTAATGAGTTTTTAACAGGAAAACCCTGTCCTTATTCTCCTTCTTTTACCATTTTCTCTACCCTTAAATGTTATTACATTTGCCAGTTGGAGTGGAGGTCAAGGAATTTTCATACATTCCTTTAGTCTGAGATGCCATATTTTCTGCATTGGCAGCTTTATACAGTGCAGCTGAGAGGGCTGATTGCACAAATACTATCTATGCCATGGCATGAGTGAGTTTCTGAATATCATGAACACACTAGAAGGTCATATCTTGTGAAAAACAGACTGTAAGCATAGTCTCTACAATAACCTGGTAAAGAACGGCGAAGTTGTGGAGGATGCTCTGATTGGCAGCATCCTGTCCTCTTTATAGACATAAAACCAGCTCATGGTTAGAAAAAACCCCAACATTTTTAATTAAAAGCTAGAGGAAGAAAAACACCTGTGCCAAGTGTTTACTTCATTTTTTTCATATTCAGTTCTGCTTTGTGTTACATTCTCACACCAAACTGGTAGGAGTACTCCAACCTAAACAGAGTCCTGAATTTGCCCTTTGATATTTCAATTGCAGACACTGCACTTAGGAACCAGAAAAAAAAAAAAAAGTGATTGCTGCACTCTATTACTCAACTTCTGTGCATCTCTGTTGCCTTATGCTATACTAGCTCATGTTTTCAGGCTTTGTACTGAAGCATGAGAAGTTAAGTACCAAAAATGTAATAAGAGAAAGGATAGGCTTAAAATAATTATTTTTTAAAATGCCAAGAACACTTTAGAGTCATGAATGCCTTAGGCCATGAAGTAATCCTAGTGCCCATAATGAAAAGAATTTGTCAGACTAAGACATGTCAATTTACATTAAGGAAGAGGAGCCTCAATCACAGGCACATCCAACAGTTAGGACCAAATTCTGTTCCTGTTCAGATCAATAGGATTTTTGTCACCAGCTTGAACAGCAGAAGTAACCAAACCCTTCAAGCAATATTTTCAGTGCCAGATTCCTGAGCTTTATGGCACAGTTTTGCACTGGCAAAGAATTGTATATCGATTATGTACTCCTGCAATTAATTGTCAGCACAGTAAGATAAACCAGGTTGCAGGCCCGATTCAAAGCCAGGCTTTAGCATGCTACTAAAGTATGACCAGTCATAACAAGAGGCATTTCTTGTCACATAAGCAAAAGTTTATATTTGGCCCATCAGAATTCCAATGACATCTTGTATGTGGCACTGTTTTAATTTCCAGGGGAATGATCCCTTGAAATGTTGATTTGCCAACTGAAAAAAAACCAGCTTTGTTTTATAACCCACTGGTACTTAATACAACACATATTATTCCAGTATTTTTTAGCTTGTAAGATTTTACAGTTAGAAAAGGAACAAAATAATTTTAACAGTGTGAAGCTGTCTGTTAAACTATATATATATATATATATATATATATATATATAATCATATAATATAGAAAAATACACAAAC
>VZTI01001286.1:1153250-1205056 GCA_013397865.1 Struthidea cinerea
GAACAACATGACACGCTAAAATTGCTGCACAGAACAAACATGTGGATTACATGGGCTAATGTTACAGGGCAACAAGATTTCTGTTTAAGCATGACCAGTCCGGGAGATCCATTCCATACATGTTTGTTAGGGTTGCCATTGAAGGAAGGAGAAAGTAGTTTTAACCCATAGCTAAATGTAACAAAGTTTAAAAGAACTTATGACGAGTGCAAGAGGCAATTTTCAAACAGGAATAGCAAGAATTGTTTGGATTATTTTCCATCATTGAATAATTCCTGCTGGCAAAAATCTGTAATTGAAGCCCTGAATCGTTCAGCATCGACAATATTACAAGAATTAGACCTATTGGCTAGTGTTTCACCATATACATTGAGCAATTCTACACAATGGTGTCAGAAAAGAACTAAATTTAGTGTTAGCCCTCCAATGCAGCCTATCAATGGTACAGGTGCAATATATTTTGGAAAGCCCTGGTTAACATGGTTGTCAAAGCAAGATGAAAATGTTTGGCAAACATATCAAAATGTGACAGGGGTAACACCAGGGTGGCCACAGACTGCAACCGGATTTTTAAATACTAACACTTCAGGTGGTCACTTGCTTCCCCAAAGAGTGATGCAGAGTTCTTTTTCCTGTAAAAGCAGATTGAAGACCTCATATCCCTTAAACAGTAATGCTGCCTGAATTTAAAAGATTCAGAAGTCTGATTCACCTAAGCATTCAAAATTCAGGCATGAATCTAATCTGAGAGTTCAAAATTCCCTTGCAGGAAAATGTTGTTAAAACCTGGTCCAGAGAGCTTGGGAACCCAGTTGTCCTTGGATGTTTGCTGACACTTATTTCCACTTTATATGGTCAGTCAACTAGTTTCTGGGGAGTGTGAGGGGAAAGGATTATGCCTTTAATTTTGGCTGTACTTCTCTATGTATATTTTTGGCACTATAAGAAGATAATTAATAAATAGATCCCAGATCTTCCCAGGTGATTCAAATGCTTCAAATTACAGAGTGTGACTCAGAAACCCCAGAGTGTTTCGGATTTGAATGATTCCAGGGCTTCAGAGATATGCCATGTGCTTTGAAGCAAGATTAAAAAAGAAATGCTTAAAGCACCAGGAAATTTGAAAAGCATTGCTGTAAAACCCAACAGAAATGTTCACAGAACTGCTTCAGTGTGAGTGATGTCAGGTACAGAGGTGCAGGTGGCAAGGAATAAAGATCCTGTCAGTTCTGAGTACAGCTGAACAACTCTAACAATAAAAATCTCAGCTGTGAAAGAAGATGAACCCAGGGGACTTTTCCTCACAGCTTTGCTGGATGTTGCTGCCGCTCTTCCCCATTTCCAGCTCAGTTGTGAGGCTGAGCGCATATTGGAAAGATGCAAACACACGTGTACGTGAGAAACACGTCAGGCCAACACAGAGATCATCACGCGTAGGAGAACAAGGCCTTTATTGAGAGCCACATCAGACTAACAGCACTCACATAAATGTGAACAGCATAGACGGGCCTATGCTCTTCCTTGTGTCTGATTGATCAGCCTTGAGCCTTGCAGGTTGGTACATTCATACACCCCCACTCTAGCGAGTCACAGGCATGAGTCCCTCAGGCCCAAGGCCAGGCAATAGCCACATTTCATGTCCAGACCATCAGCCTTTTTTTAATCCAGTGTCCAGCTCTGATCCTGAGCTTTCCTAGTTCTGATTTCCTTCTTTTCCAACTCAACAGCTAGTTCAGTGTAAACTACATTATCAGATCCCAAAATACACACAGACTGCATCACACAGGAAATAGAGTTCAGAAAGAGGATAGGACAGAGTGCAACAATTAGATGAAGGTCTTGACCAGAGGATTACACTGAAACAGAATTCACACTTGACTGGTACATTTTGTTCTCCCTCTTCCCCATTTTCTTGCAACTGTTCTTTCATAGTACAGCTTTAACTCCCTTTTTATTTCACATGTGAAAAAAATCTCCCAGTACATTTAAGAAGTTTTTTATATCTCCAAAATCCCCTTAAAACACCCTATTATGAGTTAATTTTCTCATGAGATCTAGGATAATTTTGGTTTTCCTTCTTGTAACCACGTTCTTCTGACTGAACCTCTCTGAGTTTGTGCTTGAATGGTTCCTTCCACAGCCCAAAAAATTCACTGGCTCAAGTGACTTAGAATTTTTCCCCTTTGATATTGTCTCCTTCCTATTCCGCTTTTCATGAGCTAAATGTAAGTTCTCATAGAGAAGAGAGAAAAAACTCTTCCATGTAGGTAGAACCACCTCAAGGGAACTGACTAGCTGGACTAAATTTGGCCTGTCCATCAAATTTCCTTTTTCTTAAGATAGAAATCTCTTCCATGGAGCTCCAATCTACCCACAGCTTTTACTTTTGGTTTTGATAAACAGGCTGTCATGCCCTCATCCTCAACAAAATAGGACAAAACCCAAATCCTCTGTTGCCTTCTTTCATGTTGTCAGGTATTCTAAACAACAGCACCCAAACTCAGTATTGCAATCCAACCCCAAAACAATTGTTTTCTCTAAGGTACTCTCTTTTTCTCGTTTACCTGTTTGATAGAAGTTGGTTTCATATCTTTGACTTGCCTTTATATTCCAGTTAAAACTAATTTGATTTATCTGATAGCATGACTCAAAGACCTACCCAGAAGAAATCTGGATCAAAATTATAATATTTAATTTTTAAAAGACTGAACTAAATAACCCTGCATCAAAATGTAGCATCTTAGCACTGCACGAAGTTTTCTTTTACACATCATTTCCACTGAGGAACTATTTCTCGTCATATCCACTTCATGAAAACTTCCCTGAATTTGCAAAAGAAAGGGACAGAAACTGTTATCAGTTTTAAGTTTTAAAGGGGTTTACACACTTTTAGTACCAGAAGGTTATGGCAGAAGGACACTGGAAACTTGCTGTTTATAATTATCACCTGTCCCATGTCCATTATTAAGTACTCAGAGCTACTGATGACATGTGCAGGTAATATACAGCAAAAAGATAGCAAATGCAGCCTGAAAATGAGTGGAGTGAGTGTTTTTTTTAAGATGACTGTTCAGAAGGATTGAAATGAGAAGTAGTTCTTGAGAGTTCACTATTGAAAGACCTATAATAATTTTCATTATTAGCCTGGAAGTCTGAAATGTCCAGTGTTTAAATTTTCTTGTTGTCTCTTTTCCTAAAATATATTAAAAATTAAATTCCTTATCACAGTTTGATTATTCTTAAAATCTGTGGATGCTATAAAACATGAAACAATAATTTTATTTACCAGCATCAGGATTGAGATGCTCCCTTGTATTTTTCATTATCTGATTTCATTTCTTTTTTTTAATTGCCTGGAAGAGCTTAATGTTCCAAAGTCACACAATTCATGGTATATTCAAAGTGATTCAATTCCAGAGTGAGTGTTTACAGTCTCAGCGTATCTAAAAGCATTTTTCTTAAAGCAGATTTTCAACTTCTGAACAAAAAGTTGCATCTTTACTTGGATGTATAAATCAAGCTTGTGCTACAATATCCATATACATGCGATTATATCCATATTTGATTCCTAGATGATATTCTTGCAAAAGACAAAAACACTTTGTGTTGCTTGGGTTGATATAATCAGGTTTTAAAAATGTTTTTGTTGAAGATAGGGCTGATAATTAAAACAGTTTTACCACTGCCTGAATCATTGGCTGAGGAGAGGGAAGGGAAAAAGTATCCTCAGCCCATGAGAAACTAAAAAGGTTGCACAGCTTTATGCATAGAAGTGAGAGTGAGATCATTGCTGTGCCTAAACCTGTAAGAAACTGGGGTATTACAGGTGTAATTTATTCAGCATAATAAGTAGCCTTCACACTTGGCAAAGAATATGCCTGCATGCAAACTTTGAGAGGGGTTCTTTAGGAGTTACAGTTTGAAAGTCTCAGTAGGTGTTTGTTCTCATGATGATGATGAGATTTTAATTAGTACAAGAGCAGTCAAAATCCCAAAGCCTCAATTACTTACCAGCTTGGACACTGGGTGCTATTCATATCAACACGATATAACCGGAAAACTGAATTCATGTTGAAACTAAAATTAGCATTTTCAAAACCAGTAAGTATTCACCCTTATTTCTAGCGCTCCCAGAGGACCTAGATAACCTTTGCAAAATGTTGTTAGGCACAGAAACCTCCAAACCACAACAATAAACTCAAGTTTCTTTGCATATGCTGCTGGCTTTGCGTTAACTTCTAAAGAGTTCCCTGCTTACCTCTATAAACTGCAGTCTATATAGCACAGCTGCTGAATACAAAGCTTAGGGCCTAGAATACAAAGACTAAGAGTATTTTTGATTATAGCATGCATTCTATTATAGCAACATTCTATTTCGGCAGATGTTTGCCTATTTTTTGCAAAATTTCTCTAACAGTTTATGGATGTTTTTTGATCGTGTAGGTAGGTAGACAGACACTGAAATGATCATAGGCTAACTTGGGCTTGATTTATGGCCATCTAGTTCAGTCCTAAACCCAAAGCGATGAATATGTTGCTTAGGACCACATCCTTTGGAAATGTCTTAGGATAGAAATTCCATAACCTCTCTGGTGAATCTAATTTAGAGATTAAATACCTTTGTAACTATTACTATTACGTTTAACCTCAACCAGCAACCAAGAACCACACAGCCACTCGCTCACTCCTCCACCACCAGAAATGGGAAGGATCAGAAGAATATAGACTAGAAAACCTATGGGCTGAGATAAAGGCAGGTTAACAGGTAAAGCAAAAGCTGCATACTCAAGAAAAGCAAAACAAGGAATTAATTTACCACTTCCTATGGATGGGCACTGTTCGGCCATCTCCAGGAAAGCAAGGTTCCATCACAAGTAATGGTGACTTGGGAAGATCAATTCCATAACTCCAAATCTCCCCTCTCTCTTTGCAGGTGGTGGAAAGACACAGACACTCCTAGCATATATCTCACCATACAGCAGATATTATTTAAGCTAGAAAACATATAAGAATGTAATATTCCGATGAAAATCAAGGTAAAATGAATTACAAAGAATGTATTCCTAAGATTAGTTTTGATTACCACATGAATATCAACTTTGTTAGTTTAATGGAAATTATCAGATTATACAGACAGTGACAACATGTACACAAGACATCATTTCCACATGTCTTGTGATATTTTTAGAAACATATAATTGCATCAGTGTTTCTGGAGGCCCAACATTTACTTATCTGAAAAGAACTGCATTGGGATATAGAAGAATGCTTTAAATGTTTTAAAAAGATATAACCTAATTATTTTCAAGGATGGTTGTGTTCTATGTCATATAAATATTTTTTAGCATTTTATCATCTGCTAAAAGAAGCTATGGTTCCAGCAGTAATGGTCTCAGGTATAAGCCTGAGGCATGTGGCTAGATCTCGTTCATAAGAGAAAAATACCTCTTTGATGAATCAATGAGTTATGATCTCTCTAACAGCTTGTTGGAGGGTCTTCGGAACTCCTAGCACCCTACTACCCCATTTCAGTTTAACTTATCAGAATTACAGCTGCAAACATACTATGGATGGTTTATAATAACTGTCGGAAGTGTCTATTTATATATATATCTGTATATACATGTACAAATATACATATATATGTGTGTGTGTGTGTGGTGAATTTATCAAATGTTAACTAATAATCCAAAATAAGCTACCAATTTGTGGGATGATAAGAATCAGCTGTGGTAGACTTAAAGATAGAGGTGAGAAATCTTTTTGACACATGGTATGGTTTGGGTTTTTCTGTTTGATAGATAACAAGATCTTTTAAAAAGAAAATTTATATAGTATTATGTATGTGTGTGCATAACAGAGTTTAATTATCAAAATATTTTGGTTAAGAAGAAGGAAGCATGTACAAATTAAGTGTAATCCAGAGTTCAGAACAAAACTGTAAGACTCAAAGATATCATTCAATAATGATACAATTAGAATTTTTGTGTATTATTATATGCCAAACTAAAACTGTGTTTTAAATACAAATTAGGGTTTTTTTTTAATGTTGTTTTTATGTGAAGGGGATGACAGAAAAGTATCTTGGCTGAATATGAATGCACATGAGAAAAAAAGCTCTGCATGTCAGGCAAGAAACTAAACAGGAGAGGAACACCTGGAAATTACTACTACCCATGCCAAAAGCCAAACAGAAGTGCCACAGCAGAAGTTAAGGAACCTCATGCAGTGTAAGAGAGGAATTAAAGCTTCCCTGCAGCAAATGCTGGGATATTATTTGCAGAGCAGACTATCTTTCCAGCAGGATATTAACTAATTGCCTCTGACAGAAAATTCACTAGGATAGACACAACAAACAAGGCTTGCAGTGTTCTAACATTTTCTAGGGAAAAAAGATGGCTACTGAAAAAATAGGCTTGAAGCATTTCTCATTAACACTTAAACAATATGGAAGGGCCTTTTTCAACTTGAAGATCCCTAAAATGTTTCCAAAGTGAACTTATACCTTTCTAGAAGTTTTACAGTGGATAGTTAGATACATGTGTGTGTAAATAGATGTGCATGGTACATTAACATCTGTTAACAGCTAAATGCCCACACAGCCACTCTCTTATTCCTCCTCCTCTGCAGAACAGGAGCATATAAGAGGATGAAAAAGCTAGTGTGCTCAGAGTCTGGGACATTGCTTATCAACTGCTGTTGTAGATGTAACAGACTTGATGTGAGGAAAATAATTTGCTGCAAATTAGAAGAGATCTATATTGTTTGGAACAGAAAAACAAACATAAAAATGCCTGTCATCTCCCTTCTCCATGCTTAACTTCTTCACTGCAGACACCTCTACCTGCTCCTCTAAGTAATGCAAGGGAGTGGGGAATTATGGCCAGTACACAGCAGTTCCTCTTTGCTGTTCCTTCCTTCTTACACTTTTCCCCTGCTCCACATTCTGCAGGAAATATTTTTTCCACCACGGAACCATGGAACATCTCCTCTTCCTCTTTCCTCTCTGACTTAGGCATTCCCTTTGATGTCCGTCTGATTTTTTTGTTGGTTGATTTTTGTTTGTTTGTTTTGATTGGGGGGGGGGGCTTTTCTTTGTGTTATGTTGTTGATGAGGCTTTTTTTTTCCCTCTGTCTCTGCCTTTCTGGTATTTTATGCCTTTCTTAAATATGTTTTGCCAGGGCCGTCATGCATTTTTCTGACGGGCTCAGTAATGGCCAGCAGTGGATTCATTGCAGAACCAGCTGTGTCCACAGGGTAGCCCAAAATTCTTGCAGAGGCCATTAAGACAGACCACCACTGCCACCAATACTTCGCACCTCAGTGAAATGCATACAGTCCGCATGAACTTGCTTTTCATCGTCATCTTTGATAGATTCCTTAAAAGTAGTTCATGGATCATTAAGGGTCTTTTTTTCTTCAGACAAAAAATGACTCCTCAGATAATTGCATTCTTCCTTTTCACCCACCTTAGCAAATTGTTATTTTGGTTTAATAAACTGTATGAATACATATTTACACTGGTCAGCCCAATGAGGCCTGATGGGAAGGCATCTGATTCACCTTCAGCTAACACCAAGTCAAAGTGAAAAGCTCTAAACCATACTGACCCAAGATGATACATTCACATAGACCTGTGCCACACTGGTTGAAAATATAATTGGGTTACCCACCTTAATCTTATCACCTAACCACATTAACCCAACCTTATCACCATGTATAGTGATAAAATTATAAAATATTTTAAATGCCTTTTTTTTTCATATTGCTGTCTTGGGAGTAATGATGTGCCAGTACAATATAATGTTTTCTTTGCTTGAGTGCAGCCTTGAATGTTATTTAGTGGTGCACATAGTCTAGTGAAAGATAACCCTGCCCATGGTGGGGTGTTTGGGACTAGATGATCATTAAGGTTCCCTTCCACACCAAATTATTCTGTGGTTCTGTGTTCTTTCTAAACCCTGCCTGAGTTGCTGTAGGAACCATGCAGACTTGCTGCTTACACTGCCTGGCAGCTCAAGCATCTTGCTTTTACAATAAGAAGCATTTCAGTCAGTATTAAATATAGCACAGTATGTTGCAGTTCTGCTTATTACAATAGAGGCTACATTGCTGATAATGTGTCCAAATTAGGCACATAGATAACCAATCATCTTTTATTTGCTAGACATTTGCTTTACATTTCTAGGTGAGAAACAACAATTAGGAAGTGGTATAGTCTGATGATTAAGATGACAATGTCCATAAGGTTCAACCCTAGCTAGTAAAAAACACCCCTCATTCTTTGCGGTACTGACACAGTTGAAAGGATCTTTAGTAAAAGTGAGAGGAAGCTGATGGCATTTCTTTTTTTCTGTGAGGGCTTTTAGAATCAATCCCCACCTGTACTGAACTAGGCCAAATCTATAGACATTGAGGACATATTGCACGTCATTTTCCCAAATGCATTTAAAATTAGGTTAACAAGGGGGAAGGGAGACTTGAATTTTCAAATAGTGAGACTCACTGTTGATAGATTGTATTAAATCCTACTGCTTCACTTGTCATATTAAGATTTTTTTTTTAACAGATAAGAACACTAAGAAGACCTAGACAACACTTTAAAGCATTTAGACAAAACAGAACAAATAAATTAAATACCTCAAGGTATGTCTTCAAACTTGCAGTGATTTGATACAGAAGCATGTTACCAGAAAGCAAATTGTAACCAACGGAGACTTTTAGGAAGAGTGAGGAGAGGAAAGAACACCAAAGACAAACACAAATATCTCCAGCCTAAGAGTCATAGACAAGAAAATTTTATAGTTTTCCAAGTAATTGACAATGAAGTCCTCCTGTTGTCTCTCCAGTGAAATAGAGTCTCTGTTTTTGCAGCAGAAGTGTGTTTCATGCAATTAAAAGACTGTTTGGTGGTTGATTTCAAATGTTATGACTTGTCACTTATGGCTTTTGGCAGAATACTTTTGGCAGAATATACTCCATAAACAAGTCAGTGGGGTAGAGTGAGCACCAGAAGCGTTAAATAGATTACGGGCATCTGGAGGTGGATCAGCGTATAGTCTGCATCTTTGTGCCCAGACTTGGGGCAATATTGTGTAGGGAAATACAGAAAGAGGAAGGATGATCCTGGCTGTGCTTTGCACAGCTGCCATCAACGAGATTTTGGATTTAGACAGGAAGTTTGACATAGTTGTAGTTGCAAACGTAAAACATGTAAAATATAATAAACTTGTGTAAAATTCAATTAAAACATACCAAAAAATCAGTCAGACTTCTGAAAGGCCTTAGAAATCCTTTATACTGCAATCAATTTGTCAGTGCTTGTATGGCCCTAAGCATCAGACAAACTGCTATTTTTTTCACTTAAAAAAATAACTCTGGTTATTAGGATCATGATTCCTGATATATCCAATTTATTTCTTATGTCTTGCAAGTGTATAAAAATTGATGACAAAGTTGTAAAATCCCACTTCCCAGACAATGGCCATTGGTTTTCTTTCCGTGGAACTGAAGGGTCTCTTGCCTAAGACTACTACGACAGCTACTTTATGAAAGACAGATGAAATGCCATGGGGAAAACACAGTCCCCACCTTTCTCATTCTCCCCACTGTGGAGCTGGCACTTCTCACTACAGGGGTTGTCTTTATGGCACGGCTACTAACCACGAGGATGCAGAAGTTCATCATCAAGACAGATTTCCTGCCAAGCAAGACAGCAGTGTATGCAACCAGCACACCAGAAAATAATATGTGACTGTGGAGTTTATAAAGAGAGAAATTTAACATAAATCTGACCCAAGGCACCATAGCAAAATTTGACTAGGCATTCAGATCCAAACTGTGCAAATAACATCTCTTGGGAGTCACAGGTGTGGAAATTGCATGTCATTTCTGCACTATGGGAAGTAATTGGATTATTACAGTACAGCACTGTGCATATCAACTGTTATTTGTTTTATTCTTTTATTCAAACTTAGGCCAGTGTACTGGAAGATCTGCAGTTTGGCAGAGGGATTAAGTGAAAACTATTTTCCTTATTGCATGATTTGAGTCATCGTAAAATTAGTGCAAGAGAGTCATATTTTACAGAAATTCCCTCAAGCAGATGAGCTTTTTTTGACAGCAATTTAGTTTCAATTTATTTTTATTATTTCTATTTATTTACTATATATACAAGTAATCACATAATTAAGGCCTTACATGCCAACCCACACCAATCTGTTAATTATACAGTTATTGCCATTATCAATCTGGTAGTATACTTCATATTTTACAAGAAACATTAAGCATAATGATTAATAATGATTTCTTATATTACTTGTATATAAATAAATATAAATATAAATATAAATATAAATATAAATATATTAAAATATATATATATATATGGAGCTGGTTATAAGCAGCAAAGAAAGCAAAAGAAAAAGGTAGAAAATGTTTCAAGTTGCCTAAGAAATTCAGTTGTGTTTGCACACTGGTTTGATGAATGAATAGAAAGCTTTTTTGCTTAATTTGTTAGTATGAATATTTCAATTCTTAAATGAAAAGAAAATGGTTACATTTTTGTCTAAATAGGTGTATCATAAAAACAGAATATGGGGAAGAAACCATATTAAAAAGTCAGGCTTCACCCATTCTATATGAGTGCTCTACCAACTCGCCACATGCTGCTTTTTGCCTAATGAATATTCAGAAAAGTGAGACAGTGTAGACAGATATAATAAATGTACTTCCACATTGCAGATGTACTTTATTTGTAACATACTTCTGGGGAAAGGAAAAAAAACAGAGAAAAAGGAAATGTGACTTCTTATGTCCATTAGGCAGAGAACAGAATGTATCTCAACCCATCTCCTGTGCCTCCCTCGGACAATTTCTAATCTCTGAACTTTTCATTAGATATACATCTATATCCTTTAGTACATCCTTCAGTTATAAAAGATGAACAGAGGAATACCTAGCAGGGAATATGAGTGAGAGAGAACATTTAGCCGTTTATACATTTAAAGGGGCATTCCCTGAAGCAAATATTTCTTGGTTTAGAGAATTTTGCTGAGAGAAACCAAGCAAACAAAAATTAAAGAAATTGAGCATCTACAGAAAATACGTGGTATCAAAGCTGATGTTGCCTAAGCAACCTTAATGGGATGATAATGTCTTCTGAAGATCTACACTTTTCAGTCCCTGCATGACCCATTTGAGAGAATATAAAGCAAATCCACAGGAAGTCGAGGAATGATCAGGGCTTCATATCATTGCTCCTCTGACCAGCCTCAGAGATAGTGCTGGCCCGGGTCTGAGCAAAAGCATACCTGAAGTATTTCTGCAGAAGTACTCTGTAGCATTAAGGTAAAGTGTTGAATGAGTAGGCTTTACAGGTGATACCTAATGTTCACTGCCAGATATCTTCTTGTGAATTTTAGCTGCTCTTATTCAGTTTCAGAATCTTGTAGGGCAGAGGTGCAGGGTTAGGGCTTCTGAAAGGGTATTTCCTTTGAAGACACTAAAGACATTTCTTCTAGTGTTGTAAAGTGTGAAGGCTGCTGTGCCCCTTTGTGGCTGCTAATGAGAAATCTGAAATGAAGCTTGTAGCTCTAATGAGTTTTTAATTTAAAAAGCAAAAAAAAACCCCAAACCAAACAAAACATAAATATCAAACCGAAACTATAAACCACAGTTTAAAGTTGTAGAATTTGGAGCTGTTAAGGGGAAGACAGGTTTTTTTCATTACTTTATCAGCTCACTAAGATAATCTCCTAAAAACTATTAATCAGAATAGTTGGGTGTCAAAATTCTTGAGATGGTAATCGCCATACAGAGAATAAAAAAGCTGCCTCTATAGTAAAAAAGGCTTCCTAGTTTAGTCAAGTTATTTTATATTTCATCTGGAAGGTAGTCAGTGGTGAAACTGTCACTAAGTCCTGTATTATCCTAGAAATGCTACAATATGTTACACATTAAAAACACAGAAACGCACTACGCTTGGGTTTGTAATTTTATACAGATTTAATTTTAAGTGCCAAGAAATTTCTCATGCGAACCAGACAAATCAGGGTAATAATGATAAGCAGAAAAAGTATAATAAAAATAAAAACTGAGTTCAGAAGACATTTGAACAACACATAACTGATGACTTGTGCTTAGCAATGGCAGAGCAAGCTCCTATCCAGTTCCTATTGGCTCTGATGGGTGCTCAAAGTGATGAGTAAAACTCCTTTTACAATGAAAAAGGAACGTCAGCCTCTAAAATAGCACATAAATAAAATTTACATTCCTGAATGGTAGGTCACAGTACTAAACCCACCAGAAGGGCAGATGTCTAGTCTTTACTAATGTAAATCTTCGTAAGTGACAGGGTTTCTCATTTGTAGATCTCAGTTATGACAGAGCTGAGCAATGGACCATCCCTCTGAATCCAGATACCTAGACAGTCTTCTCTCCTTGTTATCCAAGAGGCTTGATGCTTTGAATATTTACTAAAACAGAACCTAGTGATGAACAATGCTTTATTTTAAAAATAAAAAAATAAAAAAAGCAGACTAACATGTCCAGTCTAGAGAAAATCTAGCCTAGAGAAAATCTTCCCTCAGATAAACGGGAGAAAAGGTTTTCTAAACACTAGTAAAGGGGATATTTTGAAAGGGTTATTTGTAATTCTTCCTGTTAAAACTTTATCACTGAACAGAAGTGAGTTGTATGATGACAGAATAGGTGGAGAAAACATGAAATTTTTCAGATGGAATGATGAACATTTGTCTTTATTCTCTCATTGCCATTTCTGTATGTTTTTCTATTCTCTACGTTTTGGTCTAAATAATATTGAATTATCTTTCATATGGCACTTAAAAATAAGAAGTATCTGCATGTCCTGCACTAGCTTCCATTCCACTTTCCTTATGCCACTTTCTGGTAAGAACGGAGATATGAATTTGAATTTATTCATTTGGAAAGGGAGATGGATTACCATTCTTGAAATTATTGCCTTATTGGCTGGCCTATTGTATAAAGAAAATATTTTTATTCAACATCTGTTGCTTTAAAACAACTTGGTGGAAAATAAACAAAATAGGACAAGCAAATGATGAGCCTTGAAAATAGTTTGAAAAGTTTCTTTGGGACAGCTGTTCAAGGGAAAATAAATTTAAGACTCTTCAATAACTCACCAGGTGACTGTTGGTAACTCCATAATTAGAAGCGTTGTGGTGCCATTTTGAGATCCTAATAGACCCTTGATAGGTCTATTAGGAAGAGACCCACTAGCAGCATGAGGCATCAAGGACTTCATTGCTAAACTTTCCTAAGAGTTAAAGTTAAAAAAAAAAAAAAAAAAAAATCTAGGTTAAATCCAGTTCCAAAATGGATGGAAATGAAAGGTTTGAAAAGCAAGTTCCCAAAATGTGACAGAGGAAGCTTCCTTTGAATCTTAGAGAGCTGAGTACAATTCAATGTTATCAAATGCAACCAAATTTTAAATAACAAGAAAATAGCTATAAGAATGTGGCAAATCAAGATTTCTACCTAACCAAGCTTCCAATTTACTGCTTAGCTAAATAGGGCAGTGAAGTAACCACACCTTACACCTGAAGCTATTCTATTTTCAATTTTCTACAGTGCCACTGGCATGAATCAGTTGCATGGTTAAAATCACTCGGGAAAACAAATTAAACAGTACTTTAAATTGAGGCTAAATGTATACAATACACATTTCTTGCTATATCTTTTACACTCAGGTTTATCTGAGGCTGCATTTCAGTGAAAACTGATGCCATTTTTATGGGTATGTAAAACCATTATCAGTTTTAAAAATATTTTCTTAGCAGTGACGCAAAATCATTAGGCTATACTTTTTTGTAGCTAGCTAATATTGTTGGTGGTCTAGAGACCTGACCTCTAGTTGAGTCTTTCTGGGTTTGAAGACATTTTTCTGTGATTGCCTTATTATTTGTTTAGCCCACCGGCATGAATAATCAGGATTTTCCAGTGCTAGAAATGTATGTACCAACAGAGAAAGTTTGTTCTT
Organism: Struthidea cinerea; assembly: GCA_013397865.1. Taxonomy (NCBI): domain Eukaryota; kingdom Metazoa; phylum Chordata; class Aves; order Passeriformes; family Corcoracidae; genus Struthidea; species Struthidea cinerea. The sequence continues at coordinate 1,167,272 of VZTI01001286.1, forward strand.
ATTACTAAAAGTCAAGAAATAAGGATGCTTATTCTCTAAAGACTAGCAAGGGTTTTAATTAAGTTCTCCCTTAAAAAAGCAAAACCCCCTCAAACTAAAGTGCTATGATGCAAAAGGTTGCTGTTCTGTGTTCTCTACATATACATCAACAGTAATGATGTGAGATCTTCAGATGTGTATCAATCGTAACAATGCAGTCTGAGGAACTGGAAGGTGGTCTTCAGCAGCCAAGGAATGAGTAATGTCATGACCTGATGCCCCTACATTGCTAATCTAGAAAATATGAGAGACCTGATTTGAGGAGGACTGCAATTAGAATTTCTCCCACTGTGGAGGAAAGAGAAACCTTGTCTCTGTCACAGCTGAGCAAGAATGGTGGCTTCACTTTTTAGACCTTGCTATCAACTTCTGCTTAGAAGTAAGAATCCATCAGTAGTTATTATAAATCAAATGCTGCCAAAACCACATGTGAAACTACCTCTGTTGCACCTGAACTCAATTAATTTTCTGATGTGTTTCCTATTATTGATCGAATATGATGCCTGTGGATAAGTGCAGTATCCAAGAAGTTTTCAAATATGGAACTGTTGAATCCCTCTTCTATGGTTTCTTTCTCTTGAAGAAAAGCCTGAAATTATACAGACAGCCAAATATGCTTCAATAGCATGCTTCTGATGTCCATCGGAGGAGTGCAACTGAACAAAAGTCCTCCTGATGGTTATTTGTCCTCTAGCTGTGTCTCTCCTAAGGATGTGATTTCTTGGCCATTCTTTGCCACTGCAAGCTGACAGCCTCTTCTCAAAGCAGGTGAGAGAGAACAGAGAAAATAAATTCTGAGATTGTTGAATAGATTTTGAGCAAAATTTTTACTGTTTCTTCAGCTCTGTTTTGTCGTGCCTTAAAAACATTTAGAATTTGGAGGAAAGAAAGTGAAATGGAAAACATTACCAACCTACTTAACGATCAGCTTAGGTTCTGCAAATCCCTCTTCACATTGTGACAGTTTTTTCCCATTACTGATGTGGTGTAGAATAAAATACCTGAATCAGAGAAGAGAGAACAGGATCATTAATTTTCCTAATGAAACAAGTTTTCTGTAGCAGAAGTCATATGTTTTTTAAACAGCTCAGGATTCTAGGGAGAAGCTGACTTGGCAATAGGCCAATTATATTCTGTGTTTAAGGTTAGTCATAACAACTGAAATGCCACATAAATCTTAGATGGTCAGGGAGGTTTTTATGTTTTTCTTCATTGTAGATTATTATTTGCTGATGTTACTGAAAAAATCTTTGTATAACACTTAGAAGTATGGTAGGTGTTGCTGTCCTAAGCTGCAGTCTGCAATTTGATTAAATCATATGACAGAAGAAATGCTACAAAAATTTCATGCTTCTGCAATATGTGAAGCAGCAGCCTAAAGTCGGAACCACGCAAGAGTTTCGGTATATCTGTCTCATTGTGACCTGCCTTATGCTTGGTGTCTGACCGAGTATGAAGAAATCTTAATGCTAATAACCATTTTTTTCTTTGCTTTTTATTCACGGTTGAATTCTACTGTTTCCTCTAAGGCAGAAGAAACCATTTTCTTGTCCCAGAACACAAGAATAGATAAAATATTAATTCAGTGCCTGACTTCCCTGCTCAACTGAAGTGTATGTCAGTTCACTGCAGCTAGAAAGGTATATAGTCCAGCAGCTTGAAACAGCAGTGCTTTCCCAGGGACCCTGAAGAACACAGTGTGTTTTGCAATGTCCATTAAAAGGTGAGTCCTCAGATCTATGCTTCATTTCATTTTTATTCCTCAAATCTGGAAACACAGTTCTGTAGTCACGCTTTTCACTTGAATAAGAAGACCTGCAGATATTTGAATGAGATAAATAATAAAACCTCTGTATTTTACATTACCTCTGAACACCAAATACTGATAGCTCTAATTTTCGTGTGACAAGCACGAAACCGATTATTAATAATTATGATAATTACAATAATGATTATTATTATTATAGTAATATTAATGAAGTTAAAATTTTGTAATTCTTACAAGTCTACCTCTAAAAGTAGGCCACAGGTTCAGTGCCCCCTGGTATTCCTTGAATATTCCTTGAAGAGAGATGCATTGGACATTCATTTTCAGATCTTCACAACAATCAATTTTTCTTGCTCCTAAACTCCAAGAAATAAGGAACAATGGTAGGTAACTCTCTTCCCACCTATCACACTGACTGAAATAAAGTCTATTGTGATCTTGTCTTTCCTTCAAATCAGAGAGAATAATACAACTCATTTCTTTTCTTTCTTTCTTTTTTTTTTTTTTTTTTTACTGCAATCAATCCATCTTTGAGAAAATGTTCTGAATTGTAATTGTCACTTGCATCTTACTCTTTGCATAGATAATGACCAGCGTTTTTGAATCTTTCCTGTCCTGGGGGCAACGCATCCAGATCTTATGGCCACTAAACACTTAAATTACACCTTCAGGAAGCAAAAGAAAGGGGGAGCTCAAGGAGTAATTTGTGCAGGAAATTGGCAATGGCTTTTTATCTCCTCATTGGGTAATGTCAGGCCTGCAGTTAAGTCTTGGTGATTCCCAGGATGGAGCACATGATCTCCAGCCTTGCTGCTTATCTGCTGGTTTATGCATCTGCATGCAAGCTCCTGAGCTGTATTTACCCATCCAGTATAAGTCAGCTATTCCTCTCGATATATTCTATTTGGGTAGAAACTTCATTATCTAGTGAAGATGCTGAATTGCTTATCCCAGGAGAATGCAGTTTGGCATTCAGATCTCAGGTGAGCTGATAGAGATTGAAGGTTATAAAGTGTGAGTAAGACAAAAATTATCTGGGTGTCATTAGGAAATACTGAACAAAGAAACACTATTCTACTGTCATACTCAGTTTTCAGAGGCTAACAGAACATTTAGCTAAAAAATGCACTTGTTCCTTGCCCTTGACAATTGAGAACTTTTGCCCTGCCACCAGTTGGTCACCAGCTGTTGTCCTGTACATAAAGATGGAATTTTTTTTATTTTTGTGCAATTTTAAATTTTACAAAAGATAGTCCGATTTTTTGCTTGCATTGGAAACTCTGCTACATATTATGTGTGAGTTTCTTGGGTTAATTAACTCTTACACGAATAACAATGGCAGTTTTAAAAGTGTTGTTTATGAATGTCAGACTAATATCCATCACCTATTTCACAGAAATAATTATACTGGAACACCTAGAATAGATACTGGGTAGAGATATTTTACTATCTCTCCCTTTTTTTTTTTGCTTTCTGTTTTCTGGTCTGACTTCTCCTAAATTCTTAATCTCTAATTACAGAGTATATACAGCCGGCTCAGTCACTATTACCTGGTCATTGCTGTTCTATAAATCTTTCATATTTACAGAGATTTCAGGATTTCTGTAATGATGGAACAAAAATTGAAAACAGTATCCAAGGGATGTACTCATTCTCCAATCTGCAGTGATATCTAAGTCTTTTCCACAGGGCCCCACTATGTAAAGTTTTGCTCACAGTGCATTCTTTGCAGTAATTGTACTGATGTAAGATCAATGTGTCCTTGTTTAGACCTCAATTTTTCTACCTGCAATTAGAAATTCATGAAAGTATTAATTTTCTTTTTGTGTTTATTGATAAACAGAAATGATAGTCTTAATGCATACAGATTTTCATTATTCCATTTTATTTCTACTTGAAGTTTGGAATAAAATATGGGAGAAATAGGACAAAAACCTAAGGATATGGCTATTTCATGCATCCTCATTCTGTTGATTTTGGCTTAAAAATGTCGCCTGCTGGTCTGGACAAGGGACTAAGTCTCAAAAGCAGCCAGCTGGCCGAATATCTTAAGGGACTAAATCCCATTGACATAAGTGTTTTCTTTCTGAAGTAAAGACTAGCAGACTATTATGATAACGGATAAAAAGACACTGAAATATTTTAAAATGAAAAGAAAAATCCAGCTGGACTGAGTCAAAGGCACATTTCCCTCCCTTCTCCTTTCCTCCCTGGACGAAATTTGAGTAGTATGATTTTTTGGGAGACTCCAGGGGTTCGAAATAACAGAATTTATTGCCAAAAGCAGCGGGGAAGGTACAAGGTTGCAAAGCTTCTGGACTGCCTGTCACTTCTCTGACTGAAGATTTCAGGCTAATGGAATCTGTACTAGAATTGATGCTATTATCATGCTAGTACCTATAGGCATTGATAAAGTGTCTTGGAGTCCACTCACATTTATGGTGGAAACAAAAGAAGTCATTTCCTTGCAGAAATTACAAGGGAAGTATAAAATGAGAAAGTTAAAAAAAAAAAAAAAAAGAAAAAGATTTGGTAATCTATTTTACTTGTTTTGTGTGTTAATAGCATATAACATCAATTTACATTTTTGTTTGTGATTGCCTTATTCCCTTCCATGGTTCTCAAAATTATTTCATCTGAGAGCTAACATGGACTGTTGAGATATAGGGACTCTTGTGTGAACTCTCCACATTCCAGAATCATCCCAGATCTCTCGTGGTTGTAGCACATTGTATCTGAAAAATAACTTGGTGCTAACTGGGACCTACTTAGTCTGATAAATTAGATGTATTTAATAGACTTGCCTTAGGGAATAAATAAAAGATAATGTGCTTTCAGGATTTTCAAAAATAATTCCCCGTCCTCAAAATTCTGACAGAACAATTTTCTCCAAATTTTCTGGCAGCTGAATATTTTGTTGCATGGTTCAAGTTGCAGAGATCTTGGTGAGAACAAGAAAGCACAGATTTAAACCTCAACAATTATGTGAAGATGTAATCTTGGAAGAAGAACAGAAGAGCAATAAGCATTTGAATCTAGTCTACCTGATTTTTTCCTGATAAACACCTTGTTGGCATGCACAGAAAATTGCTGGGCAGAGAGAGAGAAAGAACAAAAGAAAACTAAAACCCCAGATTTTATTCTCAAAGGCCTCAAAGCCCTATTAATATTCATGCCCAGCTCAGCATAAACCAGAGAGCCTGCCAGCACTGGCAGCGTTCCTAATGTGGTAGATCAAGGAGGAGCCATTTTGACCAAGACTACTTCATAGCTTTCATTACAATCTCCCTTGAAAGAGAAAAGTATCCTCAAGTCCATGGTAGTGTACCAGATCACTCAATCTATCTGCATGTTTCCTGTTGAGATTTAGTTTTATAGATTTAGATCTGTTGTTATTATAGACACTACCCTCAGAATTTTGGGCATTCAGAGACCCTTATTCTCCTTTCTCCATAAGTTTGATGACATTGCTTTAGAGAAAATGACTGAAACTAAAGGTCAGTAGCAAGCAAACAGGAACTATTTTAATTTTTTAATATATGTTCCATAGTTACAAAAGTAATTAAACCCCAGAATTCTTTCATTGTCCTCCAAGAGTCTGTCTGAAGTCACTTAGTCACTTGGAGAAATTTCAGTGTCTCAAGTATTGCCAGACAAGTTGAAAAACAAAATGAAAGCAGATTTTCCAGATGAGATCTGAAAGCTTGGTTCTGAAAACATTTTTACCAGTAGTTTCAATCCATCCTTTACTCTTATTCAAAGATTATTACTGGTATTTCAACGCACTGTGAAGTGACAGTCTCCTGGTAAATGTGAAACCATTCTGTACAATACCACTCTCTCAGTATATTTGAATTAGCAGCAGGCAGCTCTTCTCCCAAGTAGACCTCATAAATTACAAAAATATTTATGTGGAAAACAACTCCGTTATGCTATTAGGAAGAGATGGGGATGATTTTATTATCATGACATGAACATATCGAATGTTTGACTTAGCATGTCCTTTCTCTGAGGCAATGTGACATGTACCCTGTCAGATAGTATGAAAAGCCTCTTCAAAGGGAAACATTTCTCAGACCTTAAAATATCTGCAAGAGTTACTTCAGCATCCACAATTTCATGGGCTGAGCCTTGTGTGTTTCTACCAGCCAGATCAATTGAAGTGCAACCTCAGGTGGGAGAAAGGCAGTAGGCAGCGGTACCATGTTCAAGACATACGAGATTGAGGCCCTGAAGTGAGAAGAAAAAAAGAAAGTGAAAAAGTTGTCGTCATGTCTAAACTGTGTTGTGCCTGCCTGAGATGATTGTACGGCAGTTCTTCTGTCTTTCACACTTATATGAAATATAATTGACTACACTTGAATACAAAAACAGTGAAAAACATGTTGTAGAATCATAGAATCACAGAATTGTTTCTATAAAACATTTAGACTGTTTAAATGAAGTTACTGACCCTTTACTGGAAATGTCAAACATGACTTTTAATTGTCTTATCAAGATGTCTTGCACTCATCTGAATTTTAAGACAAACTTCTTCAGTCTCAAGACTGCTTTACTGCATTTTAAAATGTGTCCTTCTAAACAATCCACCTTAATTCTCTAGGAACTCCAGAATATTTAGGAGAAGATGGGGAAAAAGATGATATTCACTAGACACATTTATTTTTTTATCTGACAGAGCTACATTTATTTAGAGACTGTGGCCCAGACACTTGAACTCATAGATAGACCTTGACTTTTATGAGCCAAGGAGAACAATTAACAACTCAATTGCCATAATAAATTAGCAATAAATTTAATTTTTATAATCTGCATTCATATTATAGCCAGTATTTCCAGCTTCTCTGTTCGAACTAAAGTTCTGCAACATTTGTGGTAGATTCCTTTAGACCATAAGCACTACTCATGCTGCTACTCTTACATGCCAAGCAGGCAACTTGAGGAAAAAATACACTAAAAAATAAAATACATAAAACCACAAAATTTCAGCATACTAGTCATAACTGGCTAGCACTGCATATGATGAAATGCATTATCTGTGCCCTTGGAAAATATCACAGCTATGCAAGACATTAATAACCTCCTGCATGCTTCCTTATGATATACAATGCATCAAATAAATCAGAATGATTTTTCTGTGAAAAAGCTAGCTATATTATACCTAGAGGTAGTCAATTAAGCAATAAGACATGACACTGGGTATATTGCACTAATTCATCTTGAGCTTGGTCATGAAAGTTGTTATTCCTCTCGAGCTTTCCCCCACCCACTCCCAGCACTTTAAGTGGAGGATTAAGCTATTAAGCCCCCAATAATTTGCATTTTGATCTTTTATATTCTCAGAGAATTTCTCCAGATACCTGGGTATCAGTTTCCATTCAGTTCCTGGTTGTGAGTGCAGAATTATGAATTTTCTTCAGCATTAATCATTCTTCTTTATGTTTGGCTTGAGGTAAAACTATACATTTCACAAGTATAAATAAAGTTAAACATATGGCATATGTATGCTTATGTCTACATGTTTATAGCTACTTAAATACTTATAGTTCCAAAGTAAGGGAGGAAAAATATATAAAAATAGGGTATGCATGTGTGAGACTTCTTACCTTTTTCTAAATAATCTTTCTTCACATTTTTAATGATATATGTGTATGTACATAATGTGACTGTTGATATGAATGGTTTACTTTGCCTTAAAGCCAGAGGGAAAGGGGATCAGATGTCAATTTGTCAGAAGGGCCTCTTTAAATAGCTAAAGGGCTAGAAATGGCTATGGGAAATTATCTGCAGGAAGAGATGCCCTAGTGGACTGAGCAAAAGGTAGCTGCACAGCTATCCCTTCACAATTTAATAAAACTGGCTGAATGAAATGTGAAGTTCCTTTTCTTTCTCCTCTTTCCTTGCTGTAAATGTGAAGTCCCCCTGCTTCTGAATGGAGGTGGTTCTCAAGTCCCTTTAAGTCCTATGTTGTGTGATCCTGCACCTGCTAATGTAGTTCATACCATCTGGTAACCAAGCTGAACCTCAGATACCTGAACTCCTTGGCCATAGTGTGAATGCTGGCTGGAAAGAACCGGGGAATGGAATGACATTTTCCCAAAATCCCTGAGTACCATCTACCTAATCAAGTGCCTGCAAAAGCTTCAATTCCTTCTCACTATTGATAATTTTCTCTACAAATGGCATAACAAACCAGACTGGAGAAATCTCGTGGAAGTGACAAGAACACTATAGAATATGTTCTTAGATATTGTATTTTGTATATTTTAAATACAGCATTCTTATTATCTGACTAAGCAAAACTAACAAGTAGTTAACTACACAGAAGACATAGATGCAGGAAAATTTTCTTTATTTACGAATATGACCATATACTTACTTTAATGTGTGCACTTCAGTGTCATTATATATCTAAAGGAAGGTCATTGAGTGAAAAAGTAAACGTGACACCATGTGGATAGTTTAAGAATATGTATTCTTACAACACATTTTACGAAAAGACAACCAAAACATGATGTGCATGTCATAGTCCAAGCCCATAGAAGACTGAAAATTCAACTTCCCCAAAAGAAAAAAAAAATCTGTATTTATTACATGCTAAATTAAAGTAGTTACATACGTATTGGACCTGTCAGACAATAATTATGAAATGCTTGTGGATGCAGGAATTGGATTCCCGTTCACAAGAAGGTTTTGGCTGTGTTTAGGAGTTCTTAAAGGAGTTTAGAAATCTAAAGAACCTCACCTAATCATTCCAATTTTCACTTGTCTTCACTGCATGTGTTTTAAAGAAGTGTTTGGGTATCTTCTCCGAAGATGCCACAAAAAAATCATGTCATCAATGTCTTATGAACATTTTTATGAATATTCATAGGTTTATGAAGTAAATTTAAAAAAAATTTAGTTGGAAAAAAATCATTACAGGGCTCTGTAGTAAATATGCCTGAACAGAAATGAATTTACATATTGTCAAGACAGGCTGCATGATACCACAGAATATGGGTTTAATTAGCAAATCTAACACTCATTCCATAGGCAGAGAAATTCTGCTCCAGCCATTCAAATTTTGCTGGTTTTATGCCAGTAGAAAATACATCCCAAGTCCCTGTTCTACCGAAATTTCTGCAGTAAGTAGGGATATGTAGTATAAAAAGAGAATTACAAGTTCATTAGGCAATACTACCTTTACATCTCAAAGATCAAATACTTGTAAGAAAGAGCTGCAGGCCATGCCTGAATGCTATTTTGCTTCTCTCCAGGTCTTGTAAGATCTTATTTTCTTTTGGTGCTCTACTGTAGTGATGAAAAGACAAATCTCTTGCCACTGCTCTCTCTATAGGGGGAAAAAAAAAAAAAAGGGAAATTTCTAGTGCCACCTATTGGTACAATTTGAAAACATTTAGCAAATTGGCTCACCACTTGAAGGATAAGAAGTGGAAAATATGATCTGTCGAGTATCAAATGAGGAAATAAACCTGTTCACAATGATTTTTTTTTTTTTACAAATAAGTATTTTAAGTATTTTAAAAAAGGGCAATCAGTTCTGATTCAGTCAGTGCTTAGCAGAAACATATTTTCTCCTGCTTCATGAGGCATTTAAGGAATAAAATAGAGTTCAAAATTAAGTCCATTCATAAGTTCAGTTGAATTAGGCTAATATAGAACCAGAATAGCTGTTGCTAAGAAGGGTGAGAGAAGAAGTCCTCAGGAATTATCAGGGCAGGATGATCAACAGCATAAGAATTAAATTAATAAGCTGTCACCTACAGCTCAATACCTACTTTTGATTTCTTGCTGCGGGATCCTTCCTTGATTTCAGAAGGCACAGCCAACAAAATTCAAAGCAGTAGCAGAAAACAAGCAATCATTAGTATCTTACAGTGGTCTCATCACTACAAAGCTCTCCTGTCCATCCTTTAAGATTCTAGTCATGACAGTTATTTCTTTTTCCTTTACAGTCAAAGAAAACACAGCACCTTCTGAGAGCAATTCATCTCAGCAGTCACAAACACCTTATCTTTGGAAGGAGATATCTTTCTCCACTGACCACAGAAGAAGAGTAGATTACTAGTTTGGAATAGACATCAAACTTTGAGTTACATCTGACTGCTGAAATGGGGATACAAGTTTAAAAGAAAAAAAAAAAAAACAAAAACAAACACAAAACAATATGAAGCAACTTCCTACATCACCCTCATTACATAAGGTATGTAAATACATGCCTAGGTTCAAGAATAGGAACAGCTCTACCAAAGTCAATTAAATTGTTCATTAATGACATTTGAAAGAAAAATTAAATATTTACAGCAAGTTTCAAATTGTTTTAATTTAAAAAATTTCAAATTGGGCTCATTTTCATTTTCCTGAAAACATTCATGACATGCTAACCAATGGTTATATAAACAGTTATTAAAATATTTACTGAAGTCTCTTCTTATTAAAGAAAGATAAATTCATTAACTATTTAAAAAAACTCTCTCTGATTTCTACAAATACTGATTAAATTTTGAATTCAAATTCATTGTAAACAACATATCTGAAAGAACTCTATGCTTGCACAAGATAATTTTTTTGCAGCCAAAGAACATTTTAATGGAGACATATGAGGCACATGGGTCATCTTTACTATTTATACTCCTGAAACTCAGCACTAGTAAATAATTCTACTGAATTGGCATTAGAACCTGAAGTTCTGTATAAGAATTCATATCTGGAAAAGCCCAGTGGTAAAGCCAATTAGTAAGTATTTCACCCACTCAGCATAAGAAGGACAAATGGGAATGTAACACAAGTATGTTAGGAGTTTAAGCTCTGTTTAATTTTTTCCTAATACTTTTCATAAACCAGCTTTGTCCTTTGATCATCATTGACATTTAGCTGCTCCTAACATGCGAAGTTTATTTTGGTTATTTAAAATATCATTGTCAGGAAAAGAGCAAATTAAAAAGCACAACCATCAGAGGAAAATTTAAAATAGAGAAGATGAAGCAGCAGAACCCCCCAGCACGAAGGTGGAGAGCACACGCCAGAAAATCATAGTGGAAAAGTAGGGAACAAGAACCAGACTAGTAGGAAGAAGCAGCCTGGAGAAAAACAGCCTGTTTTCTCTCCCGCTGTGGTCAGTGGTGAAAGTCCTATTGACTCAAAAAGGAAAAGATTAGACCATCTTTACAGCTTGTGTTTATTCTGCTGTCGAGTTGGTATCCATGCTTTTATGTAAGTCTAAGCCCATGATGTAGCGGTCCCTTCATTTTATCTAGCATCTCCTCCTTTGAGTTCCTCTGCGCTTTTTTTTCTCCTCATGGATGCTAGCTTTGCTGAATTCAGTTACGCTGGTGCTTGTATATTTGATTAAAAGATAGTTGTCTGAGTTATTTGAAGTTCTGCTAGGAGAAAGACTTCATTGTTCAAGGGTTATTATTACTCTGTCTCACGCTCTATTTCTCTCTTTCTCTCCTAAGGTACTGCAGTGCCTATAATGAAGTGAATCCAAATGACTACTTTGAGACTGGCAAAGAACCTGACATGCACACAAAATATTCTTTTAACATTGGTCTGAACTAATCATCCAAAGGGATTTTCTATTTCATTTATGGGATTTGATTCTCCCATGTGTTTTTCTCCTAATGTGATCGTACTGATGCAAAATCAGAAGCACTGGTAAAAAGTCTGGCATGCTTTCAGTCTGCAGGACTTCATAAAAATTCTGGAGAGGCTGAACTAGCCTCTAGCTGATAATGAGGGCAGCCTGATGGAAATAGTAACACAGAAGGCATTAGCACCTGTAGGGCAAATTCCCTCCTTCATCCTTTTTTTCACTATACAAATAAATGCAAGAGGGTGTGGGCTTCCTTCAGTGGGTGTAAAGGAGGTACAGCTGTGTGACTGTTTGACACTTGAATTTCTGTTCCCTTTGTACTGATTTGATTATCACAAGGGATTGGTAGGTTAAAGCCTCTGCTATGAAGTACTAAATCAGATGGTGGTGTTCTGTCAGTAAAAAAAAGCTTAGGAATAAAGTCACACAATTTAAGGTTTTAATATAAACTTCACAACTCAGGATGACATTTAGAGTTTTCCTCTTTATTATTTCTTTGGGTTTTTTTAGCAAGTCCCCCAAAGAGTGAAGTTGGCATAGCCTGAGCAGTGCTATCAACAGATCCTGACAATATTTCCTCTGGAATGAGCTGCACTTTTTTATAATGTTGTGATCAGTACTGTCTCCAACTTCCACTACTTGTCACACAGTCTTTTCATCAGCCTTCCTCATCCTGCTACCTTAATAATTTTTGCTCATTCTTTTTTTGTACTTATTTTGTCCTCTCCCTGTCTTTTGACATGCCAAAACAACAAAAAGTTGGGTTTTTTTTAAACAGCATTTCCAACAGATTGACAAAGTAACAGGTTGTTTCAAATGAAATTAGTCCCCTTTGTGTATGTTTTGATTTTTCTTCCCATTCCCTACAACCATTTACCAGGCAAGCTTCAGGCCTGGAGCAATGACTGTTCTTCTGTACTGGATCACAAGCATGGACTTGAGAATGGTTTTGAAACAAAATTGTGATTATAAATTCTGTGCAGAGTTATGCCTATATCTGAGGAAAGACTTTTCAGCTGTCTTGTACCTGTAGTTTTGAGCGTGCATCCTGACATGTAGGCTTAATGTAAGAAAGAATAGGAGTATCTTTAGCTTTGAGATTTTGCTAGGACATTTTTCCACACTGAAGTTACAGCAAAAAATATAAGGATAATCATACTGGAAATCTGAGCACAGGTCTATCCATGTCTAAGTCTTCTTAAGCTTTAAAGTGATTGAACAAATAGATGTGGAATTTCACCTGCTTTCAAAATGTTCTAAAGGGAAGATTTCTGACCATATGCCCTATCCTTCCCATTGTACTGACAATATAGTGCAACAGGAAGAATAGAGTAGTCTAGATAATTGGAAGCAAACTATTACAACAAATACATATGCTTTTGAAGGTATACACATGGAAATATATGCCATGATATAAGCTATATGGAGGAGATGAGTGAGTATTGGCTTCACATTGCTATAAATGGGTCTGTGTACCTGGATCACAAGGTGAAATTCGCATCTCAGGAGGATGAGACAGCTTTTTTATTGCTGCCAATAGTTAAAGAGTATTCACCCAAAAAACGGTTTTCAGTATGAACAACCCGCTTAGGACACATAGACTAAAAATAATGCACTTCTAATTTAAAAGCAAGGAAGAATTTTCCATCACTCCTTTCTTTGCCTCCCACAGAAATAAAGATTAATTCTATGGGTTTTTTACCAGGCAAATTGCAGTTCAAAAGGTTCTGGAAGTGCTCTAACAGTGGAGATATCCTCTGCAGGAACCTTCAATCCAGGCTATTTCATTTTTGCAGTCAATGCCCACTCTGAGTAGAGAGGCCTAGATTTGGTATAGACATTTTTTACTGCTGCAGTTTGCTTCCAGATTCATAAAGTTCTAGGACAATCCTAATAGTAGGTGTAGACCTAAAACTGACTCAAGACTAGGTCTTTTTAATGTACAGAGAATACACACATACTAAATGGGGAAGGAGAACTACTGTGCTTTCAAATGATACATGTTTTTTCAACTTTCTAATAGTTTTCTCAATGAATGTTGAGTTCAATTAATTTTACGTACATCAGAATAATGGTGGCATACTACTTTTCCCCGTTACAAATAGATACACTCTCCTACACAAACTTCCTGCCTATCGAATCACAAACTACCCCTTTTTTTGAAAATTTGTGTTTCAAAAACATCAAAAGACAAAATTCCTGTGGGAAAATTATGCCTCATTCCATAACTCCTTTTGTCACTAAATAGGACCTTAAATCTCTTCAATGCCTTTATAAGGAGCTTTGCTTCTCAGATGCATAAAACCCACCCACTTCCTCTCCATATACTATTGTCAGCCCCTTTGAGGTTTGTTTCCCTGTTCGTCCTTTTCAAATGCTAGCATTTCTAAAAAGGATCTTTCAAAGACATTGTACTCAAGCCTTGATGGAAAAGAATCTTCTCATCGATACAGCTGCCCATGCTTCTTTCAATCTTTTTGAAAAGGAATCTAAAAAATAACAAACATTAAGCTACTAGAATGGACTTTGTTTCAAAATGCCTTCTTTGTTTCCCTCCAACAGTTTAAAAAAAAGGTGATGTTTTCCAGGGAAGTGATTCCTCCCACTGAAGTTGACAGGAATTCTGTTTTTAAAACAGGTGGAAGTAGAAGTTGTCCAAGACTGCTTTCTACAGCTCAAGGATGTAGTGTATAACTATATGGCCCAAGAAATGTCTATGCAAAACTTCATGGGAAACAATAGGAAAATATTGAATTGGTACTTTACAATTTAGGAATGAAAATAATTTTATGCATATATACCACCCACTATGAAGGTAAAAGCCTCAAACTTCTGTGTGTATGCTTGCAGGTCAGGTATTTCATAGGCTGGATTTGTAGCTCAGGTAAAGCAGTGTAAATCAAGAGTAATTCCATTAAGATAATTAAGTTAGTACACCAGTATAAGCCCGGAAGAAGTGTGTGAAGATTGAAACTCTGTAATTGCATTTGTTTCCAGAACAGATAGAACATCATCGATATTTAAAAGGACATTGTTCAATAAATTACTACCAAATTAAACATTGCAAAGTAAAGAAGCTTACAAGATATAAATCAGTGTAGACCTGTTTTAATAACAATTTTTATTTATTTAAACTTTGCCTTAAAAATATGGAATCTCAAAATCCCGAATGATTAACAGAATCTGACATTGTCAGACCCCCAATTCACAAAAAAATGACACCAAGAAAATTCATACAGGTTAATAAATGAGTGAAAAGGCAAAGATTTTGACATTTATTCTGGTTTTGGCTTGTTTGGGTTTTTTAAATCTTTTTATAGTCTTAATATTCAAAAATTCTCTTAACCAGGTAGTTTTGAAGTTTCAAGTAGTATTTGTATAAACTTTGAGTGACTTTATCCCCATCTGTCGATTCCTTGTAAGTTAACCCTAAAGGATTTGAGTGTTCAAGGTTAAAAAAAAAAAGGCTCAGGAAATAAGCCTAAACAGAGAGTAAATGATAAAAAGAGATTGCTGAAATAGCATGTTCTTCCATACTGCTGTTATTGAAATAGATGTGGATGTCCGATTAACCAGGGAGCACAAAATTATTTTCTGTAAAATGTTTAATAAATCTGATTGCTAGTTTAACTTACAAAGAAAGTCCAGAATCTTTTTAATCTAGAAAGTAACATTTTTTCCCTGTGAATTACGAGATTAGGGCAATTTATACTTCACATATTTTCTGCTTTTTACCTTTATTTATTTTGAAACTGATTGTGAGTTTTTATTTCTCAACAAAATGATTAAAAAGGAAAGACATTAAATAAAAAATTAATGATATTTATCTCAAATTAATTAAATAATAAGAAATATTATCAGTGATAATTAAGAATTTTATCAGAATCTTAAAAATTTCTGCAATATGCTTCAAAAACGCTAGCCCGGTTTTGAATTCTAGTGTTTGGTAACCTTTGATCGTTGACTGGCAAATACTTTGAACCTTCCAGTTTTTAAAGCCTCCCTCTTCTTGAATATTCTTTGCTTTTCAGTAAGTAGTCATTGATGCAATTTTACATTACCCTTTTCAGTCCCCAGTTCATTAACTATTTCTCATTCTGTTTTATATGAGTGGCTCACTTCTAACAATTTTGCTATATAATAACAGATATTAGCTTTTATCTCTGTCAGCTTCCCGATTAAGGGATCAAACTTAGGGAGAAACTTTTGGATTAAGGGATAAATTAAGGAACAGTTAATTGAGCAATTAAATCAGCGAGTTAGCAAAATATGTGGATTTACTAGCTTTGGTTCTTGGACTTACTTCAAGACCAAAGGTGAATGGGTTAAAGGAAGGGAAATATTATCTTTGTGTTTTCTTAACCCCTGGATTTATTAGAAAGATAACCTGCCATTGGAGAAAATTTAAAGTAACATCATGACATTCTAATTTGCACCATCTGTTGATAATTGCC
The DNA here is from genome assembly GCA_013397865.1 of Struthidea cinerea. Classification (NCBI taxonomy): domain Eukaryota; kingdom Metazoa; phylum Chordata; class Aves; order Passeriformes; family Corcoracidae; genus Struthidea; species Struthidea cinerea. Next base: position 1,183,131 of record VZTI01001286.1, read on the forward strand.
AATTCCCTAACATGTCAAATGTGAAAGGCTGAGAGGATGGAACCAAGATGGATATGCTTCGTGCATGCCAATCAGTTTTCTTTGTAACGGGGGGGGCAACTACAGCATCTGAAAAAGAATGTACTTCAGGAGCAATAAGAAAATTAGTAGCATGAGCCACTACATTGTCACAAAACAAGGTGGAGAAAGGAATGTCTGTCTCCCCATACTTTGTGACTGCAGCCACAGAACATTTCTGTACTTTGTACTTTTCCTCGAGGATGGTATTTAACAGAATAGAGCCAATGAAAACAAGACATGTTTTTTCTTCGTCCTGAAAATATTTCCTTGGGTATACAAGTTTAACTCTTCTCTTAAAGAATGTGCCTGGACAGCCAAGCATCTCTTCTTGGATCAGCATAACTGGAATTGATGCTGTCAAGGTTGTACTTATTTATAAGGCTTCCCTACTACCAATCTCTGTTGTTAAACAGATGGAGCCAGATGAATCAGTCAGGTGAATCAAATTAAACAACTTTTAAGTGCAACAAAAATATGAGGATCCCTGTAAATTCAGGTGTGTTTGTTATCTTCATCTTATTTTCCCAGGCTGTGAACAGACACTGAAGAGGTCTGTAATTCCAGATATTACTTTCCCTCAGTTGGAGAGTACAGTATTAAAGCCCAGAAAAAGTACTAGCTCCCATGAACACTTCCCAAATTGTTTCAGATAGAAATTATCTGAGTTATTTTGGAGTTTAAATGGGAAGCAGCCACATGCTTCTTTCTATTTGCACAATTGAGAGGGTAGGACCTCTGATGAGTGAGCACTAAGGAGCATGTTTGGGCCATTCTACTTGTAAGAAAAAACTTTAATCTGCTCTCTGTTCAGCCTAATCCTATATTCTGAACAGCAGGAGCAACTAGTATGACTACCAATGTTAATAAAAAAAAAAAAATCTTTTGAAGAACATTTTTGCCAGCCACAATTTTTGGCATTTTCTAAAGGAACTCAAATTTAGTACCCTTTAACAAGTGAGATAGTTCCTCAGTATGCCTTTTCTTAGATGTTAAAAGTGGTATATTAGACTTGAAAGGAAAGAAACATACAGAATCATCATTTAAAAATAAAAGAATTGTTTGGATCTTTTCTGTTCCCTGGTGTTCCTATATGTAAATGGTTTTGTTTCTATGTATGAGCGCATATAAAGATTCTAACTATATTGAAGAGAATTAGGTTGATGATTTCAATGTAGAAATAAAATCAGACTCAGCTGAAGTTGTTTTTATATTTCTGTATGATCAACACAATTTATAGAAAAAAGAAGATCCTTGACTCTCCTGTATCTTGCTTTCTTGTTCTACATCTGTAGGAGGAACTCTGGTTTAGAAAAGTTTCACAACTGAATATCATGTAAATACAGTAAGAAATGTGTAAACTAAAGAAAAATAATCATGTTAACAGCTTAAAAGAGCCTTGTACTGGGAAAGATATGAAAACCTTTCTCATATCTGAAGACAGGGGGTATGAAAGCAACTACTGACAGTTGAAGGTGAAAGAAAATATATTATTTCTGTTTACTTACCCTTGGTAGAGTTTAAATTGTCTCAAGTTGAAAGAATTTTTGTTGGAATTGAGCTGATTTAAATCTGTTTGCTCTGCTGCTGCTCTTTTTATAGCATCCGTAACATTAGCTTCTGCTTAAGTAACTGTTTGCTAGTGGGCAATAGACCACCAGCTAATTCCACAAATTACAAAGAAATCAATATTCAGGTAGAAATTTACTGATTCTCAGTTTTTTGTTCCTGCCGTTGACTAGAGCGACTGCACAACATCTGCAGCCAGACCACTTAAATTATGATAATCTCAAAAGTTAACTAGGGATGGGTTCGTTACATATTTAGAGAAGAGACTTTCAGGAAGATATTATGATGTTCTCCAAAATACTATGAACTATTTCATATGGACACACTCTCCTCTAAATATCTTCAGAAAATGAATGAGTAAGGAGGAATTAAAATTAAGGTCTTACAAAATTTACTAATATGGATTGTGTCAATATATTCTTCCACTTGTACCAAATATCAGATATTTTTCCCATCAAAAAAAAAATCATTATTCCAGGAGGACCAAAATCATCTGAATCATGTAAGGAACTCGAAAGTGCAGGAAGACAAATCTTTCAGTGTTCCAAATCTAACTGGTAAATAAGCAATGCAAAAAAATATGGGAATGCAAAAAGATCAAATAGAAACAGAAAATAGAATATGTAAAAGGACAAACTAAAATTTAAAAAAAAGAAAAAACTGGGAAGGTTTACACTTTATGCTTCCTATACATTGTTTGTGAGTTAAGCCACAAGAAATTGCTTCAATCCCACAAATAAAAAAGATTAAGAATAGAAGAACCAGCAGTAATATGCAACAAGAGTAGGAAGATATTTATTTAAATTAATATTTTCCTCATTTTTCTATGAATCTGATGATGATGAAAACGCAGGTAAGGTGATGAGTGTGTGAATAGTCGTTTTTATAACATATGTATAATAATGGGTATTACTGCAACTGGGATAGATGCAAAATCCAAAGATCTTAAAGTATCCAAAGCAGAGGAACAGTCCTTTTATTCCAGAAGTCTTAGCAAAATGAAACATAGAATTTCAGACTTCACAGCCAGATTTTGCAGTATTTTTTTATTTTATTTCTTGTGTTGTTTCGTATCTGTGGAGAATAGGAGATAAAGTATGAAAAGGAGGGCAGAATGACAACCCATTAGTCTGATAAATAATAATATTCAAGGCTTCTTCTGAAAGACATTTTGAAAGAAAGAATAAGATATTGCCAGTCTAACCTGATAGAATTCATTGAAGAATGATTGATTTTCTAGATGGGAAAAGAGAACAGATCAGTCTGATACCACACAGGAATTGTTAGTTAAGAAGAGGAAAAAGAAAGAATTAATCTGGGAATTATAAAGTGGGGAAGGGACTAAAAGAGGGGTGACAATAGGAGTAAAGAACAGGGATGAACTCAGGTAGAGGGAAGCTGCAACTGCAGTTCCTCAGTGATTGGTCTCTTGAGTGGTTTCATTAATATTTTCTTTAATAACCTTGAAAGAAATATGATACTGAGTTAAATGAAATATATAACTTGTTAGGAAAATTGGGATATCACGCAGAAAGAACTGGATGACCCTGCGTAATGGAAAAATAGGAGCAGAATGAAATTCAATAGTATGAAATATATGGTTGTGCATTTAGGAATTAATAATAACATTTTTTTTCAGTAAATCAGAAATTCATTATTTGGAAATGACTGAGGAAGAAAATCTGTCTCTGCATGTCATAGACAACTATGTTCCATCACAACAGTATGACCATGAAAAAGAAAAATGTAATTTGAAGTGTTTTCAGAGGAGACAGGCAGGAATCAATGACATTGTATGAGGCAAAAGCAAAATGTGATGAAAAACACTGTATATAATTCTGGTCACATGCAATCAAAAAAAGATGCATTGAAACTGGAATAGGTTGGAGAAAGGTGAATAAGATCAGGAGAAAACCTTCTTATGAAAAGAAACAAAATGTTGTTGAGTATTAGTTTAATCATAGAAAAGAAGGTCAAGAAGGACTGAAAACATGCAAGATGTGAACACCGGGAAAAAAAGCTGAACTCTTTAAGTTAAGTGATAATGATGCTTCAGGATTTAAACAAAAGACAATTAGCCAGGTCATAAATAGACATGGACAAGAAAGGAGAATAAGATTTCTGCCATAAGAACAATGATTTATCTACAGAAAGAGCACAGACCCAAAAAAGTCTGACCTATTTTTAAAGTGGAATTTGTTTAATTTATTAAAACTATTATGTGCTATAGATACCTGTAATATCAGGAACTGAACTACATTTCAAAAATTAATTTCACCTTGGTCCTATGTTCCTAAGTGTTTGCTGACTTCCCAGTAAGACAGACTTATCACCAGCTAATGTAAATCAAAATGGCAGATTTCAGCCCTTAGTTGTTCTGCCAGAGGAAATCCCTAACCAACATCAGCAGTATATGGTATAGACAACTTTTCGTTGAATTAGATGTCGCATGTCAACTGGAATCAGAAATCTTTGTTATGTTAGGACACTTCCAATTTTTATTTATATTTTTTTATAAACAAAGGCTTTTATTTATCTGCATTCAGTGCCATTGTGCTATTGTATGGCCCTTCCAATTTTTAAAAGGTAGTTGTATAGGGTAGGTTAGTAACTGGCATGATTGCGGGTGTGAAGAGTCTGTCACAACATACTGTTACAGGACTTTCCAGGGACTCCAGTTAGAGCTGTGTATGACCCTTTGGGAAGGTAGGAACCATCTGTCTCTAATGGGATAAAGCTTCTGTTTCTAACCCTTCAGGGCTGCAAGATATTGAACTTACAGCCTGTAAGGCAGTGTGCATTTCGAAAGGAAGTGTGGGAGAAAGAAGGAAGCAATTCTCTGGTAATTATTGCTTGAAATGACTCTGAGTTTGAGAATGGCAGAAATAATCCATGAAGAAATGATGTAGGAGAGACTAAAACATTTTATTAGCTTAATTTATGACAGTCCTCCAAAATCAGAACATAGGTAAACTCACGACAGGTTTACCATTCACAGAGCTGATTTAACAGTCCAGTAGAAGAAAACTGATTTTAGACTTTGAATTCATGGAGAGAGTGTGACAAAACATTCAGATATCTGTAGGTAGTTAGAACATGAGGACTGAAAAAGATAAGCTTAACTTAGTAAAATTTTCAAAGGAAAAAGCTGACTGTGTAAAAAACCTGTAGGATCTCTATTAAATGCTATTTACCGGAGAATAGAATTAAGCAAGCCAAACCAAAAGGGTAAATCAAAAAGGTAAAGCAAGCAATGAAAAATGCTATTCCCCTATATTGATACTTCCGTATAAACTGAAGAGGAATCCAGCTGCCTAAGAGAGGTGATGAAGGACTTCTCTAAAAATGTGAAGAATTGGTTCTTGCAAGGGGAGGTTTCAGAGATACCAGAACTCCCTGCACCCACAGTGGTGTGAGGTGATGTCTCTGGAGGCTTGGAGAGGGATGTGCTGTATGCTTGGCTTCAGATTCTGCTGCAGGTGAGAGAGCTTTTGCTGGCAGTATTCTGTGTGCTACTAATATTCTATATTGGCTATATACAGACAAATGATACCTCCTTCCATCATGTCATCCTGAAATTAGGAATTAGCTCTTCTCACCTCTTCTCCTGAGAATTCAGGAACAAAGGGGAAACATGAATTGCCTTCATTGTTTGGGATCCGTCTTTCTCATGCCTGCCTTTGCCAAAGTGCTGGCCCTTCATACTGAAAGTTAGCAGTAAGGGCAACCTTAAGAGATGAAGCAGGACACCAGTCCCAGAGCAGGGACAAAAATTTCATTTTTATCTAGCTCCTTTCTTACCAGACAGATGTCAGTCTTCCTTTGCTCTTGCCCTGTGACTTTTAACTACTTGATTGTAAACAAGCTGAGTGTTGCAAAACTCCACAGACCTGATAGTCTGAGCACTATGTCAGCATGTAAGAGTTCCATCCCCTCTTGCTGAATAGCTTAGGACCCAGAGCAGGATTCTACCACTAGTCCAGATCAACCCTTTATAGAAAAAAAAATTAAATCCCAATCAACAGACAGCATGCCAGAGGAGGCAAAATATAATCTCCTGGTTCATATTTGTCAAGCTTCTCTAAAAGTTTTCACAGAGTTCAGGTGTCTATTTGCACTGCCTGGTGTGAATGCAATTCATATATCTGGGCAATTAAAATTAAGCACCCAGGGGGCTTTAATCTAAGAATGAAAATACTGTATTTAAATGCCTGAGGAATTAGACTATTTCAAAAACTACAAGAGTATTGGATTTCTTTTAGGAACTTCGATGGGCTTTAGGCAGAGTGTATGTCACCTTGAATTCCTGGACTTGGATTTTCAAAAAAACAGTAAAAATGTGCACACTAAAAATGGATTTTAAAAGCAAGTTGACAGGTTACCTGTTTCTTATATATTAACAGTCTTGTAAAAAGGCATTCTTCACTATAGAAAGAACAGAATTTTATTTAACATAATTTTCTGTTTTATTAAGAAAAATATAAAATTGTGTTCTTTACTTGTGTACACACACATGTGAATAATAATATACTTTTATGACATAAGTTTAAGAGCCAAATAACCTAAATAATTTATTTACTACGCAGTTCAGAGCAATCCACTTCAATAACTTCTATTTTGAAATACAAGGCAACTAAGAATGGATTAATGAGGCCTAATATTATGAAAAGAAAAATAATTATACACGTGGAGATAATACTTCACAACACAAGCCAGCAAGGGACTATTCTCCATTAGAAGCCTGAGTTCTGTGAAAGTTCAATGATGCAAGTGAATGCATTATAATATTAGCAGAGAGTTACAGCTTGCAGAACTGTGGAAATTCTGTTTTCCTACAGGATATTATCGACAGATATTGGAAAGCTCACCCAGACACCTTTCGTCCTCCTGAAACCCCTGAGATAATCATCTTTCCCAAACGTCAAAACAATAATATGCAAGGTTACAAGAAGAACAACAAAATTTTCAGAAACATGGAATTCCTGCACTAAATGAGATTAAAAGAGCCTATTCTAGTAGGTCCCAACCTTGTAAAGAGTTCACATTCCTATGTTTAGCTCTGTGAATAGTCATATTGATTTCATATTCAAAAATCTTCATGGGATTAAAGTTTAAATTGGGGTCAGATGTCTCTGTTCACTTCTGTTGCCCTTCTTGAACTCCAAGGCACTACTCACATGCTCAAAATTAGATGTTTTCAAGGTCAGAGTCTCAGTCTGGAAACAACAAAAGTAAAAGCAGATACAATAGAGAAGTAATTTTGAATGGTACAATGATAAAAATAATAAAATTAGAATTTTCTTTTTATATACAGTTATGAAGATGCTAGACTGAGCTTCATAAAAAATCTTGGTGAATGGTCCCTCAGGAACATATTTCCTGATACCAGGTTGGATTCTGTCTCATGAGATTTAGAAAAGGAAAACGGGATAGGCTCATAGCAGAGATTTGCATGCTTGTCTTCAGGCATACGGCCATTGTAATAAGGTTAATAACGCCAAATTCTATACAGTAGATGGAAATGTATATGTTTCACATGTCCAAAGTAATCAGGGCACCTAAAAGTGGACACAAAGCCAAAATGAAGTGGCTAAATCTCTGTGGCAGCCTGAGCTACTTTAATTGCTGGTCTTGCTTCTTTCTCCACTGTTGGGCAGGATTTTGAGTTGCCTCCTTACCCCAGCTCTGGTGTTGCTCCATTATTGGCTTTGTGAAGTTATTGTTGCTCCATTATTGGCTTCCTTAAACTTGTTTCCAAGACACACTTTTATTGTCTAATTTTCTATAGATATACTGAGTTGAGGTCATGCAAGAAAGTGTCCACAAGTGCTAGAACCTTTCAAAGGAAATCATAGGAATATCTGACCAAAGGGAAGAAAATGTAGCACAAAGTTTTCCAGTTATGGACTTGGAATGTCACAAGACTCTTGAAGAGCTCTATTCCACCAGAAACTCCTAAAAGATGTACTCCTCCAAGGACATCACTATAGCTGATATCTATTCAGCTTTCAGAAATATTCATGGGTCTTGGATTAAGTATTAGCATTAAGATTGGTGCCTTTAATATGTTGTTGTTTTCCCTCCTCTGCCTTCTTTACCCCACTTAAAGAACTCACAATATAGCAAGGAATATATAATTCCCACTCCCCCTTTCCCTTCCCCCTTTACTATTGTGGTATAAACAATTATCTACTATGTAAATGGAAACCACCTGGTTAGAGAGGGAGAGACACATTTCTACCTGATGAAACTGTTTCACTCTTTCTGGATTATTTATATTTCCTTGAGAATGCGGTGATCCTACATTCCAGGTGAGTGCTCTAACTGGCAGGCTGGCAAATTGTTCTTCTCTACCTCTGGCTCCTCTGTTATTCTATTATTTCCTGGTAAATGAGACAGAAGAGGCTGAGACACTCCCATCCTGGAATACCTGATCAGTGGTACCCTCAGGCAGCTTGGGTTCAGTCAGAAGAAAAGTCAAAATTTGGTTCCTTCACATCTTACCAACCACCGAATTGCCCCTCTAACAATACAACAACTTTGCCTTTCCTATAGACAGGCTACACTGTGGATCTACCCAGGGAAAACTGTTCTGGAAATACTTGCTTTATTAATCAAGCTGAGATTTAGGCAGGATCTTGGCACCTCACTCTTTAGTGCTAACAGAATTAAACTGTTGGGCATGCCAGGATTAAGTGGCTAGGAGGAATTCACTAATGGGAATTTAGGTGCTCAAGGGCTTTGACATTGGCTCCTACAGTAAGTCACAAGGTGGAGGGCTGTGAAACCCAGTAGAGCTATGAAGAAAGGTGTGCTCTACCACTCAGGTATGAAATCCTTGTAGTGTGCATCAAAGTTTCATCTGGAGAGTATCCAGTCCTCTCAGGAATATAATTAATAAAACACAATATTGCATCCTACTTTTTATGTAAATTATATTTAATATTAAAGTAGAGATGACAGGTATGGCTCTGAATTCAGCTTGCAATTCTCTTTAGCTAGTGTACATACAAGAACTGCTTTAATGACTCAGACTATAAAACAGTCACTGATCCCTAGATACAGAAGGAAATTTTTTTTGTGTGTGGCAATGCAAGTTCATGGGAGTTACTTTCTCTTTTCCTGAGCAGTTTTTTTGAAGGTTCTACTGTGTCTCTTCTTCTGTTATACTTTTGAAATCTGTATCCCCATGTGGATGCATTCATCTTCTGCACTGCTTCCCCAAGTATGAGCTAACAAAAAAACAGACAAGGAAATTTTAAGTTATGCTTAAAAAATGCACTGAGAATTTAAGGACATAACCAGCTTACTTGGATTTTGGTAAGGTGCCTGTCTATCTATTTGATTGGAATTCAAATAAACTCCAAATATAAGTAATTGAGAAGCACGTATTTCTGGAGAGCCTGTGAAAAGCGAACACAGAAGTAATGTTGGAAAATCTCAGCCCACAGATGGAATTCATCCCTCTTAGTGCAGCTATGTAAGGGCTAGTCTAGTCTAAGAAATCTGTCAGGTCTTCTTCTGTAATCATTGAAGAGAGAGAGGCATATCCAGAAGGCAACTTTTCTCATTTCTAAGTCTCCATGGAAGGGGAGGAGAATTCCATGGAGAAGTCCAATTTTTGTTTGATCACTCGTAGGTGAGATGAGCCCTACATTTGACTTTCTATAACACTCAATTCTTGTCAAGATTAAGAGGATGAATATTTTATAACTTGTTTGAAACTAATGACCAAAACTAAAGTGTGTTTAATTCACATCTACTTCATTCCTCAGTCAAGACTCCCGCTGGTGCAGACTCCTGACACACTGGCCATTGTGCTAAATTGCTCAAAAATTTGTCAAGCTTAGGATGATTATTGTAGGAAGTGGGGAGTCCACACCTATTAAAAGTTCAAAGTTACTTAGGCTGACATTCTTAATTTTCTCTGTTTTTTTCCAATATATAATAAGGACAATAGTGTATATAGTGTAAGACAACATTTAAAAGTAAAAATGTTAACATTGGCTTTCATTAATATATTATTTTACATTTAAGAGAACTCCATATATGTTACCTATAATGCTAATTTTTGCTGCGTTTTTAAAATGTATTTTTCTCAAAATATTCTTTTAAGTTTTTCAGCCCAAAGTGAAATAGCAGTCTACATATACTGACTGATAATCAAAAATATTTACAGGTGCTCCTCATCATATTCCTGCATTGGTTAGAAGCATCCTTTAAATTCTAAAGCGTTTCTAAAGCTTTGTAACTAATGCAAATACTTAGTAATAAGTATTTTTGTGTAACACAAAACACTCCCTGGCACTTTGTAATAGCTTTTTTCAATCTGTATTTCCTTTGTGCTCACAGCTTCACAACACTGTTATTTGTGTATATGGTTATATCTGAATCTGGATGCAGCTGTGAGCAGGATTCAGCTGACGGTAGCATAAAACATATCTTTTCCAGATTCAGCTGTGGCAGAAAGAAGCTCAGATTTCTATAGCAGTTTCACCAGCACAAGTCAAAAGAAACTTGGATGCAGGCAGTGAGGTGACTTTGCATTCCCTATGGTCTAAGCAGTATATTTAGCATAGGACTGAAAAGCTGTATCAGATGAGCTGCTGGAATCAGGTAGCAGAGGATCCAGGAATGGGAGCTGAGAAAATCTGGAGATAGAAATTAGTGCTATCTGTCTGTTTCAGGTATGCTCATTCAGTTCATGTGGCAGCAAAGCAACTCCATCCTTTTTGCTGTTTTTAATGTGATTTTGAGAAACCTCATGTATGCCTACCCTTGTGTTATATCCATATTTCTTATTCACAGTCTCAGCAAATCTTAAACAAGATCAGACTTTGTTCCTTATGGAAAACCCTGATTAGATGTGGGGAAAAAAAGTAAAAAAATAGCACTTTATTTTTACCCATTAATGTTATTTATTATTATTGCTATTTGCTGTCAAATCCCATCTTGCTGGTTTCTTTCACCCTCACTGAGTATCCTCCCCACCCTTGCAGAACTACCTGCTGGCTGCCTATCACAGGCAGGCTGAAACACCTGGGTGCTCGTCCTGCACAGCTGTACACATGCCACTGCCCAGCCGTCTGCAGAGCAGTCCATATGGCGATTTCTGCCGTAGAGTGGGCTGACAGGCAGCTCCATCCGAGAGGGAATGTTTGTTCTATAATTAGAAGACATTGCATTAGGATTAGTTACAATAAAACCAGTATCGAGCCTCTGCCCCAAGCCCAACCTTTATCCCAAATTCAAGGTCATTTAGTTTACTGGTTTATTGGTGGGAGGTGGTTTTGTTTATTTTTTCAGTTTCTGTACCTTCCCCTGCCACCTGTGAGATGAAGTGCCAAAATGCCATTAGAATGGCTGTTCTTGCCATGTTTATTCTGAGTCTTCAAACAGAATACATTGAAAATTCCATTTCAGAATTCATTCTGGTGAGTTTAACTCTAGACCAGCCCAGATAATAGATAGGGATGCTGTTGTCTGAAGAGTAAAAAGGAAGAAAAAAAAGAATAAATCTTGTGATATCAATAATATGTGCAGTTTAGGTGGCTCAGAAAAAAAGTTGGGTGTGATACAATGTCTCAACGTCGAATCTAATATCCTTACAAGTTTGTGGGGTCTTCCCACTTGACATTTTGTGTACAGTATAAACTACAGTATAGAACTACAAACACCATCAGAGACACTTTGGGATATAGTGGGGTGAAAGGGACTGAGACATTGGGAGAAAGAAGAAGGCAGAGAAAATCTCAGCTGACGTAATTATGCACAGCTTCAAAGGGGTTACAATGATGTTTTCAGTCAGATAAATTAACCTCGTACTTCCTACAAATATTCACATTGCTGAATTATAATTTTCCTCACTTCCTCCTCTTGTTTTCTTCCTGAATTTTCACCACTGATTTACCACATAAGAATTTGCAATGTGACTGTCTATTAGCGACAGCACTATATTTTTAACCAATGTAGTCATGAGCACAAGAAGGTTTCTCATCAAAAGAGAGCTGCAAGCAATGTTTTCTCCTCCTCCAGCTCAATTAAGAAACAACATGTTTTTCCTCTCAGTGCTTGCCTTTTATCTATTCCTCTTCTCATATTTCTCTGTTATTTTTTCTCCTTCATGGCATAGCAGTGGTACTGAATGCTGATGAGATAATGCTGATGAGATAATACTAAGTTTAACCCCATGGAGTCCTTTCCCTAATTTCTTCAAGAACTAGAAATATGACATGAACTTTTTGAGGTTCCTCAGTAGCCCAGAGAGCTGATACAAATGTCACGACATTCCCACTTTCTCCAGGACCAGTCAATACAGAATAGTTCTGGGAGACAGAAGTAGTTGGGAAACAACATGCTCTGCGTCAAAAGCAACTGCTGGATGTTGTTACAGTTTTTGATAGCTTCTTATGTGGTTTTGTCTTAAAAAAGGTGAAACTTGTTTCCAAGACAATCATTATTCTATTCAAATTCTTTCTAGCACCATTTTACACACACAAAATAAATGAAAGTCTGTATTGGAAAATATTGTATGAATTATTTTTATGAATATCACTTTTAGTTACCCACTGGGACTATAGAGAAATGTCCTGTGTCTGAATTTGTTTAACTTTTAATAATATTCAAATATGGATATTTGAAAAATGGTAAATATAATGGTATTTGTCCTTTTTTTACATCAAAATGAAATTGACTGAGTATTTGCTTAGTTGCTGATACTGCAAGTAATATAATTTGTAAGCATTCAGATTTGGTGATATTACTGAATTTAGAATTTCTACTACAATTGTATTTATAAAATTTGAAAGTTGGTAGAGTGAAAGAATTCCTTTCATGTTATGGCTAAGTACATTAATTTCAATTGAATGTTTTTGCTATTATAACACCTACACTTTCTTCAATATTTGCTATAAACTATAGTTTTCTCCATGCCACTTAAATCTACATATTAATTTCAAAAGACTGTTCATTAAAATACACATAACAATGAACAAAAATTTTAACAAGGCTTTTTTTTTCTTCCAGAAGAGTGGAAAATGCTCTTCTGAACTGTGATATTTTCTTCATTTTCTAACAAGCATTGATTGCAAATTAATGTGTTATCAAAGTTTTCATGAACAGGAGGAAGGAAAAAAGAAAGATGGGGTGATTTGAATTGTCAAGATAACATGAAACTGAGGTTTTAATCTTCACTGAAAATTATCTGAGCAGCATGGTTTCTAATTCTTCTTTTTCTCTTTCTTATTTTTTTAATATTACTGACATACAGATCAAGGAAAAGCATAGGTAAAATAACAGGAAAATTTTCAAAGGTGGAAAAAACACCAAACCACCACATCAAAATGCTTTCGTTCCAGGCTCTCAGAGTCTCTCACCATTCTTCTTTGTTTTATTTTCTCAAATATCTCTGCAAATATGAACTTTTGCAGCTTTTAGACATGTTTTTAGTGCTATATATCATAACTAACCTTGTGAATTTGCTCACAAGTTCACAAATCACTGAGCTGAAAAGTATACCAAAATACAGAAGAGTAAATTAAGTTTATGAGTTGTAAGGAAGGATTACACTGCTGGATGTGTTGGTTATCTGAATGTCCCTTAACAGCATTATCGTACCAGATAACCATCATCTGGTAGGAAGTGACACCGTTGAACATCCTATTAAAGCCTTCCAAGTTTTCTTAGTGATTATTGCAGAAAATCCTGTTGACTTTCCCTACATTATAACTCAGTTTATGAAAACATTTGCTAACAGAAAAATGTCTGGACAGTCTTCTTTGTTAATGGGGAACCCAGTCATATTTCAGCATCCTTCCTGGGAGCATTGGGAACACTGCACTTGCTGAGGAGTCTCACTCTTCACAGCAGGGCTTATTGCCAGGTGAAACTGCCATCCTAACTAATAACACAGGATATTGGTTTCAGATACACTGATGACAGATTGAAATCTAATGGTCTACAGGTGATAATGTGGCAAAAAAAATAACCTGGATGCATAGCAAAATTTTGTGTAGATAGTGACAGCCACTGTGTCAGGAAGGGAGACGGAGAGCTCTTCAATACCAAAGTGTGTGTATATGTATATATATATATATATATATATATATATATATAAAACTTTTTAAAACTGCAAACAGTTAGACAAGGTCCTTTCTAACAATACAGACAGTGTATGATAATAGGAATTCTGACACAAGTGTATAATTAATTTATGTTGTACAGATGTTAGAGAAACTCAACCAGACATATAGAAATAATGGATCTTTAGAGAATGGAACAAGTAATTGTCGTTGTATCTGCCAGTGAAAGCCTACAGAAACAGTTATTTTTTAGAATGAATTTGAAGTTTCAGCTTTAGAAAAAGAAGCCTGGCACCTAATAATTAGCAACCAGAATCTATGCACCAAATTATTATAATGTACATATTCATTTCATTAGATTCGCACCACCATGTGGTGTAAAGCGGGAATAATTAAACACCAGATGGTGGTGTAAACTCCAATAGTGAGAGCTTATGCATAATGCATGAGAATGGGATTTACTGTTGTTTTTATCCATTTGGAGCCATTATGCTACTCTTGGACCCCAAACAATGTCTCAGAGAAAAAGATCGCTCTGTATTAAGCATTCCTCTATACCAAACAATTTGTTCATTTGCCTTGTCATATCCTCATCAGTTATCTTCCTGCTCAACTTCCAGAATTTCCGAGAACACATTATTTTCTGGCAGCGCTCACAAAACTCCTGAGCTTTTCCATCATACAGAAGCACCCGCGCATACGGGATATCATTTTATGTTTCTGCCAGCAGTATAAAGTTGAAGATTAGGACCTTTGGAAATTGAATCTGATTTTTAATGATTGTAGTGTCACATTTCCAGCCTGAAATACTTTTAAAATGTCATTAACTGATGTACCATTAATCATTTAGAATTTTTTGACCATTAAAATATCTTTTTTTTTTCATTAAAGAAGTAATGAATATGAAAGTGAAGTGAAGACAGGATATATAGTTTATTAATGGCTGGCATGGAGAGCAGATTAGTATGCTTAATTCTCCTTCAGTCATGACATTCCTACTTAGGTGTTTGTACTGCTCCTGAGTAAAACAATAGCAGTGAGAAAAAAACAAATGAGTAGTTCACCTCCTAATCAGTCCTGGTAAAGGAAAACAAGGAAGTTAGCATCTGACCACTACCAAGTGAGCCAAAATCAGGAAGGTTAGAAATCAAGGTATATATTTTTAGTTTCTGCATGAGAAAACATATTCCTGATAAATACTTTTTATGCCTGCAACATTCACAGAAGTCATCATCCCCCCCAAACAGAACTTCACTTTGCTCATTCCATGCTACTGAATGAAAGACACTGGGTCTAAGTCTTAGTTGCTGCTGATTAGTCCTGCTTCCCAGCATCTGAAAGTTCCCCTTTCCTTCCAATACCCTGTCTGCCTGTCTGTCCAGAAAAGGGGAAACAGGATGCCAGAAGGTCCACGGATATAGCAGCTACAAGCAATAGCAACGATTCTGCTGTTACTCTTTCTCAGGCTTGTGAAAGCTGTGTGCCTTCCAGGACCCTTTTGAAACATGAGGAGCTCAATGTCTGGATGACACAGCACACACCCAGAAAGTATATGGCTGAGAAACAGGGGTAGTTTTAAGATATTTGTAGACAGTCAAAGAGTAGATGCTCAAGAGCAGAGCTCAAGAGTAGATGAAGCTGCACTTCCTGCGGGGAAGAGTGGAGGACACACCATTACAGCTGCTTCCCGTAACAGGGGATGGGATATTATGGCTCCCACAGCCCTGAAGGGAAAATTATCAAAACATTTCTAATTGGCATCAGGTAGCTTTACACATGTGGTTAAATACATGGTGTACATGATAGTAACTGCAACAGCAAACCGCTCTTGCCTCTAGCTTATATTGTCTGAAGTCCCCAGAAATATTGACAGGATTTGTTAATGGAATTAGAAATTTTCTCTCAGATTTTCTCATAAGCCTGTGCCTGACTGTGATTCATCCTCTACCTCACTGGCCCTCCTTCAAGGCAGGACCATTCAGAGAGGGTAATTCAGGACAGATTATTTTTTGGTCCTTCTGCACTGGAATAACCCATGACACAGTGAGAAAGCACTGTGACCCAGCAAACTTTGAAACAGAACTTTCCTAAGCAACTCGGCTTTCCCTGCAGGGTTAAGTTTCAGGCTGCTAGCTCCATTTTGCTAAAATCAGCTACTGAAATCACAATGAGGTCACAAATCATCTACCAAAGAAGAGTTTATCAGGTTTCACTCATCACTTCAGCTCCACCACTTTAGGACACACAGCCTGTACTTGCCTCAGTGGGGGAGAAGTGCCTTTTCCTTTGCTCTCTCTGGATCCCAGTCTTTTGTACAGATAATCCTGAGTCTTGCAAGACCTCATGATCACCACTGTCAACTTCTTCAGTGATTTAGTAGCACAGTCTTTTCTCCCCAGGATTTTTTTTTCATTTGAATGGGGTTTATACAATCTGAGCTTCAACAACATCTGAACACATCAGAATTTTTTTCTCGGAGGCCCGGGGAGGATGGGCCCTCACCGACCCAGCTCCGAAGGGGAGAGAGACCGCACCTACAGAAGAACTCTGAAATCTTCCCAGGTTTTCTCTCCACAGAGAGAGATCTAATTATTTAGCATTATTATTCCCCTCCTGTGTGTTTGTTAAATAAATAGCTTTTATCTCTTTCACTTTCCTTTGAGGAAAATTTTTTTTCCCGAACCTGGGGGGAGGGGTGGTTGCAACCTGACTTCTATCTGAGGATATTTTCCTCCAAATTTGTCCAAACTAGGACATGTCCACAGCAGCAATGTTTTACCTCAGTATTTCACTGGGAAAGAACCTCCGTGTGAATGCATCTGTATCAGCCGAAAAAGCCCTTTACAAGTACGATAAAGCCATACCACAATCTGTGCTGCTGGTGTGAGCATAGGTGCTCTAGGAGCATTAGAGATTCCTGCTGTCACAGCTGTTTCAGCCCTTGGTTTGGCCCCAGCTGCAGTACACAGCTGTACTGTCAGGGCTCTGTGTCATGGACTTAGAGAAGCACACTGACAGAGTAATATTCACTGCTGGGATTATCACTGTTTTCATAGTCCTGGCTTTTCAGTCAGTTGGAATTTTTATTTTTTTTAACGAAATTCATTTCCGCAGAAGAGTTTTATGAAAGTTGAATCATTTTAGTGAAGCCCAAAGCAAAACAAAATATACAGACTCTATAGAATAAAATATAACCAGAAAATCTTGATTAAGAATTTTCTCTGAGAAGGTTTTCTGATGAAAATTGTAAGTTCTGTAGTGCCAAAGTTTCTGAAAGGGTTAAGCAAAATAAGAAAAATTCATCTTGTAAGAATCTAAATTCAGTGATTTCACTACATTAAGCAGTCTCCTATTCAACTTCCAATTCTTTCAAAATGTTTAATTTCTAATTAATGACCTATTTGTGTAAGGGCTTATGGAAAGTGCAGCTCGAGTCACTGTGCTCTCTTTTGCAATGGACTTGTTTGAAGACTGTGACCTCTTAAGTAAAGTGCAACTTTTTTATCACAAGTTTAAGGCTCTAGGCACTAGAGTTTATACTAGGCCCCTGAGGATCATAATTACTATAGTCCACTGTCACAAAGATTTAGAGAAAACACTGTTTTTTCTTGGGTTAGCTTGAAACAGTTTTTAAGAAATCTGAATGTATTGAAATAACACACTTCACAAGTGCAGTTTGCTTGTGCTCGGGGTCCAAAAATAATACTGTCAAAATCGCGATAAGCCTTAACGTGCACTTCCTACCACTCACTGAGCTCAAGCACAAGCACTGCAGCCACAGTGAGGGGCATGGCGCTCCCTCTTAGTGCAGCAGTGTGAGCACGTCTCTTGGTGAAGGCCTGTAGGGATATATTCCAAGGTCAATATCCCTCACCAAACATGACACGACAGCTTTTGGAGTTTAGTGTCTGGTATTTGCTTGCATTCTGCCCACATGGAAATTTTTCTGCTCCTGAGAAGTTCAAACTATATTGTCCATTTATTCCACAATTTCACTTCCTTCCCCCATCTAAGCCAACTTTTTTTTTTGAGGCGGAAGAAAATAATAGAAAGTCTGACAATCCATCCAGATATGTAGCCCTAGAGCTGACCCTGAGCTCAGCTCAGTGCTCATATCACCAAGGTTGTGGGTTCAATCCCGGTACAAGCCATTCACTTCAGATCTGGACAAGTGGGTCCCTTCTAACTCATTATATTCTTTGTGTGTTTATGGGCATGATCAGACTGAAGGATTCTTAGCTCCTCCTCATGGCTGTGTGTGTAAATGGAAAGGAGAGCATGCTGCTCTCTCTGTAGTTTCTCTAGAATGGCATAGGATGCATCTGCTGCTATTGCTGCTCCTAAAAGATTGTTCTCTGCTGACTTCCTGAATAAAACAAGACTTCCCTTCTCCCCCCCACCTCATTCTTTAAAAAGGAAGAGCAGAATCTGACATTTAGGGCAGAAAGCATAGAGCTCACCACAGCAGTATTATATGTCTTGTATTAACTTTTTTCACTTCAAATTTCTACCTATTTCTTACCAAAGTCATTCAGATTATAGAAAAAAAAAAAAAGATAACCCATGTTTTCCTTCAGATTCCATAAGCTTAGTGTAAATCTCTTTCAAACTGGTAACACTTATGGGGAGCTCTCTTCTGCATCTGATAAAATTGAGGCTGTATAGAGACTGTAAGAAGAGCAAATTATGCAATATTGTGCAGAATAAATAGTACTGGAACAAAGAAGATTTTAGTGTTGGTTTATGGCATACTAATAGACATTTGGTAAAATTGTACCTCTCTTTCCTCAGAATACAAGAACAACTGACAACCAATGAGATGTCAAGGAGGAAAAGACAGAATGGGTTAAAATGTGTATTTTTGATAAAAAGAATTCTATGGAACTCACTGTTGTAGTTGAATCCCTAAAAGAATTTAGATGTGTGCATGGACAAAAATACATATCGCTCTAAAGTGAAGTGTTAAAACACGACTCAAGCAACTCTTTTGGAAAACATTGAAATATTTTGAGCTTCAGGCATAAACAGAGACGTAAAGAAGAGGAAAAACGCACCATTCATCAGGCAGATAATTAAATGGGGCCTCACTGCAGTGTTTCTTGAATTTTGCTTTGAAGAAACCGGCATTACTCACAGTTAGGGCTGTTCTTAGATTAAGAGGAACAACTGATCAGATTCAATACAGCAGTTCCCATGACATTACTAGCAAAACTGAAATGATATATACTTAATGGGAAATTATTCCACCTGGTTTTTCAGCCTGGCATGAAAGCCAGGCCTCAACAGCTGATTTTGAAACATTCAGGTATAGGCAAATCTGAAGCTGCTTTTCTAATTCTGCATGATCCGAAAGCGTAGAACAAATGTACTCACCCAATGAAATATGAATGAAATGTGATTTCCTTAGCTTGGGTTCATTTCCTGTAAATTGGAGATAAAGAGCATTATAAAATGGTGGAAATAGAGTTAAAAACAACCAAAGTATATTTTGACAGTTTTTGGGCAGTGACACACCTAACTATTTATGGACAATATGAGTGTTTGCATATCAACTATGTCCTAGAATGATGTAACTGGTAGTTGGCTGTTCACTGATTTAATATTCTGCCTTCAGACTTTCTCCTTTCCTTTCCTTTCCTTGCCTTGCCTTGCCTTCCCTTCCCTTCCCTTCCCTTCCCTTCCCTTCCCTTCCCTTCCCTTCCCTTCCCTTCCCTTCCCTTCCCTTCCCTTCCCTTCCCTTCCCTTC
The DNA here is from genome assembly GCA_013397865.1 of Struthidea cinerea. NCBI lineage: Eukaryota > Metazoa > Chordata > Aves > Passeriformes > Corcoracidae > Struthidea > Struthidea cinerea. Next base: position 1,202,583 of record VZTI01001286.1, read on the forward strand.
CCTTCCCTTCCCTTCCCTTCCCTTCCCTTCCCTTCCCTTCCCTTCCCTTCCCTTCCCTTCCCTTCCCTTCCCTTCCCTTCCCTTCCCTTCCCTTCCCTTCCCTTCCCTTCCCTTCCCTTCCCTTCCCTTCCCTTCCCTTCCCTTCCCTTCCCTTCCCTTCCCTTCCCTTCCCTTCCCTTCCCTTCCCTTCCCTTCCCTTCCCTTCCCTTCCCTTCCCTTCCCTTCCCTTCCCTTCCCTTCCCTTCCCTTCCCTTCCCTTCCCTTCCCTTCCCTTCCCTTCCCTTCCCTTCCCTTCCCTTCCCTTCCCTTCCCTTCCCTTCCCTTCCCTTCCCTTCCCTTCCCTTCCCTTCCCTTCCCTTCCCTTCCCTTCCCTTCCCTTCCCTTCCCTTCCCTTCCCTTCCCTTCCCTTCCCTTCCCTTCCCCTCTTCCCCTTCACCTTTCCCTTTCCCCTTTTTCTCGTCCTTTTCCTTATTTTCTTGTCTTGGCAACTTTATAAATCTAAGAAACATGTCTTTCTTTTTGGCAGACTAATATAGTTTTTTCTACCAGACCCTAGGAATATGCTAATTTTGAAACTGCAAAAAAAGTGTTGCTCTTTATTTTAAAAAATCCATTTTGATTATATCTCACAAGGAAACCAGGCCAAAAATCACTGAATGTTTATCAGGGTAGTTATAACAAGTGGGGCATAAAAAGGCTGTTTCCAGGTAAAATGGCTATGCTGACATCCATGACGAAGATAAAACTGTATAAACAGAAGATAATTCCACCTGTTTGGATTACATTAGAGACGGTATAAGTACCCCTGTACAGGCATTCCTTTTGTGTGACTCTTCTCTGCTATCTCTACGAAGCTGCAATAGAGACATCAACATTTAAACTAATCAGCCTGGGCTCCCTGCAGACTCAACGGAGGTGTAATTTATCTTCCCTGTTTCAGACACCTACTTCAGGATATCATGAACTGTGTCCTGAAAGAGCTAGTATACAGCGCTGTCCACTACACACGTTGGCTACCTCAGACATTCATGACCAATGTCTGTTCAGCATATCCTACTTCTGACCATCACCCTAACAGGGCTGTAGCAGCAGTTCTGTAATGCAAATTTTTTTATCTAGCAGTTGTGGTCAAAAATGTTACTGTGCAGATCACAGCAACTGGGCTGCAGTTATCCTTCCGGCAGCTCAACCATCAAAGTCAACTGGCATAAGTAAAGGTATCTTTCTACAATGAGCTGGTCAGCTGCTAAAAAATGTCTCCCAAAGGCAGCTTTCTAAGACAGGAAAGTTAAATACTTTGCTGAAGACCAATGAAGGCGTTAATGGTGAGTACAGGTTCATAACTTTGGACTACCCGCTCCCACACCTGAGTACAGATTATAAAAGCAGGTTCCTCTTTGAGGGTTTCAGCAAAACAATCCAAGGTTACTGTTGCAAGGGTGCAGAGGACTGTGGTACTTAGAGATGTGGTTATCGGATGAGGGATTAAACTAAGTGGCTTTTACTGGCCTCAGCAAGAGCTCCAGAACTGTGTGGGTTGTTGTAGCTGTAGGGCTGCTGGACAATGAAGCAGTGTGATGACCAGAAAGGTTTCTATTCCTCTATCTGTGCCTGGAAAAGGTCTTATGATTGCAACAGAGAGTCAGTGGAGGATTTCATCCTGAGTGTTAGCTAAAGGGCTGCTGATAAAACAAATGTCCCACAGGATGCTACTGCTTTTTATTACAGAGAGGTCTAGAGGGAGTTCAAACAATTAGCTGTCAAGGGATGCTTTTAAGGATGCTACTGTACAGAAGCAGATAAACCAGAGAGCTCAAGTAGTGTTCATAGTAGGTAAAACTAAAGTTATTTATGGATATGCATCACCTGGAGCATATCTGAAAAAATATACTACTGATTTTGAGTTCCATTCTCTATCAAGCCATATTAGAATTTATTTAAATATTAATTTCTCCCACATTATATAGGATAGAATTTGTGTTCCTTTTTATACATCAAAACTAATTTCCAATGCTGCATGCCAGAAACATTTTGTAGTAAATTTCCAAAATACAACTGGAGACATCACAAATGTTGTCTTATTTTACAGGACTGGGATTTATTTAAACCTGGTTTATTGACAGGCTGTGTTGGAAATATGGAGCGAAATTATGCTATTAACATTGTTTGCCTATAATCTTCTAATCTCAGGGATGCTGACTACTAAAGCAGGACAAAAAAATTGAGTGTTTATTACAGAACAGATAGAGAACATATACTGAGTAGAATATAAAATTCTCAAAACACACCTATATGACCTGGAGCCGATTTTCAAAGAATTTTGTCTTTGCCAGGTTTAGATTTCTCAGACATCTAAATGTAATTTAAATGGGACATATGATTGAAAACCTTGTCCATCATGTGTTTTCACATTACAGTCAATGGTCCCTTTGGCTAGACTGAGATCTAGTTTATTAAAAAAGAAGTCGAGGAAG
>VZTI01001286.1:1205090-1262124 GCA_013397865.1 Struthidea cinerea
AGGGAGGGAGGGTCATGAAAATTGGCATCTCCTTGGAAGCCATAGAGCGCAGTTCTACCATTTGAGTATCCAATACATAGAATACAGGCAATTATTATTTTTATTGCTTTCACTTCAGGAACTGTATAATTAGTCAAAATTCACCTGTACACATTTTATTTAGTGCAGTCTGGCCTCAGATTTTTTACTTTTTTTGTTAGCTTTGCCAACAAAAATTCTGCGTTGCAACAGGGATGAAGGCTTCAGGCCAAAGTCCAATATTACTTTTTGTCACAATATTCTTGGAGTTTATCTCATTCTTTCCATGTCCATATTTAAAAACATAATAACATAGGATAGAAACATAGAAATTCTCCTTACAGACCTTTGGTCCTGGATGTCAAGCAATTCAGTAAAATGCTCTGAGTTAAGTCCATAAAATTATTTCAGTGTTGAAACCCACTTCAGTACTTAGACAGCTAAAGTGGTATCTGTTGTTCTTGAATAGTAATCTTTAAATTACCACTGGAGAAGCTATCCATTTCAGTGGATTTCCTTGGTGGGCCAGACAAAGGCTACATGAGAGTGTCCATATGGCCTAGATCACAGGTCTAAGGATTAGGACATCATCAGTGAGCATACCTTCTTGTCAGTAATTGGGAAGTTTACAGAAATAGCTTAGAATAATGAAAGCTGGTTAAAGAATAGTGCTGCCTTCTGCAGCCTTAGAATACCAGGATGTATGACACGCTGTTCCTGTGGCATCTTCTATCCATTATTGCAGACATCACTTGGCATGCTCTCCATTGTCTCCCAAGAGTCTGAGCCTTTCCATATGTTTTACGCTGACCCTAGTATCAAAGTCAATTGGCTTTTCAGCTTGGAGTGAGGAAGACAAACAGCTGTATTAGGAAAGCTAAAGGAGCAGTACTCAGCATGAGTGCTTTTGTGGATCCAACTTAAGTGCGCAGATAGGAAAGAATTTAGCAACCAAGTTACCCAGATTTTTTTTCACTTTTCCAGGAAGTGAAGAAGTACTGTAAATCCTTTTACATAACTGAGCTTGGGTGACTTGAACTTAGGATGTTTTTGAAAAGTTTGGAGCTTTTATTTGTCCCAGTACAAAGGCCATAAATAAGAGACTCTTACTAACTTACTTCTTCTAATAAAAAAAGAGCTGCATCATTGAAATTTATGTGACAACTTGTTGCATTTTGTTAATTAAGTTGCATGTGAGATGCTAGAAAAACTCTACCATAGTTTTTCAAATTAATTTTTTGGCTTCTTTAGCATTATGGATAGGGAAAATTGCGGCAAAATCTTACCATTTCCTCCTTATTCTTTTAGACCACCTAGGTAGAGGTCTGTTTTCATAACAATCCAGGACCTCAAGATTTGCAGTCAATGAGATATTCCTTCAAGTATATGACTACTAAAAATGGTTTGACTGCATTCACATGAACCATTTTAACCAGACCTGTGAGTGTTCAGGGGTTGTATCAGCCTCCAGCAGTGTTTTTCAAGGACCTTCTGGCTCGGTCACAGAAGCAGAGGGGCTTGTTGTCTACATGGGCTGATGATGGAGGAAGAGGGATGGGAAAATAGAAAACTCTTGCATTAGGTTCACCACTGGTGGATTAACACTTCGCAACCACTGTCTGAAAAAGAGAGGTGTATTAACACAGCTCTCTATAGTTACACTCTAGGAGAGAGTAACGATCCATACAATTATGCTGGAAGAACTTAGAACGATAACTACTAGTGAGTTCTGAGATCTCTGAGTATAATGATTTCTATATTAGCTTTTGCTATCCCTTTTAACAGAGTATTTCTCTTCTGTGTTTCTCTCTAATAATATCAGTTTAAGATCGTGATAAATATTCTTACTTACAGTTAATTAAATAGAAATTTATTTCCTGTTCCCTAGATTCACCCTGATACTATTGAAAATGTCCTTTTCATGTAGTGGCATTACTGGGTTTTGCACCAAGGTTGCTGTCAAGCTCACCTCACCATGATAGTGTTTCAGGAATCATTTAAGAGTAGCCACCAGTCACTGCAGTACTGTTCCATTTCCAAAATCATCTCCTTTAGGTCTGTTACTGGAAACATCACAAACAGCATTTATCTGCTACAAAAGGAACTCGTGTTTCTCCCGAGTATTCTCCTGTGTAAATCGCTGCTCCTATTTAAAAACATCAAGCTCTGTCTAATTCTCAGATCCAATGAATCTACTTTATGCCATTCTTCCTAGGCCAAGGAAGACTAATTAATTAATCCCAGAGGAGAAAGCTTCCACTACCGTTCATCTCTTGTTGCAATTCTTCAGTCTCTTTTTTCCACTGTCCCAGTTCTCGATGTATTTTTAGGAGCAAGGAAATACAGGGAAAACAGCTGAGACGTTTTTCTCTGCAGGTAGTCTTTAATTTCTTTGTGAATGCACCCCAGAGCATGGAATTGTTGATTTATCCCCAGATTCCTGTGTATCTCTTCATGCACTTCTCAGTTGCAGATGTATCTTCCTCAGCTTGGGCTTTAAATCTCTCTTGCTATTCTACTGGGACTTTCATTGGTGAAATTCACTATGTTTGCTAAAGAATGAACAGGGATAAGGATATTTATTGAAGAGATCTTCCTTGTGCATTAGTTATAACGTTATTTTGGTTCACAAACTTTGTGCATGCCATAGTAGAACATTAAAAAAACTAGGAATAATAATTTAAAAAAAAGGACTGGATCAAAGATTGTAGCAAAGTTTAGAGTCAGATGGACAGGCAGACAATCTAGATAGATGTCACTTGGCACTAGATGACAGTAAGCTGCCTTATGCTCTTCACTGAATGATGGATGACAAATCTTATTGTTATACAGATGCTTAACTCGCTGGTGTGCATTATAATTTTGAAGATACCATCTGATTTGCAGAAATTAGTATGCTATGCAGCTATAGATATGTTGCAGGCGGTAGGAACTGGAATTGGGTTATTTTTTCCTGTTGTTTGTTGCCTGACAACTTTGACTCCAAGACCCATTCATTATAGCAAACTGAATTTATAGAGGTCTGGACTTCGGCTTTTGCTTCAGTGAAAAAAAAAAAAAACAGGTTCCCATTTATTGGATTTGCAATGGAGATATAATATGTCTAGCACCTACACAGAGATATTCTTGATAGAAAAATAAAATACCATGGTGAAGTTGACTGGCACTGAAAAATAATAAGGAGATGGTAGGAGAATATTTGCATAATGCTCACCTAAACATCTCTTCAAGTTTGCTAATGTCCCCATTCAGCTTGGCATGGGCCTTAGAAGAACTGTGTAACAGGGATAAATTCCCAAACAATGTGGGAAAGAACATCTGCTGAGGGGTTTATGTAATTTTCCACTCAATTTGTTCTGTCAAGAAGATAAAGTATTTCGCTCCTTTGAAGATACCAATACCATGGGTTAAAAAAACCTGAAACTTAACATGGCACAAATTCAGTATGAAGCAAACTTTCTTTGTTAGTTTCAGTTTTCTGCATTATTTTTCCCCATTCTGGTTCATCTATTTGCTTTTTAAAACTTTTTCTTTTGTTTTCATATCTCTTGCTGGGGTAAAACACACAAAGATCCAGGAAACAAGCAACATGACATCCTTAACTAACGAGACAGAACCATATTTCTTGAGCACTGGGTTTGAATGGCTGTTTGGTACTTTATTGACTCATTGAACATATTCGTCCTGTATTGCAAATAAAACAATAAAATTGTACCTTTATCAATAGAATCACAGTCTAGAAACACTCAAACTTACTAAGTTTGTGCTTCCTGTTTTCCACATCAAAGCAGACCAAGAAGAAACATTAAATGCATAAAACTGAAAGGCTTCTAACGCATTATAGGCTTTCAATATAGTACCTTTAGGGCTCCCCAAACAGCACAATATGATTTATAAACTGTACCAAAAGCCTTCTCCTGTAGTGCAGTGAATGTTATCATTGGTGTCCTGATCCACACTTCCTGTGGAGGAAATAGCTGTTATCAAATAGTATAAAGATTGAATAATATCAAATGGTACTTACTTTAGTGCCTTTAGTGTGTTGCTCTGTATCTGATTCATTGTTTTTACTTTTTTTTGCTCATGTGATACAAATTAAAGTATATTTAATCTTTAATAACAGAAGGATATGACATTAAAACTGAATATAGAGAGTGTTTAAAATGATGGGCTTAACTGATGTGCAGCTTGTCAAACATGTTTTAGTATTCCATGAGAACAGCATGCTTCCCTACTGCAGGGCAAGCAAATCTGAATAGGCTCACTGGTGCTAGGAAAGATGAGCATGTATCTTGCTCTTCTCAGAAATGTGTAATACTTCCATTTCTCACAACATTTAAACAGTGCTAAAAGTTTTTGCATCAGTTCCAGGAAGACATGAAGACAAGGGCTAAATATCTTCAGAGAAACCAAGGGGTAGCATTTCCAAGAGTAATTTCTGTGTTTGTTTTCCAAGTTGGTTGAACCAGAAAGTATGAGCAAGCACACAGGAGAATGTGTGGTCCCATAGCTCCCTCATGACACCCAGCTGGACAAATATTGATATCAAAGACCATTAGAGGCTCACAAAGCTCTCAGTCAACTGCTAACTGGTCCTGCACAGCAGTACCTGAACCATCTTGGGTTTTATGAGTTGATAGCAGAGGTCCTAGAGAAGCCAATGTTGTCCTGAACACATATAGATGGATCTGAGATACCTGAAAAGCCAGACATAAATTTTTTGGACTAAATCTCTGGATTCTCCAACATCACTGACTGCTTGCTCCTCACTTTATGGTAATGAGAATCAAAAAAAATGGGATTGGGGTTATGCAAATTAAGAACAAAAGGAAAAATATACTCAGATAAAACAGAAGCCATTTAAACTCTGCTTTAAATTTTATATTTTTCTTTGGTATGGGATTTGGGTTTGGGTTTTTTTTTTAAGCCTCTCAGTGTTGAGTTTATATATATTTGTTGCAGTAACACAGCATATACATCATCCATAAGTTTCTATAATTTTTATATGTAATAAAACAGATGAGATCACAAAGTAAGATTACAAAGCAAGGGAATTGCATACTTCTCTTTCCAGTGATCTCTAGCAGTGATCAACTCCTTCCATTTCATTATTTGCAGTCATCAAATGTATGACTATTTTAAATTAGCCTGAATTCCATTTCATTCCAGCCGTTCTTTCCCTCCAATACATTCTTTACCTCTTCCTCCTTCTGATTTGTTGTTTATTTATATAAAACTTACTTGTTCTTGTATTTTTACCTCTATGTTTTAAAATATTTATAGGCAACTCAGTTGTTTTGTACAGGTGGCAAATCTTAAATCATGGCAAGTGATTACCCTTGCATGCCACTATGACATGTAATATTTAAAGAAATTATTGTGCACCATGTAGTAATGGGGAAACTGACAATGGCCTAAATGAAGAGCAAACATTAAACGTTTTGAGATATTGACATCCTCTGTAAAATAAAAGCTTTTAGTTAATTTCAAAGTCACATGACAGTTAAGATTTTTGATATGTTGTCAGGACCCAATAGTAAAAAGTCTTATGTAAATTGAAATGTTTTAGCTCTGTTCAGTCTGCTCTTCACCTTGGCCACAGCAGAACCTTTGCCATCCCGTGATGTGAACTGGTCAAATTCTGGAGCACATACCAGCCATCCAGGCATGCCTGCAGCACACTTCACTTTGCTGGAGAGGCAGCCAGTTTGCAACAACCCTTGCAAACCACAGTGTGTTTCTAGCCTTTGGTGCTGTTGTTGATTGGAGAGGAAAAGAGAAGATACAGAAGAGGAAAAGGGAGCTTCAGGGTGTAGAGAGGGGTAATTTTCTCGTTTGTAATTTTATCAGTGAAGTTGTCATTTGTTTTCCACTGAGGCCTCTGGCTTTTGCCCAGTAGAATTAAACTAAAACCTGTGGTGAAATGGGGTAATCTCATCGGTGTGTTTTGTCTTTCAGGCAAGGCAGCAAGAAGTGGGTAAAGTCTATATTGCTGACAATGAATGTGGGCAAACTCCATTTGCTTGCATTTACCCCCGATTGCCTCACTGCCTAAAACTGCCTCTGGTTTCAATCATGGCTGGTGTCACAGACCATATCTCTCTCAGGCACTCAATGACCTGGAACCAGTCTGGCTAGGAGATTAACTAAACTCTGGTGTGGAAACAATAGCTGAGAACTGTGTCTTTCCTGCACAGACCCATGGAGGGGGAAATTCATCTGAAGGAGAAGCAAAGGTTTTTTGAAAGCTGGCTTGATACTGTGAACCCTCACAGAAACTGAGGGCAATTAGAAGTCTCGCCTACGTCCTCACTGAGTATAAAGTTGTTTCTTCACCCTGTATTGTCTAATTGAAATCGCACCTTGGCTCAATGTGTCTGCACATTCCTTTAATAGTAATGTTAAAAACAAAGGCAAAAATGGGTTGTCCACTGGATGCAGTAATCTTAAACTGTGAAATAAAACACACCAGCACACTGTTTACTGTATTCCACCATACAATACAAACATTATGCACTCAGGTATTACGGTGAGCAAACCAATATAAGAATGTAATGGAATAGAACTAATTACTGCTATTGACCCATATAGAGTTGAAAGCCTAAACTCTAACGTTTCCAACTAAAAATGCCCCTATTTTATTCAGCACCCTGGCTTTTCCTGGGTTTATTCAGTATAATATTCTTTTACTGATATAAACTAGCTTTTACTTTTTACTGGTGACAGTCCTACAGAAGGGGAGAGCTCTAAGAAAGGGACTTTTTTTTTTTTTTTGCTTATCAATCCACAGCATTAAATTCCTGTGGCAGGTTCACTCTTCAGCCTGAGTGTACAAATTATGCTCCTAGATACATACATCTGTGTAGCCCCATTGAAGGCACAGTCTTACACTAGAAGGCCAAATTAGATTTTGTAAAGAAAATGAAAGCCAATACTGTAATCTAAGACTGCTTTTGCCCTTCAGAATATTTATTGTTGGGGATGGGGTATGAACAAAAAAATGGCTTTGTATCTTCACCATATTCCAGATTTAGTTTGCAGTGGTGACGAGTAGGAAAAAAACCCCAACCTTTTCATTCCTTTGTTTGCTACACAGAACAAATTTTAAATTAAAATAATCAAAGGGCAATAAAAGTAGAATATCTTACTGAAAATGAGCATAAAATTGCTTTGCACTCTGATAGTTTCCTGTAGGTCCTTGTTTATATTTTGTTAAAATTAAAGTACCAAGATATATTATTACAATTATATTGTAATACATTGTAATTACACATTCTCTTAACATTAACTACTACTATAAATAAATAAGAAATCTATTTCCTTCTTGTCTTATATCAGTTTCAAGAACATAGGAAAATCCATCCTGTGGAATTTTCCTCTCTAATTTTTATGTAAAATGAATCCATTTTCATGTCTGTCTCTCCTTATGGGACACAATAATTTCTGCCACAAACACAATTCAACACAGACTAACTCACCTCAGCTACTGATTTAGCCAGAGGAGACTGCCCCTTAGGTCACCTGTTAGATCTCTTTTTCAGATAGAAGAAGTGAAGAGAGTATTAGCAGCAAGTTCCACAACTGGACATACTTTTCTCTCAAAATATTTATGTGTAATCTTATGCTTAGTCCTCCAATGACAGACACAAGAAAAAGTTAAAGAGGGGGTCTCAAAAGAGGAGACTTAAAACACTTTTAATACTTAAGCATAAAAGGAAATAGAAGATGGGAATAGAGAAAAGCACAGGATTTCTGTATTCCTTTCAGTGAATAAAACCACATTTAAAGCTGTGAGTAAGCAATAATGTTCATAACCATAAAGGTAGTGGTTTAGACCTCAAACTAACTCTGGCTGAATCAGTAGAAGTCAAATATTTCTTGAATTCAGAAACCACAGGATACAGTGAATCTTTGGATTCAGCAGATCCAAAGAAACCAAGCAGCAACCCCACAAGCTGAGCTCTGTTACCCCACTCCTTTACTTCTTCACCATAAGGCAGCAGATTTTCATTTTAAACTATGTCCACTATCTGTAGCAAAAACCCATTTTGCTAAAACATTACTGTAGGTTTCATTTAAACAAACAGGCTGACATGGCTTAAGCAAACACTTTTGTCTTGGAGTGATATCCAGGCCAAGTATGGCTCGTAACAGAGAACAGCAGAGAGGTGATACCTAAACTGGGCACGTGTTCATTTTCAAGCTCTGAGACAAGACGTGTTTCACAGATAAAAGCACAGTAAAAACAGTCTTGAATGTACAGTTACAATAAGAAAATTTAGCTTACAAACAAAGCAACCCTCACTGTGTGAACAAAGGAATCCTCATTTTCCTCCGGGTTGCTGAGACTTTCTTTCGCAAAGAGAGCCAGCACAAGGTCACATATGCCTCACGTGACAGAATGAAAAAGTGACGGTGGTCAAAAATTTTATGATCGTTCACTGATTGTGAGTCTTGGCCAAGTGTCACATCCCGTCTTCAGAATCATGGCCTCAATGAAAAGTCCAGTTATGGTGAACTTCAAAAATAATAAAAAGTGGCAGTTCTTGTCCTTTCCATTCAGTATATATCATGTTTAAATGTTTAGACAATCACCAGTATAGACTATTTTTATATCTCTTGCATGGAAGGTCCAGTATATAAAATAGATCCCTTACCATGGTGTAATTCCAATCACTTCCTAATACTAGAATCCTCCCTGGGGACTCCTGCAACAAAGAATATGAAATTTTGAAAAGAGTTAAATAACAAAAGTGAAAAAAAATACAGAGAAAAGAACCAGGGAGACGAACCAGGGGAAAGTATATTTACAGAATTCTTGATAACAGAATAATGACATATATTATTATTCATTTGCCTGATACTGTCATCTAGGGTTTCATGAAATTAGCAGTTTGGGCTTTCATCTGTTTTAATTTTCTCTTAGAATTTTGCTCACAGCAGGAATAATCAACCTCAAAATCAAGAAAAAGCTAATCTTGCAAACTCAAATTTCTTTTTCAGCTGAGGAAAGTGTCTGGTCTTTAATGCTGTGATATAAATGATACGACCAAGGAAGCCCAGTAAGCTGGCAGAAGTAAAACAAATTCAGCATGTGTTTCCCAAGCCTCAAACCTTAACGTGGAGACCATTCTCACTTTATTGTTATGTTTATGATAAAAAGCTTTGAGAAGTTCTGTGCACCAGGAAAAAGGCACAGTGCAGCTGACTTTGAACTGCATAACTGCTTAAGACAGATATTTTATATACATTTTGAATCAGTATATCACTAAGGGCTTCATTTATATTTGCATGAAAAGGATATAGCCAATACCATTTGCTGTGTCTGTGTGTAAGCAAGAACTCATTAAAACTAGAAAGTCTGTGAGAGAATTAGGCACCCTAGTCTCACAGGATTTTAGCATGAACTGAGTGACTAACTTCCTGAGATATCATTATTGCCTAATAATGCACTTGACTGTTATAAATTATCTTCACACACTTGAAATCTGAATGGATTAAAATATTGTTTTTCTCCAGAGAGTGAGTGGGTTCTTTTATTTCTTTTTGACCAGATGAAAGCTTAGCTTTATAGGACTGTGCAAACAAAATCACCAACCACAACAGTACGCTTCACTAGCATATGTGTGTGTGATGAACCCCTAATGAGAGAAAAATCCTCAGTTTACTCTCCCTTCATTTGGCTTATTGACCATATCAAGTTAAATGTTAATTGCAGGCTACAGAGAGGTTACTTATCCCTTTGTAATCAAATATCTCATTCATTAACTACCTATGCAACAAAATATCTGCTGTCGAAGATCTGACTGAACCTTTTGTTTTCACAGCAATAAGAAGATACCACCAATCAGGGTTAAACATGGAGAAAAAATAATGTTTTTGTTTTTTAAAAATACATTTTAAATAATAATGCTAAGATACAATTTAAAAAAAAAATACAGAGTTATATTCAAGAACACTTTTAATAAAAGAGTTTTGGGATTCAGTAAATCCACAGAGATTAAAAATACCTTTTTTTCTTCACTCATTATTACTTTCTCATTATACATTGACTTGCTGTGTGACCTTAGGCAATTAATTTACTCTCTAGCCAAAATTTTTCAACCTGACTATGTAAAATTAAACATCCAAATCTATTTTTAGGTTCTCAAAAAAATGGCCTGATTTTCAGAGGTCATTTGTACCCCAAATATTCATTAAGTTGACAGGTGCTCTGCCTGCCCTTTGCCTCTGAATAACTCATTACTTCTTGCATACATAAGTGGTGGATTTAGATGCTTAATTCCTGGTATCAAATGCTATCCTCAGGCTCCTCACACAGTGGGGTACGGCATGGGGAATGCCTGAGCTAGCAAGACCCAAACAAAAAGGGTTTGAACAACTCACTATTGGTCAGGGTCAAAAGTGATGCTGCTGTACTTGCATCTCTCAGCTCAGGACTCCCCAAAGATTTTTCTGACAAAATAAGTTCAAATGTCACTCTCCTTACATAGTAGGTGTGTCTGAAGAGATTTAATTTTCCTGGATATAATCCTGTGCATTTCATTTAGGTGCTTAATTTAGACATTATGCACAAAATCCTGTTTGGCCCTAGAAGGAGGCTGGAGTTTGCCTACCACAGCGGAAAGAGAGTGCCTCTGAAGATAAGCAAAGGGAAATCCACTCCTATTTTAAGTGTCTATTTTTCCACTGAGAATGCAGAAAATTAATAGAAAATGTTAGGTGCTTCCATCCACTTAGGACCCAGAGTGTTTTAGTCCTCTTCTGAGAAAGATATCTGGTAAAGGTGACACTGTCTTATGCTTAATAGTCTAGTGGTTTGAGTGTTCACTAAGCAAATGAGAGGTTTGCATTCCCAGCCCTGATTGCCTTACAGGGAACTGAATCCATCTCTCCTGTCACCCTGGAGAGTGACCTAACCACTGTGCCATGAATAATCGGAGTGAGGCACTTACTGTTCCTTCTCCTGAGACTGAGCTGCTGTGAAGCTAGGAATGCAAAATTCATTATTCTGGGAAAGCAGTGGGGAAACAAGTGTTGGATTGTAGTCATGGGGATAGGCCTGAAAAAGGGACGTCTTTAGCTTTCAGCCTTCTCTTGTGGAACTCAAACACATCTCAGCTTGGAGAGGAGTGAAAAAAGGGAGGGAGCCCTGGAAAACAAGGCAGTCCTAAGCTCCCTATTCCTATGCCACTCCATTTGAGGACACATGTTCTTCCTGCACTCAGAGCTCCCATTGTTGGCTTCAGAGACACTCAAATTCAGAAAATCGCACCCATTCAGAGTGCCTGGTGGTTTACATCTTGGCAAAGTGTCCTTGACACAAGTATGATCCCCTAAAGTGAGAAAGGTATAGAACAACTACTTCAGAGATTTCATTCCCTGTTTGTAAAAATGATATGGACAAAAAAGTTGTCAGTTTTGAAAAGCTGAACATTTTGAGTCAAGATTCAGGGCTCTGTGGGTTCAGGAAGGATAGTTTATGTGATACACTGAGTGGGCAGTCCCTTCTTGGGGAAGAATCCCTACATATGTTTGCCATATATTAAGGTTTAAATCTGCCTGGATTTTTTTCCAAGTTATAACTCAAGATGTCTGCTGCAGAGTGCAACTTTCAAAGATATCTCATGGTAAGCAGAACGGGATGGCCCACACTACTGTCAGGCCCTGAATGTCAAGATTTTAATCAGCATTTTGACTTAATCAATCAAAAACCTGCCTAAAAACAGGTCTAGACATCAAACTGCACTGAGTACCAGATGTTTAGAGCTGGGTGTAAGTCCAGCAACTTTTCCAGTGTTCACAGGTCTAGTCTGAAGCTTAACTGTATCACTTGCAGTTTGTTTCCCACTGTCCCTCTTTGGAAGCTGTCTCTCAAAGCAACAGCTCATGACTAAAGTTGTCTTTTAATCTTGTTTTGCATTTACACCAGCATAGTCCAAAGTAGACATGATTATTTGTGAATGGAGAAAAAGAGAGAGAGAGAGAGATAATAAAAACAGCTTAACTTCAGGAAAAAAAATTTTAGAAGACTGCACTTCTGAGACCTTCACTGAAAATAGTTCAGTCCATGTTATTCTATGTTTTATCCACACTTGACACGCTTTAAATGCCAAAACAGGAAAACAAATGTGCAGGTTTTTGCACCATCTGTTTCTTATCACTTGACTACACAGAAAATAAAATTTTTAAGGGTTCTTTACTGATATTGTCAGATCCATGGGATAACAAACATTCAACAGCTTAGAGGACTTTCGATACTTCTGTCCATAATGCTGCAAGTAGATCCTTTACCTGTCATTCATTTGATTAAATATTTGAAGCATTTAGCTCAGTATGCACCTGATATATGGGCATAATCAAGTACTTATGTATTTAAACACTTCTAGTGAAGAAACAATTTGCTGGTACAAAATAGAGGCCATTAAAAAAAATATTATGTAGCTTCACTCAATAACGACAGAAATTTAATGTACTGAAAAACTATACGTAGCTCAGGAGTATAAATTTCAAGGGCAAATGGGAATTTGTAGCTTAAAGGAGTAAAGTGATAAGAACTTAAAATAAATAAATAAACAAAACACTTAGAAAAAAGTAGGAAAAACGTGGAATTTTTTTGTGGTGAAAATCCTATGAAATTATGGGTTTTTTTCTTCAAGTAGAAAAACTCATTACAATATACCAGTTTCTACATGAGGGACAGAGCCCAGCATTCCAGACATATCTCACCACTGCTGAGTATCAGGAACGATCACTAAGCAGTGTTTACCCACTCGTGATCTGTCCCCAAGTGGACTTTGCGTTGCTGATAAAAATCCTCTGGGCCCACTTGTTCAACCAGTTTTCAGTTCATGTCACTTCCCTCCTGTCTAATCTAAAATGTATCGATTTGTCTATCGAGACGTTGTGAGAGAAAGTATTAAACACCCTATTAAAGCCGAGAGAAAAAACATTCACTACTCTCCTCTTTCTAGTCACATCATTACATAAGGTTATAAGGCTGGCCAAATATGACTTCCTCTCTATACATCTACCAGCTCCCAATCACCTTCTTGTCATTTTTGTGTTTGAAAACATTTCCCAGGATTAGTTGCTCCATCACCTGTGCAGGGATTGAGATGGAATTCCTCATATCTTCCTTCTTGCCCTTCCTGAAGACATGATCTTCTCCATTGAGAGTGAATCTTTCTTGTATTGTAATATTGTAATATTCTCTGTTCTTCTTTTCTGATGAACAGGAAATATTTTTATGCATATACCAAAATTTCATTGTGTATTTATTACCTACATATTTGTGAAAGCCCTCAAATTTCATGATATTGCTGGATTTACATTTTACTTTAGTTGTACTAGAGCCCTCCTGGTTTATAAAAACCTTGCCGTGTGACATTTTTGGTGTCTTCATAGGGAAAGTTTCATGAGGAAATATCAAGACACATATTGAGGAGAAGTAAGAATTATGAGAGATAAAATGGAGACAGAAAGAGAAACTTATCAAAGATCCAGGAAAAGGTAAGTAGAAAGATGTACTGATTTTAATAAATCCCAGGAGAAAGATCATTCAAAACTAGCTCTGACACCTGAAGACAGCAGAAGAGAAAGTGGTAAAGTTTTTCTGTCAAATATTAAAAAGACAAAAGAAGAAGTAAATTGCTGTTCTTAAGTATACACTGTCAGAAAAATTTTCCTAAAAGACTTTCCTTTTTTACTGAAAAGGAAGAAAAGACTTGGAATGCCAGATGATAGGTGATAAAGAATAATTAGCAATGGAATTTCTGGACTGTTAAAAGGCCAGCAGCCAAACATGAGGAAAATAAGCATTAAGAGATCCATAATCTTCTGAAGAGTTTCTAATGAGGTATTCATTGCATTGCAAAGGATAATTCCTGTCATTTGGCATGCTCTATATAAACTGACTTTCCATAATTTTATTAGATCCTTATTATTCATTTCCTGCTTCACCAGATTAGTGAAATACTAATCAGGATGAATCACAATAGCTCTCTAATCAATATGCATATTATAGGGAAAATAGCTACAAGGTAATGCCTCTTGCAAAAGAAAAAAATGAATGTGTACTGTCAGGAAGTCTCTGGTCAATTTATTTTTTATCAAAATATTTTTCACAGCTTTTTAGGAATTTCTTTAAATCAAAGATTTCTAGTTTATTGATGAAACCCAGAGCCTAAGGTATAATAATGTCTTGGGGTGACTTTATGATGTGTATCCCCTATCGCTACTCTATGCCCACCAATCTTTTCTGTGTCTTTAAACAGCCTGAGAGGGACAGAAAAAAAAACAAAAAAAAACCCAAAAAACCAAAACCAAAAAACTTTTCAAAGCAGTTGTTTTAAGGACACAGAGATATGCTCCTCGGCTTCTGCGGCACCCTTGGGGTTTTTTATTTCCCCCTCAGCCAATTTTTTTTTTTTTCCCCGTTCTTCTTTTTCTGGCGAGAGACGGAGAGTTGAACTTTGTTTTCCTAGGATTTTGGTTTTTTTGGAGGGGTGGTTGTAACCTGACTTCTGTCAGAGGACATTTTCCTCCAAATTTGTCCAAACTAGGACAAATAATAAAGAAGAAAACTAAATTTTTCAAACACAAAAATAAAAATACTATTAAAAATAGTTTTTAAATCCATCAAATGTCGTTATTATTCAATGACATAGAAGACAAGCAAAATATTACACTGTAAATAAATTTTAAAGCTATGTTTTTAAATCCTACAGAAATAATTACAGAATCTTCTTCATTATGCTCTAGTATTTGTGCATATATGAATGTTTGTATGCTTAAATGTCATAATAATAAATCAGAATTCGCATTTATTCAGAGACCAGGAAAATGTTAGCTATCTGTTTTAGCCTTACAACTGCTTCCTTGTGTTCTGGATAAAATCAGAGATGGACAAGGAAAAAGCAGGACACAACATTTCACAAAAGCAATGATAACAAAAATAGAAAATTGTACTTATGATGGGAACCAGTCCTCAAAAAATGTTAAGAAACTGACTACTACTTCATATGCTATATCATTAGTTTATTTAATTGTAGCAACTTTTCACTTAAGAATTGTCACTATATTTTGAAGTCTGAACTTTTTCTGGATATTCAGGTGGCACAACAAATTATTACAGTTCATAAAATTGCATAGCATGAAATGAAAGGAAAAAAAAAAGGCTGCACTCTTCTATGTATGAATGACCCTACAAGGCCCAGATGTCCTTTTCTCTCCTAAAAGTTTTAATTTATTAAAAGAGCAGAATGAAGAAGTCATATACAAAAAGAGGACAAATTTATTATTAAGTGAAGTTCAAATTAATTAAAATTATTTTATATTAGAAATATTTTACTTATTCTTCATGGAGAATGATTTGCAAAACTTTCATATCAGGTCAGCTGCCATGAAACATAGCAATAAATAACTTCTAAGGAGTGAATTTAATCTAAATAATTGAATTTTTGCATTTCAACAGAGGGCTAAACAGAAACTTGAAGGGTACTTGTGTATATTGTTCTCCTTAATGTAAGATACATAAGCACCACTAAAATTCCTCAACAGGAGACTGTCTGCTTCATTTGATAACTGAATAGAGATTCTCATTCAAGTACCAGTCTTCCATGTCATTCAAATATTGACCGAGGTGTCTGACCCCATCAGACTGCTGCCTCTAGTCAGAAAGTCTAGTAAGACTTGAAAACTATGGGCCTGACCCTTTGTCCATTGGCTAAGAGGGCCATAGAAATCAGGCTTTTAAAATTCTGGTATGACTGTCATGATCACAGGCCCAAAAAGCAGATGGGACCCTCATCTGCCTTTGAAAAAGAGAGATAGTCCAATATACTCATATATGCAGTGTCAACACACAGTGATGGGAACAAAGGGTACAAGTGCAAAGACACTCTCCCACTTCACCACAAGTTATTCTTACATATTTTCGTGTCTCAGTATCACTGTAGTTTGGGTAAAATATTTAAGTGGTCAGCATGCCACAGAAATTAAATATGACACTACACTCTCTTATTGAGGCACCTAATTTAATAGTGTCTGACTGAAATTTTAGGGGCTTGACCTAAGAGCAGTTCACTCCACTTAAATTCAGGTCTTCATAGTCAACAAAGAGAAACAAGTGCCTCCTGTGGAAATTATTTACCCATTTGCCTTAGACAGCAATTTTAGGATGGGATATATCATCCTATCAAACTACTTACATTATTTCCTAATTGGGGTTTAGGCAATTTAAGTAGACACCGAGCATTTTTAAACTAGATTTTCTGATACTTCTGAAATTATTCTGAAGTATCTCCAGAAGACAATCTACTCAGGAAGACCCTGATATCTACACCTTTGACTGAGAATTTAGGAACCTAAACAGAAGTTCCTAAACAGATGAAACAGAGTTCTTTCAGCTCTGTATTTAGTCTGTCCATTTCTAATGGACATTTCTCGATGGGAGGAAAATGTTGATCCCCTCGGCTCTAACAGTATTGAGGATACTGAGCTCCCAGCTTCTTGAGTAAGGCTGCAATTTCTTACACTGTGATACAGAAGTTTTGCACTACTGCTGTTCTTGATCATGCCTGTCTTAGCCAAGTTAGGTTGATTTCAGATGCCCATCTATCTAAATGTAAATCTCTTCAGACCACCAGGAAGGATATAGGTGCCTATCTTCTCAAAACAGGCACATCTGAGCATTAGTGGTCAAGTTGGTTTTCATGTAACGTGTAGGCAATCTTGTTCGCCAATGAACACTCATTTTGATTACACAAAGGAACAAAACAGTATCTAGAAATATGTCTTGTCAGACAGCTAAAGCAGTAGGTAGATTTTAAACCTATTGACATAAACATATTGAAAAATGAAAATTTTCCTCCTTTATACTGCTTACCATCTGTCAATGACCTCAGAAAATGGATATAATAGTAAATGTCATGACTAACATTGTTGTATCTGCAGAAATTAAAAAAAATTTCTTAATCAATCCAAGTGCAATAAAGTAAAAATAATTTTCTAACAGAAATTGTCTCTGGCAATTTCTTAGTGACATACTCTTCAAAAGCCTGATTATTTAATCAATGTTGTTATGATAACTCATAATGGTTAAAAGTACTGTGACAGCAGCATATTTTTGTAGTCTCATTCCATCACATTTCTTATATTATACAAATCAGGCAAAGATTAAGAATAAATTATGGTATAGAGTTCTCCAAATCAAGGCACTGACTGGAGCACCAGATATCATGAGAAAGCAAAGCTCCTGATTAAAATAAAATAATCCTTATGGAATAAGTATGAATACGGTCTTATCTGTGCACAGCTTTAAGAAACCCTGACTTTAGCAACAGACATGAAAACCTATGCAAAGGCACAAAGCTTTCTTCTACAAAGCAGGCAGAAATGATAGGACTTTTTGATATGTTTTATTGAGCATGATGGTATTTGGTCGGCAGATGGACTCAATGATCTTGGAGGTGTTTTCCACCCTTAATAACTCTATGATTTTATTCTGTAAATTTTATGGCTGTTCTCATTCTTAAAGGCAGATTGCTTTCTGACTAAAGTTTATTTCTTTCCTGATTAAACGGTAAATAAAAAAAATCTACCAAGAGTTCTCTCATTTCTTCCTGTGCCCGGAAGAAGAGATGAACTTACAAATTGAGGAAATGAAAGAAGAAAAAAATGTAGATACAGAAATTTTTATCTCAGAATAATTACATCTTTCCTCTTTCTAAAGTTAGACTTTTCAAGGTGTCTAGATTTTGAACCAACTCCTAGCAATAATGGAAGAACATATTTTCACCTAAAGCCACAGGGTAAATAGAATGCAAGGACTCCTAACAAATTGTGGTTTACTGAAGCCAAATTAGAAATAACAAGCTTGAGAGGTCCACAATTATAGCTAATAACACTGTATCATAGAATCCTAGAATGGTTTGGGTTGGCAAGGACTTTAAAGATCATCTAAGTCCAACCCCCCAGCTTTGGACAGCGACATTTTCCACTAGACCAGGTTGCTCAAAGTCCCAACCAACCTGGCTTTGAACAATTCCAGGCATGGGTCTTTCGCAATTTCTCTGGGCAACCAGTTCCAGTGTCTCACTACCCTCACAGTACAGAATTTCTTCTCAATATCTAATCTAAAACTACCATTTTTCACTTCAAAGGCATTCTCCCTAATCCTGTCACTACATGCCCTTGTTAAAAGTCCTTCTCTGGCTGTTCTGCAGGCACCCTTAGATACCAGAAGGCTGCTATAAGAAGCTTCCTGTACCTTCTTCTCCAGGCTGAAAAACCCCAACTCTCTCTGCCAGTCTTCACACGATGGGTGCTTCAACCCTCAGACCATCTTCATGGCCCTCAATCTGGATTCCTTCCAATAGGTCCATATCCTTATATTAATCCATATACTAAAGCATCCTCTATGGAAGGATATTGATTAAAGAAAACATTAAACTTTTTTTTTTGTCAGAGGTTAAAATTGGATTGTGGTTCCACAGTTCAGATTAATAGACTGGTGCTGTCTAAAGCAGTAGCAAGTGTGTTAAGAGAACACAGTTTTCAACAGATTTATACCACGACAATTATATTATCCATGCACGTAGAATATAGAAATGTATTTCATATATTCTATGTATATATATATATATAAATATATAAAATATATTTCACATGTGAAGCATCTTTTAAAATCTTACAGGGTTAGTAACCCCACAAAGTGTACATGTTAATATCCTACAACTAGTATTTTGCTTACAATACTCATTTGGGTCTAAATCTCACTTTTTGAAAGTTTTCTGCATCTTGGTGTTGAACACTTTATATCTTTCCCGTTAAAATATAATCTTTCAATCTTCAAGACTGTATGTCTAGGGTACCTTTAAATAGTAAACTTGGTTGTTCCAGAACTCCTTGAAGCTGAATACTGTGGCATGCTTGTGTCACACTCTTTCAGGCATTAAATATGTGTCTTCGTCTTGCTGTAGAGCCAGGGTCTCTGATGTGGTGCTTCTAAGCCACCCAATCAGCTTGAAGAAACATGCACTGGTATGCCACATATTATTATGGGCTCTCATGTGTCACACATTAGAATAACAAGTTTTTCTTTTGAAAAAGCTTTTCAAAGACGTCATTTGTGATCATCAGGGCACTGTTGATACAGTGGGGAAATTGAAAAGACAGTCTTACAAAGGTAATCAACTTGCCTTGTTGGCCTTTTTATATTATTTTACTTAGTAAGGTTTTAGTATGTTGTTCCATTTTTGTAGACTGGCTCATCCAAATATTTTTGTAACTTCATGAATGTGTCAAAGGTCCTCTGTGGGAATTCTGTGGGAAATATGTAGAATGACCTGCCCATAAGGAAGAAGGAAAACATCACAGCATGAGACAGTGTGGAAGTTAAAATGAAATAATTTCAGCTCTGTCTGTGAAGCTTTAAAAACACTGCAATAGTAAGTCTGTATTCACAAAATAGTTGCATTTCTATGTTCACATCCTAGTTCCAGAATTCGGTTTCAGTATTGCCAGATAGTCAAGAGTTAATAAATCAGTTAAGGTCTTAAAAAAAAACCCCAAAAACAAAACAAGGTTGTTTTCATTTACACATTTTTCACTACCAGCTTACATAAGAAAATTGTCTCTGTCCAGGCTTCTGCTGGCTTGTACCTTCTAACAAACGAAAGGGAAAATTTATAGTCAGCCAGTCACATGGAATCTCCAATGACATTACGTGACAAGCTGACAAAGCTGTCACCAATCATTGGCCTTAACTATGAAGGAAATAGAGATGTGAAGATCCTGAGAGATTAGTGACTTACTTCAGTTCTTCCTGTACGAGCAGAATGAATAGGGTTTTGACATGTTATAGCACCTAAACTGCCAATTGCTAACATTGGCTTAAACCACTTAAAGTTAGGTTCTGCTTTCCGAGTTTCTTACAAGGGTTGCTCTGTGTATCAGAAGAGTGACAGGAGATACCGAATACTTAAAAACAAAACAAAACAAAATGAAGCAACCCCCCCCGCCCCACACTTCAATTTAATTCAAACTAAACATGTGGTTGAGCATGTTCTAATAGTCCACCAGATCACCAGAAGTAATTTTTGAGCAGCAATCAGTTAAAATCAGGAAGGACAATTGACAGATTTGCATCTCTAAACGCGTTTCATGGGAAAAGTAGGTCCTTAACTCTCGTAATATCTAAACTTGGACAAAAATGTAATTTGTATAACTAAAAATGTACTGTAAATATAATATTTTGCCTCCTAGGTAAACAGCAGTATGGTAATCTCTGTGGCAATCATACAGTTATAGAACTAAAATGTTAAAAGCCTCATGTGATTCATACAGCTTTTCAGATAAACTTTAACTGCCACCTAGCAAACTTCTCAGATCCCAGCCTATGGCCTGGAATACATGCCAATGGTGCACTCTGTCATAAAGAGGGCAATGCTTTTAAAGAATTAAAAAGTATTTCCCATGAACTGGAGTAGCCACAGAATGATGCAAACAGTACAACTTTTTCATGGAGCGCGGTGGGGACGTGCATGTGCTGCATCAGGTAGTGCCATCTGCCACTGTGCACTAGAAATTTCATGATCTGTTCCTTTGAAGTAAACAGTCTCCTCAGATTCTCCATTTCCTTTCTGTGAGCTTCTTATAAGATCTTTTATTCCATTTACTGGTAATAGCCACAGTACAAAATCTTTAAATCCAGCTGAAATTCTTGGTAATTTATGTATTTGAAGAGACTCTTCATTCAGACATTAGCTTACCTAAACTTCTGGTTTTGCATGGGGGAAAAAAGTTACAGGTTGACAGACCAGTACCAGCTAGTGTCCTGCTTTTAAAACACTATCACTCTTGTCATTTTGTACACAAAATGTTTGTATTTCCTAACTAGCATGCATTGCTCAAAAGATTCTTTTCGCATCTATTTCAGTTCTCATTTGTGCAGTATGCAATGAAAACAGGAAAAGATACAAGAGGCAAATTCATTTGTTTAAATTTATTCTGTTAACAGACCATGAATTACTAACGTATTACATACTCAGTATTGTGAAAATAATTCCAGTCACATGCTAGGTCTCTTCAATTACCCATACAGAAAAGAAGAACTAATAGAAGCACTTGTTTCATAAGTTTTCTACAGAAATGAAAAAAAAAAAAAAAAAAGATTTATTGATATCATGTCAGTTTAGGAAAACTATAATACCCCTTTTGAAAGGACATTGAGCTCACCTATAACCTGTAACACACAACCCATACAACATAACCCAGTAAGCCTGAATTTGACAGGCAATTCTTTCACTATCAGTTCAGGAAAAGTCCATAGATAGGATTTATATCACCTATTTTCAGACGTGTACATGTCTACACCTGAGCTAATCTCTCCAGGATCCTTTTATTGGCAATGGATTCAGCAAAAAAAAAGACACCCTGGGGCACTATTCATCTGGCCTGTATTAGAAATCTACTATACACTCAGATGAATCATGCTCAAGAAACGCTGAATTTCAGTTCATTGATTAAAGAGATAGTAAAGGGTGCCTGGCACAATAGTGCGTCATATTAATCCTAGTCTTTATATAAGCACAGGAGGAACCCAGCCTGAACAAAATCTGTAAAAGGAATGCATACTTTGGGATGCATCTATTTGGGTGATTGGTCGGAAGATCTGCATCGGGAATGAAGGGCAAGGAGGTCTAAGGCTCATTGCCTGATGTTTTAGCTTCTTGAAAACAGATTTCCAATGCTGGAGAGGACAATGTCCTGAGCAAGCTCATTGATACTGCTTTGAGCAAAGGCTAGAGCAGATAAGGAGCAGGGAGCACTTCCAATCAAAACTGCTCAATTGCTCTGTGAAATGTCCCAGGTCTGGATCCACTGAAATGAACGTCCAAAACTGATCTCTCACTTCAGGAAACCTTTCTATCCAACTCTTGTTTGTTTTAGAAGTGCTGTTCTGTGTCTTGATCTCTTTAGGAGTGAGTCTTGAATAATGAAAAAAAAACAAACTCTTGCCTAATATTATCAAGCAAATATGGAAGTCCTGCTAACTGTGTTGGAGGTTCCACATGAAGATGACCCTCAGATCTAATCTGTGCTGTCTACACAACATTGTAAAACAATAGACAGTCTTAGCTTTGCTAGAGTATCTGATTTGTATTTTAATTTAAATGCAGATCACTTCCTTCCAAGAGAAGAAAGTTTCAGCAGACAGAAACTGTTAAAAAAAAAAAAAAAAAGAACAAGAATAAAAAAGGAATGACTGTTTCTTTCCTTATGGGGAACCTTTTAATAACTCAGCTGTAGTCAAGCTCTTTATGAAATACGGACCTTTCACACACAGGATGAAAACCATAATACTTACTCCTTACTAGTGAGGTATATTAATAGTAGGTTCAGCTTGACATGATGGTCATTAAGGCCCTCAGGAGATGTGCTATAAATGTCAGGAAATGTTGTCAGACAGTTAAGGGCTTGTTTCATGTGGGCTGCAGTAACTGTATCTTGTTTTCTGTCATGTTGTAGAGGTCCAAACATACATTCGCTTGTTCATATGTAGTGAAGAAGAGATGAAATACATCTACTAATATATGCATTAAGAGTATTAATACTCTCAAATAATATTTGAGTACTTGTCCTGATAATTTTGCTATCTAAAAATCCACATGGAAAATAGAAGAAAAAGAATTAATTTGAAAGGCAACAATAAAGTACCAACAAAAAAATAATGTCCTTAAAAGATCATTTGTACAAGTGATGTTGTTCCCAGATGCTTTCAGAAAAACATGCTCTTGGCTATTACATTTACATTTCCATTGAGCTGCTACAGGGAAATTTTGTATGTCACCACTTTTACTGAACTTTAGCGTTGTAGGCTGTTGTGGGTCAATGCACTCACGCAGCCAATTCATTATAAAACCAGGCTAAAATTTATATTATGCAAATAAGCTTACTAACCCATGTTAAATTACAGCTATGCTGTGATGCGCAATAAACCACTCTACAGTGATTTGTTCTGGACTTTTTATTTATTTTCAGTTCTTATGATAAGCCAAAACTAAGCAGAAATAATTCACCATGTAAACACTTCAACAAAATTGAACTACTCATTTTCAAGAATCAAAACCTACTTCTCAGTACTGGAGGACAGAGATTAGCTTTATTCTAGAGAGGAAAAATGAAGCCATATTAGCTAAAGCCCTCAGATCACCTGCATTTAAATTTCTCATCACAGTTCTTTAAAATGACTTTTTAGCAAGTTGTGCAATTATACCGAAGATCCAAGTATCTTGTATCAAGATGCATATAGATTGGCTTTTGCTTAAAAGTGAAAATATAACCAAATGAGTCTATTGCAGTAAAACATGTTAACACCAAAGAAGTGTTGTGTCCATTCTCTGAGTTAAACCTGATTCCAGTCTGAGACAAACTTCTTTCAAATCAGAGAGAAGTTAGAAGTCTTTTTTTTAAGGGTCAGAATTTGCCTCTGAAACAGGTTGCTGTTGTTTTGGGTTTTTTTTTTTGTCAAAAAGCCCTAACAATTGTTAAAACATCAAACACACCTTTTACAATATGGCAAAACTCACACTGAAATTAAATAATATTTTTGTTTGCAGAGGAAAGATGGACCAAAAGGAAAGTGAGACAAAAGTTTTTTGTTTTCTTTCCTGAAAAACAAAATGAGGAAGTAAATGGGGTCCAGAGGTCTTTCCAATCTTAGCAGATTCTGAGAATTTTTGAATAAAAGACAGACTAAACTTTTCCTCTCCCATCCTTTTTCTTACATTTAGGTTTTAACACTGCAGCCAATGCCTTACATTGTCTTTTCCTGCTCTTTACTTTCCAGTGCTCTGTGAAAATGCATCACAATGGCATTAATCCTATTATTTTCAGACTCTCAAAAAAATTTATTTTCTGTGGGTACACTGGAGAACATCTTATCTTAAAGCTGGGATTGAGCCATTGGAGAAGAAGGCTGTTTACAGACTTTTCTCGCACATTTGAGGTCATTATGGTTGCTATGTGACTTTGTTTTCTTACAGAGCTGTAAAATCTATTGAACTACATTCTCTACTTAGGTATGCTTATATATAGAGGAAGGAAAATCAATATACATCATTGAAATAAAAATTAAGTGAAGACCAAATTCGTTCAGTGTACCTAACTCATAGAAAGAGTTAAGACTTAGTAGAACAGTAAAAATAGTTAGACAATTTTTCCTTATATTACAGGGTCCTGGTAATCTTGGTCCCTAGACAGATGGCAGGAAAATTTCAGTTGTACAATGAAAGCAATCAATCCTTCCAGAGTATTCATCATATTAAAATGTCTAAAGGTGTTACATGATTGTGCTATAAAGCTGCTGAATGATTACAGGCAAAAATAAATCAGTGTTTGAAAAGCAAACACAATAGGTGGCAATAAGAAATAGACATCACATTTTTGGTGAAATCATGTCCAAGCAAAGTTCTAATCAGAACTTTTAATCAGGATTAAATAAAAAATATGGAAATACAAATCTTAGTAAAAATATAGGATTTATCACCTTGAGAGTCAGGCAGGAATTATCTAATTCCGCCCTCTAAACATCAGTCAAAGGCTAGCCTAGTCATCTGGGCTCCATGAACAATGAGTGGAAAGGGACAGTCACACCGGTGGTGGCACTTTAGTTGATGCAAGTTTGGATCTTGAAGACACACTACCTGATACTCTCTCCTCATATCCCTTCATTAAGTTTCATGAGACAACTAGCTGAGAAATCTAACTTCCAGATAGTTAAAATTGTGTGAAAATCCAACACTCAACCAAAGCAAAGAAAATTTACTTTCTCACTAAAAGGAAGAAACTGTCTCTAAATTTTAAGTAAGCATTCATCAAAAACAGTCCATTCAATTTCTATTTTGCTTAGCAGACAGCTGTGAATTTAAGAAAACCTCTCTGTATATCAAAACTGCAAAATTTCTTTATTATCATAAAAATCGGAATATTTTTTCTTGCTTTTTTTTTTAATTACAAAAAAATTAGCATGTCAGGCCCTAAAGTTACTCATCTTTCACAAATTCATATTTTTTTATTTTTTCATTTTTCTCCCTATACCTCCCCACCAGTGAAAAAATAAAACTTTTGGACATTTAAATTGCATCCTCTAGATGACGCTCCTAGATGCTGGCTCATTGCTCTGACAGCTTCAGCTGGAAGCTGTTGGTGCTCCTAGGTGTCTGGAGGACAGTGAAGGGCAGTGGCACAGGACTCTTGGGTCCTGAGGAAAATCAGGAAGTTGCAGAGGTGGCCCTCACCCATGCAGGGATCTGATCCAGGTAGACATGGTTATGGGAACTGCCATGCACACTCCAGGGTTGCTGTTGCTCGATCCACTGCATATTTTTAATATCTCCTGATGATAAGTGCACTGTGCATGATGTGGGCCTGGTGACTAAAATCAGCATCCTCTCAGAACTGTTTTTGTCAGATTGCATAGTTCAGAGCCTCCCTGGCAGTCACTCACCCGTATGCAGCCAGTGGTTAAGGGGCCAGCAGCCTGTCACATGCTAATCACATAACTTCCTAGCCACAGCTGAAAGTATGCCTTTTCCTGTCGCTTAGTCCCCCAGCACACAAATATTTTCTTTGTCCCTTTATTCTTTTGTTGGAGGGCAATGTATAGCTCTAACCCACTGCCTCTGTATACAGCCTGACAGGGGACAGGGAACACTCTGTGGTGTCTGGAGTTAGTAGTTGACACGAAGAGCAGATGTCTTAGACTAACAAACACACATCACACACTACAGCTCCACCAGCAGTTAAATGAGGCCTTTATTTTTCCATGACAAGAGGAGTCCTGGACTCTGCAGTTGCTGTATAAGATATGGTAAAAAGCATTGAAATCCAAAAGCTAAGGATGTGAAGTGCATTCAACATCTTAAAATCTCATTTCTGTTGTTCTGTATACTTCAGTGGCTTGACTAGATTTGAAATGAAATAAAACAGAAAACAAAATCAGAAGGAAACACAATTCTCCCTCCTCTGTCTGTACTCAGAAATATCCCTCTGGCTAAACACAATGCAAAGCAGTGGGGGTGTGTGCACACTCACATCTGTATCATTAAGCTGAGACTTCCTATGCCTTTTCTGAATCTACCTGTGACAATTGTGGTGCAGATAATAGTATGGCAGTGGGCTTCTGGCTGTACAGCTTTTGCTGTGGGCTGCTTATGAATACCTCAGATGCCAACTGCTTCAAAGAAATATTCTCGGTGTCACCATGCAATTTATCAACATGTGTTTCCAACAGAAGCTAGCCTCATTAAAAAAAAGGCAAATGTCTAATCCTTTGCTCTTCCTGTTTCCTATTGTTTCCAGTGCTATGGAAGGACTCTGCGAAGTCTGCTGGTTTTCAGCCGTTTGTATTTTAAATGTTCATCACTCACAAGGAAACTGCTTTTAACTCCACACTTGCAGCTTCACTAGGAGAAGCCATTGACAGCTATGTGGCATGTTTAGATTTAAAATGGTCTAAAGTCCTACCAACTGGAATTAAAGGTGCAAGAGCTCCATAATAAGGATTTTTTGGTAGTAGTACTGGTAGTATTAACATGTTTAGGGATGGACTGTAGTCCCAGTGGACTCTGCAGGCATAAGTAGAGAAAGCTATAGTTACATTTTCTTGGAAAGCAGATTATGATCTCCATTTTCTTCCCGGAGTGCAATAGACATTTTTCCACAGAAATAATTGCCTCTTTTTTTATGGCAAATTGAGCATAGAAATCCAAAATGTGCATTCTTTTGCTGAAGCAGTACAATATGGTCTGAGGTTTCAGTTTCAAGGCAGTGACCGACCAGCTGTCCAGAGCCTTTCCAGAAGGATGTCCCACAGCTTTTCAGAGGGGGGTGCAGCTCTGAAAGCGAATGGTGACTGGATTGACATGATAATCCAGGAAGCCAAAGAATGGGCGGATCAGGCCAGACAAACATCTCTATTACTGCCATTGTAAATCCCTTTTCATCCACACACCTTTAAAGGTGAGAACCTTGTGGAAGGGGAGAACATGATTAACCCATTCAAGTCGTAGTGGGAAGAAAACAAACAAACAAAGAGCCCCTGAGGGTTTTCCTGTCTAGATAGAAAAGGAAGTAATGTGAGACAAATCTGACTTTCCTGGTTTTACAAATGTCATCTGGGACCACATTTATATGCAAGACGAGGAAAATAATGGATAACATCAAGTCCTGTTAAGCAAAATGATGCCAATATCTATATGTGTCAGGAAACTATAGTAATTATTTTGCAAAGAGGCATGAGTCACAGCAAAATAGCTACATTATGAAATCCAGATACATTATTTTCACCACTGGAGGGCTCCCATATTTTTCCTTTAATTCCATAAGAACGTATTAAGATTTGAGGAAAAAAACCCAGAATATATAGCTTAAACAAAGTGTATTTCCTTCTTCTAAATGCAAGTACAGGCTAACTATTAGAGTTTTTTACACCTTCAGTACATCTTTCTTTGAAAAATAAAATTAATATTAGTTTGTTAACGGCAGCAAGACCCTTAGACAGCATATGTCATAAAACAATTGCAGGATGTTGTACAAAGAAAAGTGGGATTATTTCTCTTGGTTGTATAGGGAGAAATGAGTAAAAATGAGTGATTTTGTCAAAGCTGCCTACCAGGCCAGCTGATCTCAGCTCAGGTCTCCTTGAGTTTGTTCCCTTTTCGTTAGAATCATTAGGATGCCACAAAACAAACAGTGGAGTGCAATGCCTATTACTCTGTGTTACCTGCACAGGCCTCATTACTGTAGAGGTCAGTGCTTTTAACAACTCCAGTGTATTTATCCTCAGGAAGCATATCCTCAGCACAACGAGTTTCTGTCAATGCTAAGATATCTCAGTCGTCTTCCAAGCTCTAAGCTGTCA
Source organism: Struthidea cinerea (assembly GCA_013397865.1). Taxonomy (NCBI): domain Eukaryota; kingdom Metazoa; phylum Chordata; class Aves; order Passeriformes; family Corcoracidae; genus Struthidea; species Struthidea cinerea. Next base: position 1,233,037 of record VZTI01001286.1, read on the forward strand.
CTCCTTTCACCGGGACCATCTTTCCTATTCCTAAGTGTGCTGCATTAAATGAATCTTATCTGGCCTATTGCTAGAAGTTTTTGTTGTTATTTATAACAATTTAAGCAATGTAGGTAAGGTTATCACATAATCTAAAAACATTTAAATAAAAAATGGTTGGATTTTTATATGCTGAATGTGATTGTGAGATAAGCCTTCACGTTTGATGATTTGTACGGCTATCTGTTTAAATACCATGGAATTTATCATTGTTATCAAAACTGTCTATATATTAGGTTTTATTGGTTATTTAGATATACTTTTAAAACTTTTACCACCACCAGAAATCAGAACCAGCAAGCTGTTTAGTTTGTCCAATACATCTTTAAGGTACTGCATGTATCTGACCAGATGAGTACCTTTTAGAGCTCTGCCTTTTCTGATGTTTTAGCTTCTCTTGCTATTTAAATCTAAACTAAAGAAATATCCATCTACTTGCAAACCTGACACTCACAGGTATTTTAAGTGCTTGGATAACCAGAGAACAGATTTAATACATGACAGACCAGGAGAATCTGTAACACGAGGTCTGCCAACATTGCTGTACCAGGAATGTGCCAAGAAGACATAAGCTGTCACTAAAAATACAGCTCCTAACACCTTTGAAAATTATTTAGCCTTTTTGAAGCAGATGAGAGTATTAGTGGAATGGTGGGAGGTAGATCTCTTCTAAATAAATTCTGGAAGTTAAACAGCCCCACAAGAATCCTTCTCTAAGAACAAGGAATGTATCATACATAAGACTGCAAGCTGAAGATCCTAAACAAAAACAAGAAGGCTGCTCAGTTGGGCAGTGGCACAGCACACAAGTTTATTTCTGGACATAAGAATTTAAATTAACTGTAAGTAACAAGCATATTTGTGTGACAGAAGTTTGCTGGTTTCTTATTTATTGTAAGAAGCCATGAGAGAACACAGATACACAATATGGGTTTGTTTCTTTATTCAAAGAGTGAGAAAATCAGGAATAGAAAAGCTATTTCAGAGAAATCTCAGCATACTAACAAACACGTCTTCTGCAATCCAAAAGTTTCTGAAGGGCAGTCTTGTTTAATTTGAAATTAAAATCTCAATATAATCTATTCCTCTGGAATTACTAAAAAAAGACTTGCATTGAAATGTTATCCAGCAGTGCAAGATAGGACAAAAATTGTTTTCCTTTTTCCTGAATAAGGTGTCCTTATATTTTGTGTGTATTATATTAAAATATATAGGTGTGTATATATTAAAATATATACAGTGCTTATATTTTACCCCAGTTTTCTGGCTGTCCAAAATGCTCTCTCAAATGTTTAATATTAGCATCTGGTTGGAAGTCAGCTGTTTTAGTGACTGCCTCTCCTGCTTTTCTTTACAAAGAGGAATTCTAATATCTCAGGAAGGAGCCAGTAAGAAATTTATCGCCAGAAAATTCTCAGCATCATGTCCCTGTCATCTGAACTCAACCTTACCAAAACTTCCCCTAGAATGTCATGTTATAGTCATAGTCCTCCTCAAGTACACTTAAAATTAATTTCTGTGACCAAGATTTTCACAACTAATTCACAGTTAGCTTTTTTTTCTGCCATCCACTAACACCAGCCTCCTTGTCACTGTTCCTTTTAGCATCAGGTGTGGACATAAAAGTCTCTTCAGACTCAGAATGCTACCCCCATAACAAATGTCAAGTACACTTTAAAAAGGCTTGTAGGAAGTCAGTAGTAAAGTACACTACACTGCCCACATTTAGAAAAATATATATAGCTAATTGTATCTTCAGTTAATTTAAATATATCCAATACAAAGTTATAATTACCCTTGTGTCAATATTTGAGTGACTTATGTTAAGATATTATTTTACCTACAAATTGTTTTATGTTATGTGGTTTGTGTTCCACCACATATATTTTTTTAACTTTGTTTAGGAGAACTGCTTGATATTTTTCAGTTCTCTTCACTGAACTCATGGCATTTCCTGTGAAGTTGCTGGTATCACATTTTGTCTGTCTTATTGCATCTTTATCAGAGTTCTAGGAGGACAATCTTTCTGCTTGTCATCTTCTCTCATGGTTACGGGAAAATCTGACACATCTGCAGCTGAGTGTTAGCAGATATTTATGGCCAAAATATTTGTTTTTTACAGCAAACTTTTGTTATGTGTATTTCCTCATTTCTTTTCTTTGACTCTAGATTCCATTGTGTTAAAAATAAGGGGAAAGAAGAGATACACAGTCAGAGAATGTTTTGGGTCTAGCCACTACTTGCAGAAACATACAAACTGTGTGACAGAGGCTTTGAATGTGTTGGATTTGACAGAAGTCTCTATAGCACAAAAAAGATATACATTTATTTTCAGAATGAGTTATCGTCTTGAGAGGATGAGAGCTAGGCAAATCAAGTCAAGAAAGAAAAATTGACTTAAAACTCCCTACTAAACTAAAGCCAAATTATTTTGATGTCCCAAATATTTCACTATCTACTTTACTTCTCCTAGTTAGTATTTAGCTACTGTTCTCAGAATCCACTAATAATTGTCAAGGATTTGGAAAGCTGCTTCACAAAGGCTGAGCCTTCTTTAGCAATTTCACAAGAAGATAGTGACTACATTAAACCTTTCAGAGGGCAGTGGGATTAACAGCGGCAGGCTTCTCACTATTTTGGGAATCAGAAGGATAATTTAGTGTAGGCCAAAATGCAGGATAATGGCTATACTCAATCATAGTTGTAATTATTAAAGTGTTTGTATTTATGTGTTCATGGACAGATTTTTATAATGTAGATACTTCAACATCTTTCTCCATTTCAGTCATCTGTTTTTCTTATATGACCATTTGCTTCTTATGGTTCTGGGATTTCTTTTTCCTTTTTTCTTTGATTTGAATTTTCATCATTGAATCTGGTTATTGAGTCAAGGAGTACAAGGAGCACTATCTGAGACATTTTAGCTTAAACCTTCTCATTTGCAGGTGTCATTTTATTTCTTTTTATACCAGTTCCTTGCACTTTTAAAGAAAATGCTCAAGCATTTTACATTATTATGTAAATTAAGTAAAACTATAGATTCATTGTAATTAAAAAAAAATAAAAAGAAAAAAAGCAGTGATATTAGCTCTTAAGCTAATATGCCCTCATTAACTGATCTTTAATATAAATGGACCTGATCCTTCTTTCATAAATTTAATACCAAAATCACTGTACTCTGTTATTGATAAGCTTATTTGAACTCTTCCTTGTACTTTTTTTAACCATTCATTTCTTAGTTCTCCTTCCAAACTCAGTAGTACTATGTTTGCTTGTATTTTTTCTGTGTTAATTATCAACACAGTATACAGAACTTTGCAGGGATTTTTATAAGAAATGTGCTTCTTACTTCAGTAACAGGGTCTTTTTGAGTACCTTAACACAGTCCATTCTAATATACTTTTTATTCATGGATTTCAGAAAGAGAAAAAGATTATATTGATATTGATATTCATATTTATGATATTGATATTGAAAAAAACCAAAACAACTCAAACACAATACCTCAGATTACTCTAAATCAGTTGTGAAAATAGTACGGTAGATACGCTGATACCCTATTTTGAATTACTACCCAGTGTGAGCTGGATAAATATTTGCTCTTGTTGTCAGAGGAAGCTCAGGCTGATAAGGATTGATAAGTGTGTCCTGCTTGAGCATTAGAGTAGATTAACATTCTGTCCTAATTTACTAATTAGTTTCTCCACAATGTCATTAGGATGATTTGCTGTGTTTTGTCGTTGCTATTGGACAAGTGAATAATAGTGCAAGTACTAGATCATAATACTGGTATTGTAATGGATATTTTAAAACTTCAGATTAAAAGAAGGCTGTGAATTACGGAAATCACAGGTTTGATTCTTTCTTATTTTAAAGAGGCAAGGCAGCATGGCATTTCAAGGTAAATTTTTAACAAATTGTTCACTTCTTTGAAGTAGAAGGAGGACTTGCAAATATTGTACTTTCTTATTTTAGCATTTTTAAAATTTTGACAAAAACAAAGGATCTATTAATGAAATAAAGTTTAGTTTTAGGATATCTTATGAGTTCAGTTAGGTCAGAAGGTAATAAACTTTAATATCTTTGTCTAGTAGATAATTCAAAATAGTGTCTGAACATACATCAGGTATACCTAGAAACAGGTTTAAAATTTGTTCTTATTAGCATCTTGCCAGTACCCAGAAATAGAGCATGGAAAAGAATACTGACAACAAGTTATTGAGAGGTCATAGGGACCAAATCTCCAAGTATTCAGGTTTGCCAAATACTCCGAGTATCTGGTTTGTCCAGTGTTTCTTCGAGGCAAAGGACATTTCCATTAGGTGTAACAAGATTTACAGAGATAAGCACTTTTTAACAGATAAGATTACATCTTTAAAGCTACATTAAGTCATAGAAAGAGAGAAAAAACAACAGAAAGTGACAGCAACAAATGAGCATCACTGAGATGGGTGTTGTGAACATTTTGTGTTCAGTTGAGTGCATTTACTGGGCCTACAAGAAGATGTAAGTCTGAAGTGAGTGGAGATTGCTGTTAAATGAAAAGTTCAGATATATAGAATAAAATTATGAGTGGCTTTACAGAAATGTTTTGTTCATACAAATGGAAAAAGTTTGGATGAACTTTCACATGAAAATTAATTTTTCTTTTTTCTCATAGAAGGCATTTATTTGACAAAACCATAGCTGTATCAGGAACATATTCAGTTTGAACAATCCTCCAAAATAAATTAAAAAAAAAAATATACCCTCAGGTCTGAAAAAAAGATTCCAAACACCAAAGAATTTGTATTGATATTTAAAAAACAGAAATTTTAATGTTTTGTTACAAGAAGGATTCTCATTTTTAAATTCTCTGTTTAACTCAGAATAAAACCTTTAAAAACCAAATATAACCTTTGAAATGCAGTGTTTCAGTACTAAGAAATGAATACAAAAAGTAAGTTTATCTCTCTTTATTTTCTATGTTACCCCTTTTTTTTAGAGAGAGATTGAGATATTCCTAGATTCCTACTTTATATCCCAAACTGATATAGAAAAAACTCACCTTCAAAATCTGTCACAGGAAAGAAAATTCACACAGCTCTGGTTTTGCATGCCATCTGTTTTCTTTTTCTGTTTCAGCATAGGGCAACCTATTTTTGATGATGCACAGTTGTACTTCAGTCTAGAGATGACTTTGCTGCCTGGACTAGTACTAGTTCAGGCCATTTGAGAAATTTTTAACTTCTAAACCACAGAGAAGTTAGTAGAATGTGTTGTAACAAAAAAGGAAAAGAGATTCTTTTGGCTACTGAGTAGGTAGGTTGAGAACTCCCACCAGTGTACTCCCACCCCATAATTCCTCACCTATTTTTGCATATTTTTCATTTGCTTCATTATGTTTCTTAATTCCAAAAATCACTGTGAATCTGATTTGCATAAAGTCTTTGGATAGAACTTGTCATCATAAACTTGTGTAGAGGTTTTCAAGTTACAACCTGTGTGGGAAGAGAAACACCTTGTGCAATTTAAAAACAAGACACAAAGATCTCAAATCTACTAACAAAAATTAGTAAGGTAGACTCAAGATTCTGAGAAGGTAAAAATAGGACACCTGGGTATTTTTTTTTAACTTTTTTGCCTGAAAACTTGATCATACAAGATAAAATCATTCGCCTCTGAGAGGTCTGCACCTGTAAGACCCGGTTTAAATACAAGTGGGCTTTGAATCATATCAAGGTATTCAGAAACTATCTAGTGAATAGCACAGCTGCTGCTGCTACCCTGGTGGAGGAACTGAACCCAACTTTCTGCACACTCCTTTCAGTAAGAATAAAACAATTCTTTCAACTGGGCCCTAAATGAAGGTTGCAATAGACATTTAAGAAATAAAAAAATTTCTCCTCCCTGCCAAAAAAACTTATGAAAATGGCCACCTGTAAGAAAGGCACAGAATGGATCAAAAGTCATCAGACTTTTTTTTATTTTAAGTGTATAAAAAATAGACTTGCAAATATGCACCCATCAAAAGCAAGGTGAGACACTCCAGTCTCTCACTTACGGATCAGCACTCATCAAACCACTCTCCTCCTCTAAACCCTTCCAATTCCCCCAGAAAACTCTGGTTAACATACATTTGTACCTTACATATGCAAGCATTACAATTTCATAACTGATATGGGACTAACAATGAACATTTAGATAATAAATACAATCCCACACTGATGAAAAATATGGGGTGTAAAACAAGCACTTGAGATGTCAGCTGTAAACCTCTTATACAGCTGGCACACAATGTTGAGTATATTTAGAAACCCCATAATAATAGATAATGAAAATTAGTTCACTTGAGCCAAATAACTGCTTTGAACACATATCTGGAAAGGCAGGACACTGTCTAAAGTATTCAGCATGATAACCATTGTATTTAACATAGGAATATTATCAATTGTTTTGCAAGATATGAATACTTACAGCAGTAAAAGTGATTTTCCTACTTAAAGTAGTATGCAATTGATTTAGAATGGAAGAAGTATTTATTATGGAATCATTAGTGATATGTTAATGCTATTTATTTTATTTCTAGGGCTTGTCTTCATACAAAATATTTGTACGATGGGCATGAATTTGATATCTGTATGCAATAGGGTGTAGTTACTGTTGCAAATACATCAGGAAAAGTGTATATTATTTATTACGTCCATAAAATTTCATAGACAAAATCAAAGCAATAAAATCATTTTTTCATGGTATTGTAAGCAATATGGCCATGGGGAAAGGTGAGAGTAAGTGAAATGAATTGGTACTTAGGATAATGAAAGTGAGGGACTAATGGGACCCAAAGGACTCAAGTGAAATACAGCCAGATTCCAAGCAAGTTCCCTTCAACTCCTCAGAGAGTAATTCTGCTTGGATTTGACCAATAAACTGCAACAGCCCCTCATTTCTAACCCCAGGCTTTTTATGAGCAGTTTACCCATTCACACTGAATAGTGCAACAGGAAAGCAGCAGAAAGTGAATAGATCTGCAAGGTCTGATGGAAAATAATTGAATAGTTCCACGAGAAGTGAAGGGTTTGTGATTAGAACCATGGAAAGATGTTACCTTCCTTTCAGAGTACAAGGAGGGAATTAAATGGATTTATGAGAAATATTGGAGGAGAAATAAAGTGAGTCAACCTCTCTCTCCTCCCTCTCTACCCCCACCCTGCCCTCTCTCTCTCTCTTCCCCACCACCTTCCTCCCCCCATCTACCCACCTGCCTGAGATATTTTCCTCTAGACATATTGAAGCTGCACGTGAATTCATGATCTGTGGTGTTACTTCTTTGCTTTATAGGGATGAAAAAGCTTTTCTTCAGGGATGAAAAAAGATATCTCACTGTTATAGGTGTGTGACGTGATGAATAATCAACTACAGAAAACATTTTGAAAGGCACCTCAGTTTGCAAAAAAATATATTTTATTTTATTTTATTTTATTTTATTTTATTTTATTTTTATTTTATTTTATTTTATTTTATTTTATTTTTCTACCAAAATGATTTTGGCAGTCATGTCCAGGCAGACCTTAAAATTAAAAGAAGCCACATGAGAACCCTCTCTTTTAAAAATTATTTTCTTCTGAAAATCAGCCCTATAGGTCCTGGGTTTTGACAGTTTGCTTTGGTTAAGTATCACTGTATTCTTAACAAATCTTGTCTCAACCACTCAACATTTTCAGTTTCACCCACCACTGCCTTTTTGCATTTAGACTAAATAAGTAAGGTACAATAATCACTGGGTATGCAAACCTGCCCGACCTGTTAAGAATTTCTCACCCATACTCACTGTGAGACTTTTTGTTTCTCTTTGGTTAAACATACACAAACAATGAGCCTCTTTCACATCTCATTTAGTCCATAGGAAGTGCACGATCCCGAATCAGGAGTCACTAGCAGAGCTCTCAGAGTCTACCTGTAGCCCTGTTGGATTCAGAGAGATGCATTATATGAACCAATTTTGTTAAGAATGAATTCAAACTGGGATCATCCTCATTCAAACCACCCAACATTTTGGGGTCCTTCTGGGAAAAAGGGTATATAAATGCAAGATGTTAGTAAGCAGTGCTAATTAGGATCATTACTAGTGTAGCAGATTAGTACCTAGAGAGTAAAAAATAGGCTAGTAAAGGAACAAGTCTACATTATAAGTGAAAAGTAATAGGCATCAATGTCTTTCACATTTAGCACAAAAAGAATCTGTTTTCCTGACTTATTTTAGTTGCTCAGCTCACCCTAAAGTGGAAAAATATTATGAAGTTCTTTGCTAAAATATCATCATAGATCTGAATCTGATCTTAAAGGTTATTCCTGGAGTTTCAAAGAGATTAATATTTATTATTCTGTCATTATCCTTCTCTCTTTAAGAAGGAATTCTAGTAAGCTAGAATTGGCTAAGCAAGCTATTACTTGCAGGTATGCACCTTATCATTAAATGAAACCTCTCAAAGCTTGTGTACTGGTGTGCTGATCTAAAATTAGAGCTCTCTGATATTATTGCAATAGCTCAAAATTCGAATAAACAAGCCATCATTTTGACATTACACAAAAATAATACTGGGGAAAAAATCACATGAAAATTAAGTATGAATAAATGAAATATGATCAACAGTCACCCAGCAGAAAAAATAAAAAATAGCTTTTGTAGGAGCACATTACAAAGATAAACCAGCCAGATAAACTTTGAATAAATCACTTTTTATCCACTTGTTGTGACATACAACCATGGAAATAGATAACTTCAGAACTCCAGGTCCCCATGAAAAATATCTTTTTCAGAGGTGGCCTGTGCCTTAAATCAGATTCTGTGGGAAGACTACCTATAATTTTCTTTTTATTTCCTCCCCTGGACCAACTTAATAAGATTCAGTCCAAACACCAGTTTCAACCTCTGATGTGAGCAGATGGCAAAAAGCAGGGACCACAGCAATTAAAGGACAGTACATAGAAAACAGAGAACTAAAAAAAGGATAAAGGTAATCTGGACAATTTTTTATTATCTCCTGTTTAAGCAGGGCACCTTTCCAGCAAAAGGGAAGGATTATCTCAAGGTTATTTATTCACTTACCAGCAATCAGCTAGGTTCAGATAGTTGAAATCCCCAGTACCCAGAGTGTCAGTAAGAGGCCTCATGCATATGTTCTACTTTATGTTTCTCATCTGCAAAACAATGAGGCTTGTAATGATGTGAAAGGTTTAATGGACTCTCTCCTGGTTTGTCCTCTATGCAAGCTCATTGTTATGTGTGTAATGTAATCTCCTTAAGAGTGTGGTTCCCGCAGGGAGATGAGCAGGCAACAACTGGGCTGTGGATGGCAGCTCATGTCAGGGATCAAGGATCGCCCAGTTAATAGTTTTACATTTAGAATTCCCTAATAATCTGGTTTTAAAGATCAGCTTGCTAACACCTAGAGCTGGTTTTGGTTATTTTTCACTAAAAGAAATTCCTTTAAGTGTCACCATTTGAAAATTAGTTAAGTACAGATCAGAAAGTATTAGCAGTCAGTTAATTAACATCTATTATTATTATCTAGACTCAGGGAGGCTAAGGTAATGATGAAGATATTTAGCGCATTAAAGGGTCGTATGTGACAACATCGACAACAACATCGACAACAACAACAAAAAGAATAATCAAGAAAGACAGGATGTATATTTGACAAAGCTGTTAAGGAAATGTGGTATTTTGATGCACTGATTCAGATGCAACTTCCCTTAAAAATTGAGGCTTACCTGAATATTTGCTTTAAAATTAATAGGAAACAGGAGTTCAAATCCCAAAGGCATCTTTGAAACTCTGAACTTGAATATTTAACATTAGGCATCTGAGAACATCTTTAATCTTCTTTTTATTCCTGAAAAACTTGCAAAGGAAATCAAAATTAAATAAAATAATCCTTATAGTCTTTTCTTTGCATCTTCAATTGTCTGTGGAAAAAAATATTTAGCTGGCATGTGCCTTCAGTAAGTATTTTTAAATAATTTTAAAGATATCAGATGTTTTTTCACATACTTCTGGCTTTGTCACACTTGATTTTAAACTTACTCGTAGTTGCAAAATTAAAGGCCAAGTTAGAGCCATCAAGTAAAATCATGAAGCTGTGATATTTCCCTTGGGAAATCTGTCGTTTCATAGAAAATTGTTTCAGATCAGGGTGGAGAAAACAAAAATGTTATCAGGAAGGAACAGCTTACCAAAAAATAGACTCTGAACAAGATTAACATGAATCATAGATTCACAGAGTGGAGGGCCAGAAGGGACAACTGCTTCACCTACTTTGACCCATGTCAAACCACGGGACATTGCATTTCATCTACTTAACCTTGTATGGAGCCCAGTCACTTGTGTGCGACTGCAGCAAAACTTGTGCTTGGCTAAAGCACATCACTGGGAATTCAGGCAACTTTGAAATCAAAGCATCAAGGGAAGAGGAATCCAGTAAATTTCTTTCAAGCACTTTCAATCTTTTTTTAATGATAACTAGCTCTCTATATGTGAGAAAACGTGTCATTTCTCTTTTGAATATGTCAAATAGCTGCTATTATGCCCTTTGCTCCTATTATTTTATGAAAATGCCATTATCATAGCTCTTAGACTGATTTAGGTTGGAAAGGAATCAGGAGGTCATCTCATCCAAACCTCAACCCACAGAAGGAACAAAATCAATAACAAATCAATTCATTTCTTCTTTTTTTTTAAAAAAAAAAAGAAGGAAAAGCACTGGGTAATATAATTTCCTGTCCTCTCTTTGTAGAGGAGTCAGGAGGAGTATGTCATACCAATTTCATTCTATCAACATTAAGAAAAAATGTAGATGCCAAAACTACAAAAAAAGTGTAATACATGTCATATCAGTGTTATGCATATTACAAAATATCATTACTCCTTTTTGCCACATCTCCACTCAAAAAGCTTTCATGCATTTAATTTTATATTGTGCCTTTAAAATATTTTCAGAACACTGATTTACATGTTTTCTTTTTTATCAGCCAATTTTTTTGCATGTGTGCAATTTTCCATGTGTGATATACAAACCTTTTTCTGCAATAGTGTTTGTCTTACAAAAACATTTACTCAAGTCTAGATAGGCTTGTTTGACTGCATGACCAAGATATTTTTGAATTATCCTTTTGCCATTATTGTGGCAATTTTGCAGTTACAGATGTCATTTGTAGGGATTGTATGTTAACTTGCATAAAAACTAATCCAGATTTTCATATGCATATATTTTTATTTCTCCAATGCCCTTTCTCCAGCTTGTTCTCCCGATATCATAACTTGATTTTCTTCTTTTGATCTATACCAAACCACTGGACAAAACAATCCACAAACATTATTTCACAAACACTGTATTCACGATTTCTGCACCTTCAGGCAGATCAACATTCATAGATCTATCTCTGCTATAAAGATTTGGCCTTTCCTGCTTGTTTAAAATCTTAGCCTGTCTTCCCGACTACTGGTCTGATTTTTAAAAACACAAGCTGAAGGTGGCAAAAATTAAGGTGGGGTTTGGATTTCTTTAGTTGTTTGTTTTGGTGTGATTTTTTTCTTCCCCAGTTCATTACTCTTTTCCTCTTTTCAAATTTTCCTTAAAAATCACCATCCTGTCCCTCATCACTAAAAGACTTAATCATGTGAGTCTCAAAACTGAATGATGTGACTCCATCATCTTTTTATATTGTCAGATTCTAGCTACAGGAAACTTTCAGTACAACTAATTTCCATCACAAGGTATCTCCTTCCACATACAGACACACTGATAAAGCTTTCATTCAGGTTCTCACCGTATTCAATGTGCTTCAGCAAAATATCATTTTCATAGCTCATTGCTTTGGTAATGACAGCCCTCTATATGCATCTTTCTATTCATTCCGCTTCTATCACAGCAAATAGAGATTACTTATTTTTACATCTAAGGCTCTTTGGAGCGCTCATCTGCTCAGTCTTTCTTGTTTACTACTGAAATGTCAGATCCCATCTCTGCTTGATATTCCTACATATTCTGGAAAATGCATTTGTAGACTGTTCTGTGACAATACTTGCTGCTTAGAGCTTCCTAAATATCACTTGACTGTGCTTCTACAGGTTCATCCTCATTAATTCCTTTTCCTGCCTATAGAAATTTTCTCATCTGTGAACCCCCCTTCTTCTACATTGATCAAAATTATCTCATTTTTTCTTTTCTTCCATTACACCTTCCCTCTCTCTCTCTCCCAGCCTGCAGGTACCTCATGTTTTTTTACTAAGAGTTAGACAGCTGATTTACTCAAACAAGAACTCCTGGTTTGTGTTTGTGTTTATACAATTCATAGCACAATTGGGACCTGGCCAATAGAGTGGATCATCCGTAACACCAATCAAAGATTAACCTGAAGGTCAGAAGTCTCATTCCAAGTCCTGAAACATTTCATTTTTTCTGTTTATTCATTTTCTTCCTGGGTGGGTTTGAGTTTTTAGAGAAACAGGAAATGGTACCAGACTTTGCACTTCACAGAATTAAGAGATCTATAGATGTGGGAAACAAGATGTATATTCAAGGAAATAAAAGAGAACAAATGACTTCATTATATGCTGGTGTTTTTTAGATGAACAGAGATTAAAATTTCTCATTTAATGCAAGCTCTTTTTCTAATAAATATCTACTGGAGGAAAATGTCAAAATATTTCATTCTTTTTTTTTCTCCTCTTTTCTACTTTATATTTTCTCAAAGAGGTTTGAAGAGAAATGAAAGTATCACTAGGAAAAATGTGAACAGAAACTGAAATACCATCAGAAACTCTTCTCCTCACAATTTTCTTTCTTTTTTCTTGTTGTAAGACAGAAAATTAAGGAATAAATTTTCCTCCAAAATTAACACTTTTTCCCTTTCTGATTAAACACTTTCAAACAGAAAATATTGGCCTTCCTGGTGCATTTGTATTTGTATTTATGATGATTTGAAAGGGTTTAAAAGCTCCTAATTGTGCAACTGTTATTTTATATAACTGCACAATCTTGTCATAGCTCTCTGCTCCATTTCATTACTAGCTGTGTACATATTGCAATTATTTGAATGAGTCATCAGTCTATACCATTATTGTTTGTGTTTACAATTAGCAATACATGTCACACCTTTGTTTCACAATGTCATGAATTTCCCAAAACACTTTTAAAATAATTTAACATATTCAGTAGGAAATACGCAACAGCTTCTCCTTATTTCCCATTACCAAAACCACTAACAACTAAAGTGTTGAGGTAATTTTGGACACAAAAAGTAAAATATTATTCCTTTTTGGTGTTTGAAAAGACCAGCAATGAGCCATTGAAGTAGGAAATTAACCAAAGAGATTTCCAGTAAAGAAATACAGAAACATCTATATCAATGTAGGACATACCATGAGACTTTTAAAATAGTATACACAATTCTGTTCATACATTCTGGAGTGAAGCACATTTAAACTGAAGTCAGACATAAATCTGATTTAGTCGTTTCATCTATTTATTATGACTAGAAGATACCTTTTTAGAAGGGACTGCAGAAATCTGGTTTTCTTAAACAATCAAAAAAAACTTGGCGGGAATATGACTTCAGTCAATAAACATATCAGGATAAAAACAGCCAGAGAAAGGTGAAGAGATATTAGAGCTAAAAGTTAATGTGTAAATAAGAATAAACAAGTACAAAGTGTTCATGCAAAAGTTTTGCCCTTGAAAATATCATAACATACCATATCATATCACAATCATAGAATGGCTTGGGTTGGGTTGGAAGGAAGTTTAAAGAACATCTAGCTCTAACTCCCCTGCCATGGGCAGGGACACCTTCCACTAGACCAGGTTGCTCAGAGCCCCATCCAACCTGGTCTTGAACACTTCCAGGGATGCAGCATCTACTGCTTCTCTGGGCAACCTGTTCCAGTGCCTCACCACTGACATCATAAGTTGTTCCAGTGTTAAGGGCTTTTGTAATCCACAGCCCTTATATAAGAAATAGTATATGTATATGTTACCAATTTTTAGGGCTGTTCAAGCTGAATTGGTCTTTGTTGCACCCATTAACAAAAATAGATTAAAAGAATCCTCTGAACAAGAAGCTGGCTCTAGAATGCATGAGAACTACCAGCTGCAGAGCTTGCTTTTGCTCTAGTTGATCTATCAAATTTTCTGTGAATTCTTAATGTGCTTCTGTATATATATATATATATATATAAGCAAGTGTCTAAGCATAAGTATTTAGGTTTTTACCATTCTTATATACAAGTGGGTATATGTATATTTCCATACATATGTGTATGTATTTATGTATATACATATAAAAGTACAACTCTAGATACATATGTATATATAGGTATAAATATCCTTATCCATATCCATAAACCACCAGATAATACCTCTAATGGAGAGATGAATAACAAGCTGTTTACTGGAAGGCTGTAAGTGGCTTTGAACACTTTTAGTGAAACACTTCAACATTTCTCTAACGTAATATTTTGAAAGGGCCCAGGGTCAATACAAATGTAATATATGGAGGCTAAGAGAAAATTTGACAGAAAATTTGTCCAAAGAGCATGGTAAGGTGGCATGTAAAAACAATAATGGGCCATTATGCTGTCTTATTAGAGAAATTAAAGCATTGCACACACTGACTGACTCATAGTGTCTGGCTTTTCTACTGAACAACTTGAATCCTGTGTTTTCAACTCAAGAAGTGATTTTTAAAGTGTAATTTCCTTTTCTATTCTAAATATTTAATAGTATCAGATGTGGCAAACTTTTGGGAAGCTCAAAAGGCAGAGAACCATTGGATGCCCACAAATACTGTTTGATTAGGCAAGCACTAAATTTTGTATGCAAACAGGCTAAATGGAGCCTTTGCAGGTGCAAACAGCGGTGATTCATCTTCTGCACATGTGCAAAAAGCCTCATATTTTGAAAAGCTTTGTAGATACAGCAGTATAAAAACCACAGCATATATGGAGTTAACATATGTACTACACAACCTTTCTAATTAGAAGCGGACCTGCAGCATTGAATTCAGTTTGAAGGATGTACCTACCTGGAAGCCTTTCAGCGTGTCACCAGCAAATTTTCTCAGCAGTCATTCCTCAGGAAGGTGGAAATTCCCTCCAGTGATGTAATTTATGCTATTAAATCTACTAAAATGTACTTTAGTAACCAAAGTTCCTGATCTGTTGGTGTGGTTGCTTTTTCTCTTACAAAGAAACTAGCAAAAAATGCTTCTGTGAAGACGTGATTACACTTAGAAGCATTAATCATAATCTACCTTTAAAACTATGTCTCTGGCTCAGTTTAAATATTTGTGGTTGGAACCCTAAGTATTTAGTTGCAAAAAGAAAAACAAACAAACAAACAAAAAAAAAACCAAACAAAACAAACAAAAAACAAACAAACAAAAAAAGAACAAATCGCAAAACACTGGATTTGAATTTGTTACAGCGTGAATGTTCAGAGAATCTCTCCTCACACAGGCATTAAGTGCACTTTTGGTGGGTATATATGGAGGGCATCTGTCTGAATTTATCCTATTGGAAGTGACTGCTACACAAACTGCATTCATTTTATAGAAGAGGGCGAAGAGAGCAAATATCATTTTGCCTGATGTGTTTGGAAACATTATACAAATTAATTGGGTTAGATTTCTTACTTGGGCTAAAGAGAGAGGATACTATGGAAGAAAAGGATATGAGTCACTCATTAAACACTTCATTTCTAGGCCTTCCATGGCATTTATTGTGCTAGCATCTAGCAGGCTTGTGAAATGCTGGGAACATTTAATGTGCATGCTACTTCTGTGAGTTACAGATTTACCACCTCCTTTTTGCTGATGCAAGTCTGAAGCCCAGAGCCAATGAACCAAAGTTATCCAAGTCTGGGAACTTGAATCCAAGTCCCTTGAATCAAGTATAGCTGAAATAATAACCTCTTTTTCAATTTCCTCTTCAGCAGTACTTTATAGCTAAACATGTAGATATGAAAGAACCACATTTTTAGAAGACTAAGTAGAACAATAGACAGTATAGCACAACTGTGTTTCAATTAGCTTATTCTTTTCTGGACTGGCATATTTGGTCTGATTCATTCCTAAAGTTCTCTAAATCTTTTAAATGTATTCTGTATCAATAATCTCTCTTTTTATTTCTTTTTGGGATTTTTTTCTGAAGCATTGTCCAAATTAAATCTTCTTTCTGAGAAAAAAAAATACATATATGTATATGTGATTCCTGTTTTCCTCATTGAGACAATTTGTCCTCAGTTGTCATTTTTGTGCATGTATGGCTGTATAGCTGCACTGAATAATGAAATTTATGTCAGTTTCGGTTGTTGGTTATTTTGGGAGGGTTTTGTTTGGGTTTTTTTTTTGTTTGGTTTTGTTTTGTGTGGGTTTTTTTGAGAAACAAATCAAAAAAGGCCAAACAGAAAAAGGAACTTCCATATGTAGAAGAAGTGGCACAAAATCCAGTTATTTTCCCTTCTACTACCCTGTGCTATTCCTCCCTGTTCAGGGACATATTTTGATTTAAAGGCTAGAGTTCAGAGTGTAGGCAATGGTCCACGACTGTTCCTAGGATTTTGTGAAATTATCTGTGAAAAGGAAAACATAAACCTGCTTAGCCTCTACTCTATAATCTGTCCCTGGATTCTAAATTGAGTTTTAATTGGCTGAACTTGAGTGTTTGTGCCACCTTATGCTTGCATTTACCTGTAATTACCACTCAGTAGAGATACAGGTGAGTCTTCTCCCAAAACCTTCCATTGATTGCAACTGATAAGTCAGACCACTAACACAGAAAACAAAAAAGTTGCTCAATTCGTACTTTGCAGAGCCTAAAATGTTTGTTGAGGAATTTCTACTGTTTAATTCAAAATTATATGAAACTTTATTTTTGACGCAGCAAGGTTTGATAGCATAGAGAAGTGCTGACTCATGAGCTGAATGGCAGGACATCACAGTATGAAACTGTAGACAGATAAAACTTGGTAGCCTTCACCACAAGATAAGAAAAATATTTACAGAAAAATAATATGACAAAAGCTTCGAGACACAAAGTCTTAGAGAGGTGTTGAGCATCACTAACTCTATGATAAGTGTTTTGAAATAGCAAGGAAGTAGAATAAACTTTTTGCTAAATTTTAAGATACAGTAGACTTTTGCATGAGGAGGCTTCTGAGAAAGAGAGAAAATTAACTGCTTGGAGTTTTGCACTTGAATCCCAGTGGCTGGACACTTCCAAGTTTTGTGCTTTGGCTCACTGAGAAAGCTCAATGCTTTTGTCTTTTGACATATTCTTACCTTTCTGCTGGTTTTCTCGGCTTCCATCTCTTCTGATCTTCTGAGGGTTTTGTTGAGAGAAACATGAAGATTTAGTGCAGTAGGAGAGTGTATGGAAATTACCTGAATGTCCTAACATCAATCCTGCTCTTTGCAGAGGAATGAAGAGAGAAAAGGGAAAATTAGGTTGGGGTCATGGGAGGTGGAATCAGTGTTGTACCATCGATCTATTCCTTTAAATTGAAGGAAAACAGGAACAATTCAGCAATATGATGAAATGACTGAATAGAAATTTGGAATACTGCTTCCTGGATAAAAGTTAGTGGAATCATTTAATCAGAAATGCCTTTTACCAGAATGTGAAAATACCTTAAAATCTCTCAGCCCTGACACATGTTGGAAGAGTGATTGCCTCACTTAGACTGAGTAGACAATTCTTGAAAATTGTACTTTCATGTTATATATATATCATCCTATAATCCAAGTGAAATGTAAATGGGATGAAAGATAACTTTACCTTGATTCAACAGTTACTGTTAGACTTCTCAAAAATTTCTGTGAAGAGGACAAGTAAAACAAAATTTAGAAATATTTACCAGTTGATATTTTCTTCCTATTTAAGGACACTTATCTCTACAAAGTAAAAGTAAACCAGATCTTGGGAAAAATCTAACCTTCACATCCAACCAATTCTGCAGATACTTCATAAAAATGAGCTTCTGTTATCAGAGTAGAATAAATCAGGATGCCTGTACACTTGCCTTCTAAAGGAGAATTACTTTTCAGCAGACCTCTGGTTTTGGAACAGCCTGTGACAGAATAACCTCAGAGATATGCAGCATTCACCAAAAGACCTGAGGCAAGAACCTTCACAGACTGACTCAGACTTAGTAAACTCCTTTGGACCGACCACATGGCAATCAACTTTTCACCACTGATAGGGATGATGATCTCTTAGTAACATTAAAGTGATGGAAAGATGCTTTCAACTTCCATATGGTGAAAGATGTGGAAACTCAGGAGCATGCTTACAGTGCAACCACTTTGTACCAAGTGGTTATATTCTTGACAATTGCACTTAATTATTTTGGGTACAGTTTTCAAAATACTGTTGTTCAACTTTCACTCAAAACAATAACTCTTTATTTTGCACCTTTAGATTTCTAAGGAAAAATTTCTGAGGCCTCTGTCCTAAAGCGCACTGTTTTTCCCTGTTGTGAACTCCACGAGAAACTTGTATTTCTTTCCTTCCTTGTTTCAGATGCCCAGCCATCACCACTCAGGATATAAAACATCTTGTTTACCTCTAGTCACATCACTGGGACTGTTGTCATGCTATTTCAGAAATGTGCTGCAGCTCGCTACAGGTACCAAATGGAATCATGGAAAGGTAGAGCTTCTTGATTGAATTTATTTGTGTTTGAATCTGTCAGGGATAAAAGAGCCAACAAATAATAAAATAGATGCAAGCCTCTGTAAGTCAGCAGCCACCTGCTACCTCTGGGCTATTAGAGGGGCCCTCAGCATGACAACACAAATCCATGCTGGCAGGCCAATCACAGCTTAAAAAAAGCCCCACATCAGCTCACCCCTTCAACTAAGTCAGCAGGTTGACAGCAATGTTGAAATTTCAAATTTCCTGATATTAGTTGTGAATTGTTTTATCACATTATTTTTTCTCTCACTGTCTTGTTGTCTTTTAAATGCTGATAGTGTTGATGGCTCTCAAATACAGTCTATCTAGTTGCTCTTTTGAGAAATGAAGGTTTGGTTCTACTCTTTTTTCAAAAAAATTTATTTCCCCAGATAGGCTGAAGCTCTTGTTTCATTTCTCCCTCTTCTATACATCTAAATCATGTAAATTGCAGGGAACTGTAAAAGTCAAAGTACTCATCACAGGCATCATAATTATTGATAATCAA
Organism: Struthidea cinerea; assembly: GCA_013397865.1. Classification (NCBI taxonomy): domain Eukaryota; kingdom Metazoa; phylum Chordata; class Aves; order Passeriformes; family Corcoracidae; genus Struthidea; species Struthidea cinerea. Next base: position 1,252,296 of record VZTI01001286.1, read on the forward strand.
CTATTCTTCAATGCTAGCTCCATTTCACATGCAGTTCACTACTTTCATTCCCATTTATAGAATGAGTAAAATTCTGTACTGCTTTGCATCACTTGCAACTGCATAAATTAACCCTCAGCATTTACAATGATGCTTTGTTTAATAAGGTTAGGGAAAGAAACAGAGCAAAATACAAGTTTTTTTTCTTTATACAGCAAATGAAATCTTGGCCTCAGTATAGCCAGTAAAAGTTTTCCCATTAACTTCAATGGGTCTGGGTTTTCACTCTTACGACTGAATTGGAGTATAAAAGGAGGATCATAGGGGGTTTGTGGGGTCTGTTTTGGTTTTGGTTTTCCTTCTTTATGTTGCTGGCTTTGAGAATAGACCCCAAAGCATCCTGCCTGCACCTGAGGCTACAGAACCAATATTAGAGATGATGGAGAAGGGAGGAAAAAAAAAAGTTATTTCTTTTCCTTTTGTTTTGTGTAATCACTGTATTACCAGTATTTGTGCTCATTAAAAACTACCTTAAATCTTTCTGTGTGGACTCATTCGTTTTCTAGAAAGGCTGCACTACTAATAGGAACTAGTTATAAAGGAGAATTCAGTTTGAAATCGATGAAGGTAAATGGTGAGACTCCCTTGGGATTACATCAAAACTTGTATTTGGCCTTTGTACAAGGCCTTAGTAAGCACACAGAGGCAAATTTCAGTGTCTCTGAGTTGTCAGTGACCTGATTTTCTTCATCCCTCATTACCACATAGTATATTTGGGAGAGGCCTGAAAATATCCAAGAAAGCTGGCTCCTTTGAGAATCCTAGGGACTTATATGTGAATAAAGAAATTACTTGTGGGTTCAGATGAGGACCAAACATACAACATGAACATATGGAGATATCCTAATTTGTCCTCTGCTCTTTTTCTTCTCTTAAGATTCTATGAGCACTGAGCATGAGCATTTTCTTTTTCATGTCCTGCAACTTTCCATAACAAGATTCCTTTGTTTTTCTTCATTTTTATTTTATATTTTTTCATATTCTCTCTGAATCCCATTTAGCAACCCTCTGCTTCATAATTTCTATCTTTCAGCTATGTTGTTTAACTATGAAACCTAGTAAATAAATTTAAAAAATAAACATGAGAAAGACTTTTCTTCTTGAAGTTGCATTATACATCTTTTAACTCCTAGTATACATTCACCTATGGTTCTGTTTACAGCACATAAGCACAGTTCAAGCAATTCAGAAGTGAATAAACCATTCTGTTTAAGTAACCAATATTGTGCTCCTGCCGCATACAAACTCTTACATATATCAAAAGTCTAACACAGCCCAGTAATAACAGTACGATAACTGCTGTACAGAAATGCATTCTCATAAGCAACACCTGTCAGCTAAAATTCTGCATGATTTTCTCCTGAAATAAATTTACCTTTTCTTTCTGCCTACATTATTCCCAACTTCATATCACACAGAACCAGAACAACATTCAATAACTTTTTAAAACAAGTTTCCTATTTAAACGGTACAGTGGGTATTTTTTTAGCCAGACTAAAAATTCATGCTAAGAAAATTGTTTCCCATGTGATTAATGCTAGCGAATAGAGTACTACTAGTCCAAGAGTACTACTGCAGATTTGTAGCTCTGCCAAAGGAGGTTTATGTTGGATGTTGGAAAACCAGAGGGTGGCCGGGCACTGGAAGAGGCTTCCAGGAAAGTGGTCACAGCACCAAACCTGGCAGAGGTCAAGAAGTGTTTGGACAACGCTCTCAGGTACATGGTGTTGATGCCTTTTCCTGGTCTTAAAATCAAGAATCAAACACAGTTAGAACGGAAAAGGGGATTTTACCTTGGTATTTATTTTAAGGTGCACTACGTCCAGGTGGAATGCACACCAAAATGCACACCCCCAAAAGATCTGGTATTACATTATAGGTCTTACTAATTAGCATATCTATCAAAAATTCCCCAATGAGAGGCTCAAATGAGCCCCCCCTCCCCAAGGAACCTTCCCCTGGATGGTTCTATCTTAGTTTACAAAATGTGTTCTGGAGAGGACCTTGGTGTCTGGGGCACACTGATCCCTAACTATGAACTTCTAAAATGTTTAGTCTCCTAGCTTGACAAACTTGTCCAATAATGTAGGCAAAAAGCACTAAGAATACAGAAGTTGTAAAAGGGTGTAAAGGGGGTATAAAAGAAAAGGCAAAAAATCACCATGGCATCACTGTGACTCTTGGGGTCTCCTGTACAGGGCCAGGAGTTGGGCTTAAATGATCCTGATGGGTTCCTTCGAACTTAGGATAGTCTGTGATTTTATGATCCTAGGATTCTATCAAGGGGCGTATTTTTCAGACAATCTCTATAGTTCCTAGAAAGAAAAAAAATGAAACTAGAATCTAGAGAGCTCTGTTCTTTTTAAATCTGGGACTTGCCTTGTTATAATTCTCCTTGAATGATACATTGAAATATGTACCTTGTGTCACGCTGTTCATCAACATGTCACATTTTATCATGTCACTTTATGTGGCTCAATATGACAGATGTATCTCTAAAGCAATGCGTCATCATGTCCCATGGTATGAGGAAATGTGAAAAGAAATATATTCTTGTTTTGTTTACAGTGCACTACTTCCAGAAATAGAAAAAAAAAAATAGAAAAATAACCCCAGCCACCACAAAGCAAACACCAAACAAACAACTTCTATTTAATTTTGCAATATTTTATGTAAATGCAAGCAAAGGGTGGTGCCTCCCTCATTCATCTCAAAAAAATTTAAAAAAAGCATACAAATTAATACATGCTCAGAATTAATAATTTCAATTTGTTATTCCTTTGATTTAAAGGATAGAAAGAACATGCCTGCAAGGATTTGCTTATATTCTATAAATAGCTAGGAAAATTATGGACTTGGGAAAAATGATTAACAGAGTGAACATGTAGTAAATTCATGTTTTCCTGACAACAAATAGTTGTATTTAATTATTTAAAAACATACATATTAATTAACATTAGGAGTTAATTTTTTCTTTCCTAGTTTCTTTAAAATAAATTGGGTTTTGTGGCCATGTTTTGGTTATAGGGGGTTTTTAGGGGTGGCTTTTATGAGAAGTTGCTAGGAGATGCCCCTGTGCCTGACAGCCAGTGCCAGCCAACTCGAAGATGGACCAGCATTGGCCAAGGTAAAACCCATGAGTGGTGGTGGTAGCAGCCAGAGAGAGGAGCGAGAATATGTGGTAGGAACAGCTCTGCAGATATGGATGTCAGGGAAGAAGTGAGGGCGAGATGCTCCAGGTGCCAGAGCAGAGATTCCCCTGCAGCCCCTGGTGCAGACCATGGTGAGGCAGCTGTGCCTCTGCAGCGCAAGGAGCTCCATGATGAAGCAGACATCCCCCTTCAGCTTGTGGAGAGCCCAACAACTAAGTAGGTGGATGTGTACAAAAGAGGCTGTAGCCCTGTGGGAAGCCCTTGCTGGAGCAAGTTCCTGGCAGAACTCGTGGATCTATGGAAATAGGAGTTCATGCTGGAGCAGATTTTCTTCCAGGACTTGTGACCCTGTGGGGGACCCACACTGGAGGAGTCTGCTCCTGAAGAACTGCATGTAAAGGGAGAGGCCCCATGCTGGAGCAGGGGAAGAGCATGAGGAGTCTTCCCTCTGAGGAGAAAACAGAAGCAGAAAATGTGTGATGCACTGTCCACAACCCCTGTCTCCTATCCCCCATCCCTACTGGTGGAGAGGAGGAGAGAATTGAGCAGTAAAGTTGAACCCAGGGAGAAGGAGGGGTGGGAAAAGTGTTTTTTAAGATTTGGGGTTTATTTCTCATTATAGTACTCTGTTTTGACTGGCAATAAATTAAATTTATTTCCCTAAGCTGACTGTTTTCTCCATGATGGTAATTGCTGAATAATCTCTCCCCTGCCCTAGTTTCAACCCCTGAGCTTTTCATTGTGTTTTGTCTCCCTTGTGCAACTGTGGAGGGGAACAGTAGAGAGGTTTTGGTCAGCACCAGGATCAACCCAAAGTACAAATTTTATAAAATATTTCCACATTATATTGAAATGCCTCAGTTTGCAAGACACTGAATTCACTGATACGTTCTATTTGCTGTTAATTAGTGCTGTGCTGAAATATGTTAGTTGGCTGAGGAGGCCAGACACTGGGCACTGAGTTACTTTAGTCCATTCAGGTTGTATTTCCAATGAGTCAAATTTACTCTTTCACTAAGCAGAAATGTGAAGAAAAGTCAGCCTGTCACATTATGGTTTCCTAATTTTCTGTTCAGCCCCCTTGATGGCTGCAGCTAACATCCCAGGTTAACGTAGATGGCAGAGGTGCGTCATCCACCGGTAACTGCTTTTTCCCTGGCACCAGGCTTTCTTTTTTCTCCATAATACACCCTCATATGACAGAGACAATAGTTTTAAACACATCTTATATCTTAAAATACGACATTACTCATCTCTCAACCTTGAGACTTATTCTAGTCAAGGTTTTAAATATGTGAGAAGAAAGAACTGACAGAGCTGGATATCAAAGTCCTATGTTCAAATACATAGAAGAACACGTGTCCAAATGTGCAGAAGTCAATTCGATATCCCTAATCCAGCCCTGTCTGTTTGTTTTAACCCTTATCACAGAATCGTGAAATAGCTTAGGTTGGAAAAGACCTCTAAGACCATCAAGTCCAACCACAAACACAGCACTGCCAACTCCACATCTGCATATTTTTTGAAAACTTCTGAAGAGCTTTTATCAGATCTTTGAGGGCTCTAGAGAGCATGCTCTTACAGTGTACCACGTCCTAATATTTGCCCCAATATTCTGGGTACTTGCGCTAAGTGAGAGAAACAAAACACTGTTAGATGGTGACATCATCTGCACAGAGTGGGTCAGGAAATACCTGATCTGAACTCAATCTCAAAACAGAGATAAAAGACCCCATAATCCAGCTTCTAAAATGAACATAGATAAATTCACCAAAATCAAACACCGAAGGCTATACTGAATCCTCAGTATATGCATTCGTAGGCATCTGAATAAACTAAGGAAACATACTTCAACAACATACAGTTCTGACTTAAGGGGCTTTCCAAGCTAGCACACATCCTGAAAGATTTCCCATCCATCCTTATCTCTACATTTGCAAGCTCTAATCCAGCTATTTTGACCAGGTTTGGACAACATGGGTAAACATAAACTGAAATGACATTGGGATCGCAGTATGTTATGTAGTGTAATTTTGCCCCTTAAAGAAGATTAAAAAATAATAATATTGAATGATGAAGTAAAAAGCATCAGTGAGAAAAACTCCCATTTTCTCTAGTAAAACATCAATTAATTTTTAGCAAGACCGGGACATTTTTTTGTTTCCCCTAAATTATTGCATCCATCAATAATATACCAGATCAGTCCGCTGTTTGCAAAAGCTCTTGTTATCACTCTCAGATTCACATCTTTCAGTTCGAAGCAAAACAAGGACTGATTTACTTCTGATGTAGAAAAATGGGCAATTCTTTTTAACAACTAGAAGAATTGCATTATTTTTCTTGATAATTCTCATTCTATTCAGCTGATTTTTCTTAACTGGGCCAGATGCGCTGTGGCCATTCTATTCCTTCCTATGTTTCATGTTGTTCTTATGGAGAACAGACAGAAGAAAAATGTTTTTCACAAGATGTTGTCAGATAATTTTAATGAACATACTTGAAAAAAGCGAGAGAAAGAAGAGATTGCAAAGCTTACTGGGAACTTTTGGAACTCAGTTCTACAAGATTATTATTGCTTTCTAGTCTTGTTTGTTCTTTCTGTAATATGAATAATGACATGCCAATTGTGTATGATTATAGATAGTTATTTATGGAACTAGATATTGCTTCTACACTTAATTATGCTTTTGCCTGTGAGGTAAGAATCGTATTGCCACTGAGTTGTTTAATTGAATCTATTTTTGTTTCCTTTTTTTTTTTTTGTATTAATATGTGTATTGGCAGCTGACTTTCTCACCCTTCTGTGCTACTCTGCCTACTTCTTTATATGACAAATCTTGTGGTGACCAAATATAAGTAATGTAAAAATATCATAAAATATTATATATCTGTATGTATGTTAAAAAATTATAAAATATGTTATGTCTATATGATATCGAGATCTTTAATAGATATTTCTATGTGTATATGATATAAATATTTAAAATATCTCATAAAATTTAGAAGTTTATAATCCTTATTATTATTAATGATTTCATTTTACTTCAGAAAACTTTTTTGTCTGTTTTCCTAAAGAGATCTACTAACTGTAATCAAATATTGAGTCTATTCAGGTGCATGTTCATGTGCAAGTATATACAGGACAATATTTCAACAGCAACTTTTGGAATTATTGGTCAGTGTCAACTGATTCTGAGAGATAGGTATCTCAAAGACCACAAGATTCCATAAGCTTTGTGAAAATAGCTAACTGCTTAGAAGAAAAAGACTTTTGTCATGGAAAAGTTGTTAACTTAGTTTGTTTGACTTAGAAGAATCTAAATGGGAAAGGAAGACACTGGAAGCCATGGAAATTATCATGGAACAAGTTTTTTGTATTTGTTTTTGTGCGGCGTTTTTTTTGATTGCTTGGGTTTGGGTTTTTTTTTATTATTTTTGTTTGGTTGCTTGGTTTTTTGGGGAGAGGGTTGGTGGGGTTTGGGTTTTTTCAGGGTTTGTTTTGTTTGGTTGGTTTTTGGGATTTTTTTTGTAGGGGATGTTCCCCCTTGTATGTAGGAAGGAAGAAATCGATGCAGGTGAGAATACAGAATACATTCATTCCTGTGGTCCTAAATATGCACTAACAATATCAATGAAACATGAAAGGATATTAATATATTAGGGGGAAGGGATTTCTATAGTAGTGTTCCTCCTAAAGAAATTGAATGTGTACTTTTAAGCATTATTTATCTGCTTTGATTTGTACAGTCTAAATAAAAACCATTTGTTCAATGCCTTGGATGAGTGTACCGACCTCTTCAAATTCCCCCTATTCCATTACCCTAAAGCAGTAACAGACTTCAAAAAAAAATACGTTTATCAACATAACGATATAACATTGACTCACCCCTTTAAATCTCTGAGGCATGGAGGAATATTTGCTTGCCTTTAGAAGTTTCCCATAGGAGAATTGCTATGCTATTTGTGAAATTCTCCTCTGACAGCCTGGATACCTTACATGTGTCTGTAAGGTAAGGTACATATTATCCAAACTTAGGGAGGCAGAAGAGATATATCTCAGGAAGTTGATGATGGATTGGCAGCCAGTGTGGCTTCGTGGGGGAAAAAAAAGAAATCAGAAAAAAGCTTACCAAAGAAAAAGATGTGACACAAGGGTTCCATGCTTTAGAGGTTTTCACATAAAGAAAAGAGAATTTCTCAGGCTTCATGCAGTGGAAAACCTCATGAAGTTCTGAAGGAGGGTCCTGCATGATTCTCTGTGTTAACTAATGCAATCAGAATTGACTCACTAGACCTGCATTTTTAAATTCCACCTATAATTAATTATACATTCAATTCAAAACACTAAAAACTAAATAGATTGAAAAAAATAACGGAGGCATCCTAGGGGGTACTCACATAAACTGTTTTATATTTGAAGGAATGTATTTTAATTAGGATGTTGGTTTAATTAACAGAACAGCACATTCCACTTCATCAAGACGTTTTCTGATGGCATGAGATCTTGCATATGCCCATAAGGCTTGTAGAGTATGTGGTCCTCTCCTGCTAGGAACCTTATCTGCTTTTCAGAAAGATAAAGTGGTTCTTTGCACATAACTGAATTACCTTCCTAGGGTGCTCCTTTTTACCTTCTGTCACTGCCTCTTTGCCTGGAAAAAGAACCTGAAATATTTTTAACTTTCAGAGGATTTTGAAAATTGATTTTAGTGGATCATGTGCAAGAGCAGAGACATGCCCCCTTTGAAGGTCACAGAAAAGGTATCTGAATGTTTAGCTGTGTCATAACCAAATGGATTTGCTTCATCTATGGAGGAGTTAAAAAAAAAAACAAAAAACCCACACTCTTCTGTTAAAATGACAGCCTATATTATCATAACTTTATATCCTTTGCCAAAGGAAAAAAACCCCTTTTTTTAATATACAGTACATGTTAGCTCTCTGGTGAGCTTCCGTGGGCTTCTGCCTGATTTCAATGCAAAATATGGAGTGTTTAAGCCATTTTATCAAGGCAAGTGCAAGTGATGCAGTTTCCACAGCCCAGACATCATCTTATTAGCCATGTTCACTGTCCAGCAGTTTCAAGCCCATTCTTAGATCTCTAACACCACTGTATTAGGCATAGTGAGAACATACTGAGAAAACAAAAAGGAGTTTCTTATTTCAAGTAATTGCTAACCAGAGTGCAGGACAAGAGAAAGTAGATGCATTCAGCTAAATGAGGGAGTTCCAAGGAAAGAGAAAGTATGATAGAAGCAGTCAAGTTAGTGTGAGATCATTCAGGCAGCAGAAGGAAGACAATGCTGTTGTTTGGCAGCTATACGTGAAAAGATTCTCTCAAGCATGGAGGATATGGCAGAAGAAATTATGGATCATACTGTTTAAAAATGAACCAAAAATTTACATTTCAGTGATAAAACTTAAAATCAAACTTTGAATCAAGAATTGATGCTCCAGCAGACTAGGAAGAGGTCAAGAATGCTGTGAAAAGTACAGAGAGGCTTGGTGCTTGACCAAAATTAGTAGACAGATCCAGTGAATGCAAAGAAATATATAACAAAGTGATTTTGCGGCATTCTGAATTAGCAGGTGTTGGATGGTGTTGCTTTTGATACAGTAGATCTTGAAGTAATTGAAATGTGAGAAGAAACAAGGACAAGTGGTTTAGCTTTATAGACCAAGAGAAATTACTTTATTTTACAGATGGATAGAGAACTATAATTCTCATCACAATTAAACAGAATGTAAATAGGAAGACCTATAGTGGTTGAGTACTCGAGTTGAGTTTAAACAGGTTGTAGCAGAAAAATGGTTTTTTCCATGATGATCAAGAAATGGTGCAACGAAGAACACTTCGAGGAAGGAAAGGAAGGACTTTTATAGTTTAGCCAAGTTGAATTTGAGCCACTAAATAAATATAGACATGGAAGTGTCAAAAAGTTAAAAATTTGCACAACTGATGATTCTACACTGTTATTTCCCTCTTCATATGGTGTATATAATCACAGTACATTTTGGGTTAGAAAAGAATCTTAAGGTCATTGAGTTTAACCTTCAAAATTGCCAAGTCCACCACTAAACCACATCCCTAAGTGCCAGATCTACATATCTTTCAAATACCTCCAAGGATGTTGATTCCGCCACTTCCCTGGTCATCCTGTTCTAGCGCTTGACAACCCTAATATCCAATCTAAATTTTGCCTGGCACAACTTGAGGCCATTTCCTCTTGTCCTATCATTTGTTATGTGGGAGGAGAGACTGATGCCTACCTTGCCACAATCTTCCTTCACGCAGCTGTAGAGTGTGATAAAGTCCACCTGAGCCTCCTTATCTCCAGGCTGAACAGCCCCAGCTTCCTCAGCCACTTCTCATTGGATTTACCAGCTTGGTTTCTCCTTGGATACACTCTAGGGCATCAATGTCTTTTCTGTAGTGAGGGGCCCAGAACTGGACATCCTTCAGTCTCTTTTGGTAGTGAGGTATTCTGTTACATAGACATGATTTTTCCTCACCTTTTTATACACTTTTTGTGGTTTAGTCAAATCATTTAAAATAACTTCCCCAGAGTGGTTTTCTTTCAGGAGAAAAAAAAAAAAAAAAAAAAAAAAAAAAAAAAAAAAAAAAAAAAAAAAAAAAA
>VZTI01001286.1:1262199-1315638 GCA_013397865.1 Struthidea cinerea
AACAAAAAGAAAAAAAAAAAAAAAAAAACCAACACCATGAAACTGTGGTAGTGTAGGAAAAATAGAAAATAGATGGAGTTCGCTTAGCCAGCTCTTTTATCTTTAGAAAGACTGCACATGAGAGAAGATGCAGGAAGTACATAAAGAATGGTGAAAGACAGATAAATCCTCTGATGTGACTAGCTTTGTCCTTATAACAACATTTTAGATGAGAAAAACAATGCAGTCAACACATTTGAGAGCAAATCACCAACAGCACATCAACAGATAAAAAGAAAACAAAAGCCTATCTTTTATTGCACTATGTATCCTTTCAGTCAGAAAAAAATTCTCTAGAAGTGTGCAGCATAGTTTGCTACAGCTCCCCATTAAAACTAATAAGAAATGCCAGCTAATGGTGGTCATGATCAAGCACAGTTTCTGTTTAACAAGCAGTACAAAATAATATGGTTTATGATGAGGCAACACTTGCTCATTATATCATAATCATCACGAAATAAGTCAATAAACTATTTAATGGACCAAAAGCATATTCCTTTGAAAAGTGCTGTGATATGACTACCACCAAATAGCTTCTGATTTTTATTCATAAGTTTCTTTCACCAATAATTATTTGGTAAAGCATGTGGCAGAATCAATTGTGATTTAGGTATGCATGCAGTGAAGTGATGGGACAAGCCACTGAGTATCCTTGTAAAATTGCACTTTCCATCAAACAATAAAAAATTGTTTTCTCCTCAGTGTTCAAAATATCCCACTATTTGGTTCAAATCTCCTTGTGATACTCACAGATAAAGAAAAACATTTCTAGGGATTGCAAAACAGTAGGGTTCTGTCAATCATGATATTTTTTGATGCTGAACAGTACCAAAGCTTTGGCTAGAATATCGTTTCACACTGGTGATTCTATGAATTCTATCTCTTTGTTTTTGTGAAATGGGACAATTTATGACCTATTAAGAAAAGCTCAGCTATTTGCTACACTTAAAGTTCTTTTTCTGATCATTATGTGACACAATTTTTTTCCTAGTCTATGTCTGAATGATTCCAAAAGTTCCCAAAAACTTTCAAGATAGCTGTATGAACACTGCTGACTTGCACACACCCAGACTTGAGAATTTTTAGCAAGAAAATCTTGCAAAGCTTCAGATATGACATTATAATCTAGAACATAATTTTGAAAAATAATTGTTTTATCTCTTGTTACAATTCAGAATTATGTTTATGTGTATATGTTTGTCCTCCTCAGTTAGCACAAATATCAACATTCATTCTTATGTTTCCTCAGAATATTTGTTGTGGCCAATTATGTGAAAGAAATTCAGAGCTAAATTAAATCTCCAATCTATGGTTTCACTTTCAATGTATTTGACTGGAACCAAAATTTAAAAGAAAATTCAGGGGTTAAACTGAACTAAAATTATAGAAAGAGTTGCTGAAGAAAGAGTTCTGCAAGGCTGTAAAGTAAATGTTGATCTCAGAAAGTCTTCATATATTTTGGTTGTTCTTTTGGCTTCCCCTGATGTCTTTATAAACTAAGCCACTGAGCATGGCACAATTTTAATGCATGGAAAGTTATATCGTCATGGAAAGTCTAGCAATGCAGAGATACAAGCTCCTTCCTTCCAGTTATTATATAGGAGTTTTGCAATAGGTATTACTCATCTTCATTTCTCCTTGGAGAAAAATACATTTACTTTCTATTAACTAGTTTACTAGCCTTAGTGATATGAGTCAGTTATCTTCCCTTTAAGTTACTGTAGTTTCTGAACGTAAGATTTAACACTTTGAGTATTTCTACTGTTTTTCAACATTTTAAACATCTCTCTATACCCTACATTTTATCAAAATAAGAAGGGCCGGTACTTAAAATTCTATGAGGCAAACTGCTTATAAGACATCTTAAACCTGAAATCTAAACTGCAGTCAGGTACATGCTAGATAATCATCCAAAAGTTCTCATGCTCATTTTCACTGGCCTTTAAAACTTGTAAGTTCATTCACCTCTGTATTGGACACCTAAGGGAACCTAAGAAAATCTGAGCTCCACTTCATTTTTTCTTTTTTTTTTCTTTTTTTTTCTGTCTAAGAATAGATCTCAGTATTGCAGTATCTTATTTATAAGAAGGCAATGCTGTGCTGTTTCTGTGGAAGTCATTGCACCAGTTTTGGAGTTAAGCCTAATATTTCAGCCTGTATTTTTTTGATTCTTCATGAAAGGTTATTTCTCTGGCATAGATTCATAGCTGCCATTAAGCATGATGGTCACTATAACAGATGCCTTTAAGCATCTCTGAGAGTCAAGGAAATAATGTAGGTAACATCACTAAATGTATGAGGTGAGTGGTGGTCCCAATGAGAAGGCTGAGAACAATTTTTGCAATAAAAATATTGTCAAAGGAAATATTGTCAAAGTAGATATAGATAGCATCACTCAGGGGAACAAAGGAAAAATCATTTATTGGCATTAGGAATGATGTGCTGAACGCATCATTCCAGATACATATTTAGGCCTTTAATGGATAAATTTAGTATGGTCAAACTCTGAAAGCAGATTGCTTACCTGTTAGACTAATCACATTCAGACATGCAATCTGTTCTGGTAGGCTAAGAAGAACCGAGATAATTATTTTTTTGAGAATTGAAAACATCCTTTTTTTATTATCATACAAATATAATAAGAGAAAAATGCACCTACAGGGAATATCTGTGCTGTTTTTCAATTAGCTCAATCAATCAGAATAAACATGATTAGTCAGAATAGGTTTACAACCCAGATCATCATATATCAAATTCCACAGGGGAATATTTCTGCCTTTATGACGTTGGTAAGTAAACTATGCATGAAATAATAGATTTCTTCCTGTGTCTCTAAGCTAGTTAAAAATCAAAAGCATTCTATAGGGTCATCTAAAACTGAAGTTATGTCCTCTTAAAAAGACTTTTAGTTCTTTCATGGTTTTGTGAGGTTTTGTTTGTGTTTTTTGGTTGCTGGTGATTTGATTTAAACAACAAAAGAAATTATTAAAAGACTCTCCAAACTTATAATTTCCTCAGATTCCTGGTCAGATACACTTAATTTGACTGTCCTTGCATGCTGAAGGGCAGGAAAAATAGATAATGGACCCTGGTTGTTTGTGGATCCTCAAAGAACATAACATTAGACATAGGAATGCAGATATAGAATATCTATTGACAATTTTCTTACTGCTGGTTTCATTAGAGAACTTCTTGCAGATTTTAACCTTCAGAAAGTAAAATATCAATTGACTTTTATCTTACAAGGATTTAAACAAAATTCTTTGTGAGATGGTCCCAATGACATTTTTCCTTTCTGTGTTAATCCTATATTTAACAATACATCACTTAAGGCAAAGGAAAAATATCCCTGCAGGTCCATTTCTTTTCTTCTTTACACGGATGAAACTCCTATGGACTTCAGTGAGAATTAAAGAGGGTGAAACTCAAAGGGAAATTTGATGATATATGTGCATGTCCAAGCAAGAATGGCCATCTGTTATAAACTGTAGTATTAATGGCCTTACCAGCTCATGTCTGGAACCTGAAAGGATGATATAAGTGTTGCTACTTTTAACTGTGTCCCTGTGGTTGTGATATGTTTGTTTTTTGGGGTTTTTTTCATGCTTTGGGTTTTGTTTCTTTTTTTGATCATTTGTTTTATTTTTTTGTTTTGATGTGGGTTTTTTTGGGGTTTCCTAGCAGGCTCAGCTAAATCATGCAGTCTTTTCCCATTCCTCCTCTTGAAGAATGGGGTAGCACTGGTACTTACGGTTTAAATAGTTTTATCTTGGAACTTAGATGGGACACTTAAAAATAGCTAAAAGTGTTTCTCCTTGAACAGGAGAAATAAAGTTATTTCTTTTGTAATAGGAAACCAGTTGTTTAAGCCCAAGCAGAGATAGATTACTCATAGGGGCACCTAATTAGCTTCATATGATACCCTTAAAGTGCACTGGCTGGAATGGTATGCATGCCATTTAAGCACTGCACTGGAACATCTTTGTATGGTTTTGTTTGAGTTCAAGCACTTTACTGCAAGTAAGGGAAGTATTTAATGACCTTTGCCTCATCTGGAAGCCTAGAAATGGTTCATAAGAATTGCTGCTAGTAGAATTGACAACTAATGGACATTCTTCTTTCATACAATTCATAATGTCCATGCTTTGGGAGTAAAGGGTGTTGATTTCAGGTTGCAGGATTCGTTACACCGGGGTTTCTATGGGACTCCTTACGCTGTGTGTCACTTCCGATAATATATTCATGAACATTCAAAACAGGACAAAGTGTTTTACCGCTATCAAGATTGCTTCCTAGCATTTGAAAACAGACAACCTATGCCAATCACAAATACTTGGGAAAATGTCATCCTTGAAAATTCAGATTCATGGAATGTAATAGAGACATGAGATATACACTGAGAAACTGTTAAATAAAATTGCTTTTTCTGGAATGTGGAGAAAAAAACTGACAGAGGTTGAGGGATAAATATCAAAGGAAGAATCTAGCAGAATTATTTTGTTACCTACCACTTGTAGTACCAGTACAGGTTAGTATATTTAGTAGAAGACATAGCAGTTTAAATTATTTAAAAAAAAAAAAAAAAAGAAAAAAGCAATACAATTTATTACTTTCTATATTATAATGTGCATTCACAAAGAGCATACAGTTCCTCTAGCCCAGCAGTCAATATCTGGCAAGACAGAAGATGATTATTGCAGTTACTTTTTGGAACAGCTATTTTAGCCAAAAATGAAAGTGCTATTGCTGCTATAATGAAGGCCTATCATATCCATATCATTGACAACACAGGAAAGTGGGAGTATTCATTACAAGGGTATGAAATGGTTTATTCATCAGTCATATCTAAAAAATTGAACAAGGAGTTATATTCACGGAACCAAAGAATATGTATATACATATATATTTTTCCATATTTCACTATCTGTATTTATATGTACGCACTTATTTAAAACCCAGGACATGAATTAATTCTATAATACGTGCAAAGAATTGTTCTCATAAGAAATGAAAAGTACTTTATTTTCAGCAGTTAAAATGAAACCAGACTATTAACTCATAGTACGTATCTATTGACCATTAGTAGATTGGGAGCGTAGGCACAAATATACAAGTGAACAGCAAGTTTACAGAATTATATGACATTTTATGGGGATTTTTTATATATGGGAGTTTAGCATACAAAATAATAAGAAAAATCAGGAAATTGTGTGGATACTTACAAAAAATAGTGGACTGCTTTACTGATTCGATGCTGATAAAACAGGGTTAATATCACACCTGACTAAAGCAAATTCCCTCAGCAAATAGAAAATGGTTGTCATGTAACACTATCCCTGCAAATAACCTTCTTCTAGCTCATTTTCACAGCATTTTAACATATGCTGTGTTTTGAGGGTTAAATTATAATCACCACACAGTAGTTAAGCTCAATGGAAAAGCAAACTTGAACAAAGAAAAATCAAGTTTTCTTCTGAATTTTTGCCTCACAGCTAAGATCTCTTTGAGCCAACATATGAAATTTTCTGTGATTAGGCCCCAAAGCACTAAAATACCAATTAATTATGATGATTAGATATGTCTTCATTAGCAGCCTATAAATAAATCATACACAGCACTGCACAGCCGGTATTTCTGCTGCACTGAAAAGAAAAAAGATCCTTCAGTGCACTATACTAACTATCTAATTAACTTTAAATTTTGTTATAATTTGGCATTTGTACCGTATTACAAAATCTTGAATATTTTCTTGTGTTTATAAAAGCTTATGTGTTTGTTGACCTATAGATGTTTGCTAGGATGTATAAAATATCTACTTCTGCTGCATGAAGAAAAGATCCTCAGATACAAGACCACGTTTAAAATTGTTTTGATATTAATATTAATACAAGGATTCACTTGGCATAAATATTTTTGTTAGCATGAAACATTCAACTGAATGACTTCATCCTGATTTACTCTCTTCTCCCTCTGATCTGTATAAATCATGTTTCATCCTTTTCTGGGTGGTGAAAAAGAAGCATATGGCACATTACTAAGCTGATGGTTGAGTGTGGTCTATATTAACAAGTAGTACAGCCAAACAGGAGTGAATCTGTGGAGTGAATCAGCTGATAATGAGGGGGAGTTATTTTGGCATAGCTTTAGTCTGATCTGGGGTGTGGGCACACAATTAGCAGTTGGATGGTATTACACGTGGTCCTGGAGTACATCTTCTGATTTAAGTGCCTACAAGACCAATCTTGTTCATGAGCTCTGAGACCCTTCCACAGTATGAGTCAAGGGAGAAGGAGCTGGTCTGTACCTTTATGGATGATCTGGATGAGAAGATTGAGTCTAACATTAGTCAATTTGTGGACATCACCAAGTTGGGTTGGAGTGTCCATCTGCTGGAGGGCAGGAAGGCCCTGCAGTGGGACCTGCGCAGGCTGGATTGATAGGACAAGACCAACAGTATGAGATTCAACAACACCAAGGTTCTGGTCTTGCACTTTGGCCACAATAACATCATGCAGAGCTACAGACTGGGGAAAGAGTGTCTGAAAAGTGTCCCGGCAGAAAGGGGCCTGGGACTACTGGTTGGCAGCCAGCTGAACATGAGCCAGCAGTGTGCCCAGATGGCCGAGGGGGCCAATGACCCCCGGCTTGTACCAGAAATATTGTGGCCATAACTTCCCTAATTCTTCCCCTTTACTTGACACTGGTGAGGGTGAGGTTTGAGTGCTATGTCCAGTTCTGAGCCCCTCAATTCAGGAAGGACGTTGAGGAGCTGGAGCATGTCCAGAGAAGGGCAAAGAAGCTAGTGAAGGGTCTGGAGCACAAGTCATATGAGGAGGCAACTAGCAATAGGAAAGAAGGCATAGTCTCAAGCCACACTGGGGGAGGTTCTGGTTGGGCATTTAGAAGGAAATTCTTCACAGAAAGGGCAATTAGTCATCAGAATTGGCTGCTGAGGGAGGTGGCGGAGTCACTGTCCCCAGAAGTGTTTAAGGATAGACTGCCCATGGCACTCAGTGCCATGGTCTAGTTGACACAGTGGTGTTCAGTCATAAGTTGCACTCCATGATCTCAGAGGTCTTTTGCAACCTAAATTGATTCTGTGATTCTGTGAAGAGGGGATGCTAGATGCTAGACCTTGAGGAAAAGGGGATAGAAGAAAGATGTCTGCTTGAACATTAATCTAGATGCACTCTGTCAATATTCTTGTGCTCAGCTAATAGTTTGTGCTTCCCTGAAGCAATCCATTTATCTCCAACTTTTCTAACATGCCACTCACCATGATGCTTAGCTGTCATTAAGTATTACAACATGTCTACAGAAAACCATACTTAGCTTGTATACATTTCCAAAACAACCCTGAATTGAATCAATATCTTCAATAAATTTAACTCTGCAAAACAAGGTTCTTTTTAAGATTTGATTCAGATGCTAAGGTTGACTCTGTTTGCATGAAAAAAAATGCCAGAGAATCTGACAGTAAACAACCTCTAATCTTTTCCCTCCCTTCTGGCAAGACAAAATCTACTGCTCAATCACTAATAATTCTTTTTCTTTTCCACCACACAATTCTATGTTACAGAGGTGTGATTATTTTAGCCTTGATCATGTCAGCACAAATTCTCCTTCTGGACTTCTGTCTTAGACTTCTCCAAGTCTTTTCTACTTCCTTTTTCGTCCTCCACAACAAACTTGACCTTCCCATACAGCAGTAGAAGGTAATCACCCTTTTCTGGTTTCTGAATAACAAAATATCTGTACTCCCGTTCCCTTCAGTTTCAATAACTTTTTACCTCCTTTTGCTCAAAGTGGCGGGTTTACGTGCTTTGTCTTTCTAAATTTTAAATTTTAAAGACATTCATACTTTCAGATTAAACTTTTTGGACATCCAATTACAAATGAGATGAAAGTACATTTTCTTTTTTTTGACATCTGAGGGAGGTCTTTTAACATCTGAGGAATGCTAGTCATCCAAGAAGGCCTTCCTTTCTAGTTATGCAACAATTCCCCACTATTTCCAGCTGAAAACCTGCAAAAGATCTTCAATCAGTGAAAACAAACAAATTGTACTTGAAGAGCATTTGTGTCAAAAACAATGATCTTGAAACCTCACTTTCAGCTGCTGACTGAGAATTGCCTAAACTATGTAGATACCCTAATGAATTGTTTTTTTCATTTGACTGTTTACCTTAAAAATCTTTGGATGTTTCACACCATTCTTCAGCACAAAATGCAATCCAGACTTGACAAGATTCAGAAACTCTGTAAATACTCCTACCTTAAGTGAAAACTCAGTGCTGAACATAGGAAAAAAAGCTCATCTATTGAGTATTTTGTCAGCTAAATCAAGAGCCAGAAACAATGTATTTTCCACAAATAAATACACAAAATTTAGTGGATAGGTACATAAGCATCCCATTTTTTTCTCCTTCTGGAAATACAATGCAAAACTGCTTTTTTCATATTTTCAAAACTCTGGATGCCCTCACTCCAATTGTCTTCTCTTGTACTATTGATTCAGCCCACCACACCTACAGGAGTATATTTGGCTTCTTATCAACGCTGCACTGCTAGAGGTCTTTCTTATACATGTACTGCCCGCCTACTCAGGAATATGTTCTTCTACCTACCAGCATATTCAAGTATTTCTTCTCTTTAAAATTTATGAAAGCCAAAAAAAGTAGACAGTTCCATGTAGGTATAAAAAAGGGCATAACTTTATAACAATTCCAATAAATTCATCCTCCTTGATGGCTTTTGCATATTACACAGAATTTATATATACTAAGGAGTCTATTTATAGAGGATGGTTCTGTAATCTTAACAGTGCTACAGTGTACTCTGTACTTCTTTTTTATCTGGTCTGGGATTTACTATTGTGTGGCTTTATCACAGAAGAACAAAGTGCAGCATCACCTAGATAATCACAAGCAATGTATCTAGACATTAAAGACATTGCCGCGCTTCCGCCTGAGACGGGTAAATAAACTTTGTCTTTGATTTCAAAGGAAAGAGCAGAATTCAAGAACATTCAGAGCTACATCACTTAAAACTCTTTAAAAACACTGCCCACCTTGCAATTTTCTTTTAACATGTATTTAAAATATCAAAAAGATTTTATTTTAATGGAAATTTCTCTCTTTCATGCAACTAATCAGAAAACTGACATCTTTTTACCTCAAAACTTCCCCTAGATTTTCATAAAAGTATATGTCAATTCCAGTAATAGAAAAGAATAAAAATGAAAGCATACTGTAAATTCAGTGAGGACATTTCCTACTACGATAGACCAAATTCCTGGCTAGTGAATAATGGCTGAGCTCTGTTAAAGTCAATTGAGATATATCAAGATATACCAGCAGAAAATTTGGCACACTAAATAGAGTATTAGTTTTCCTCTGGATCCAGAGATCCGGGTTTATCTTTGTTTCTGGCCTATAAGTTGTGTGAAAAAGGGGGAAAAAATGACTACAGCTAGGTTTCCTGCTGAACAGATATACTATATCTCTATCCCCCAGTCTCTACAATCAATTTTCATTAGGGCTCTTCTGACTGAATTCTTCCCTTCCGTTTCTGCGGTTACAATCCAGTCCTTGAGAACACAATGCTATATATTACCAACATCTTGCCACTAGGGATTGTGTACAAGTCAAAATACACCACCAACAGTTTATAATGCTTTAAGGCCAATTCTAACATACACAAACTTATTTCTCTAAACTGCTACTGATACCATTGAGAACAGATGGCATGACCATGTTATCCAAGAGCACTCACCTCATCAGCTTGAGCTAGGGGAGTATAACTATTATTACACAGTATTAGTGATTCTGTATCTCTTGCTGTAGGTTAATTTCCAGAGGAAAGCATAGCTGCCAGTCCTACTTCTATCTCGCATGCTAGCAGAAAATAATACACATATAGCATATGACATATTACACAGATGCATACATAGACATAGGCATGCATTTGTGTGGGCAAAAACAGGGAGAGTGGCCTCAAAGGCACGACATAAACCTTTCAGATTTAGTTTATGATACTTCTGGCTTTTTCAATATTTAGAAAAGAGACTTTAAAAAAAATAGTTTTAGAAAGCATAAACCTAAAAGTTATATCTACGTGAAGAGTGGCCATTTTGATGGAGTTCAGTCAATGCAGTTGGCAGGATTTTGCTATTGTGCTACACTAAACAGTGGAAGGGAAGTGATTTTCAGGTCTAGACCTATGATGTCACCCTTTATCCCAAGATCCTGTGTCCTTTCTGTTTCTAAGGACAATTTCTGTTAACAGTTTTTAAATAGTATTCAACATTGAGGATTTCATTGTTCTTGTAGGAGAAAGAAGCTGAGACGAACAGTTGTGGGTGCTACAGTTGTTATTGAAATTTGAGCCTGGGTCCTCAGGACAAACCAAAATGAAGCCAAACAAAGGGAAGAATGGTAATGTTAGAAAATAAATCTTCAGTTACTTGTGATGATCTGAGTTGAAATATCACTGCTAGAGAAAAACAGGCCCAGCACAAGGCATAATTGCCTTTCCAAGAGCTGGGAAATTGCTGGCCTTGATCTGTTACAGGCATTGCTTTTAGTTCCTTTTTTCTGGCCAAGACATGAAATGTAATTTTAAAAAAGAATAGACTGACAAAAAAAAAAAAAAAAGGTATCAGTAGGGTTTGTTTTTCATTTAAGCTAAAAAAATGCTGTCTTTCTGCAGATAAGGCAAAAATTGCAGAATTTACAAACATTCCTTTACTTTAGACAAATACATATTGTAAACCCTTACACATCAGTGGCTGCAAGTACCAAAACGATATGCTGTTGTTTTCTTGGCTAGCCTGCCTGTCTCTAATCAGTAGGATAGCTAGTGAATATATCATAAAACATCACTGAATAGCCACTGTAAAAGTCTAGGATGTGGAACAGTTTTGTTTATTAACTCTGCTAATATTGTTTATTTTCCTAAAGTATCATGGATCATGTCTGGTTATGACTGCACAGCTCCCCATGGATCTGTGTGAAGAGTTTTACATGAAAAAAAAAAAAAAGCTAAACTTACTTCAGTGCTGGTGCCACAAAAAAGTGAGAAATATGTATTTTCACACAGTGCCATGTCAAGATTCTGCTGAGCGAAAGTGACAGATTAGTGCATAATAGGAGGAAAAAGGCAAACCACCACTTTCAAACCTGGTTTCTGTAATGCTGAATCAGGGTTAAGACTTCTACTACCCTTCAAAAACACTGATTTCTTTTAGCTAGTTTATAGATATCCATGCACATTTATGTGATACCTTTTACAATAGTCAATCTACTAAACAGAACCCATGGTAATACCAAGGTTAACTTACAATGCTTAGATCACTGAAATAGAGAGTTAAAGGAATTGTCATATTTTGAGGGACTTGAAGAAGTTATGTAGTACTTCTCTCTAGGTGGAATCAGGATCAAAGAAAAAAAGTTCAGTGATGGGTGGTCCATAATCTCCGTAACCTGTGTGCCAATATAAGTATTGAGATTTTAAAGGAAAAATCTATCAACTTTGTTAACTGTTAACTTCAGATTGCTAGAAATCACTAGTACGCTTTTAAATGTTGCGTCAGCCAATTTGTTTTCAGTGTAGACCTACATAACCTGACAATTTACTACACAAAAAAGGTGTCTCTTTTCACTTGACAAATTTGATTCCTCGGAATTATCAGATAACTTCCTGGTGTCAGAAATTAAAGTCGGTTCTCATTTCTCTTACACACAAATTGTCAGTTTTCCTCAACAGGCAAAAATGCTGCCTTCTCTTGTGCTTTCTCTGAAGAAAATAGGATTGAAGAAGTACACGAGCATTTTACCTGGCACTTAACACATTTATTCCTGGTGGTTGCCAGGAAGGTTAGCACAAACAAAACTTCATTATTTACTAAAAGCACCTGGAAAAAATACACATGGTGATATATGATTAGAATTGTATTTAAAGCCAGCCACCACTGCCTTCCCCGATATCTGACTTTAACAACTGTTACAGAAAAGATAATTTCTGGTATATTATCTTTACAAAGGAAAGGTAAATGCTAACTAATTTTTTAATTTCTCTGGTAGGTTAACTATTAGATCTCATTCCTTAATACATTAAGACATTACTCTCATTCCCTTAACAAAATCAGGCTTCTAAAGGACCATTTAATCATATACTGAAGTCTCCTTGTAGTCACTTAACATGCAGCATTTGACTAATTAACTTAGGTTGATTTCTTTGACCTGTCATGGGAGTGCTTATGCAAGTAAGTACTCAATAATTTGGTTTCCAAATGTAGCTTTTAGGAAGTATTCAAGGCACTCGTTTCACTCACAATTAAGACAACACAAAATAAACTGTGTTTATGGAAGACAAAAAGGGAAAACAAATTTATTACCCATTGCCTCAACTTTAAAATTACTTGAGAATAAAGATAAACAAGAAAAATAATTGTGAAGTATTTCTCTCCTCAGAACTCTGAGTCATCTTCACACCATGAACAAAGTGATTTCTAAGTAGAAGTAGATGTCCTGAAACCTGAAATGTCCTCAGTGACAGGAATTTTTAAAAACCCAAACTCTGCCTATAGATGGTGTGCATATTGTGGATCACAATTTTGGGTCAAGAAAAGCAGCTGTTCTATAGAAGAGATTTAAAGGTGTCCATGAACATTATGAAGCTTGAAAACCGCATAGCAGGGACAGTTTCTGACATGTTTTACATCTTGAACTGTGACTGAGAATTGTCCAAGAGTTTGCTAAATGGCATGTGCAAAGAATTAGTAACAATTTTTTTCATACAAACAATCTTGTCCTGATGCTTCTGAAAATTCCTGGGCACTATTTGATTTATGAGTATAGATGTAGGCTTTAATTTCATCTAAGTTCAACATTATATGCCGATGTGTTATCACAGTATTCTTGAAGCATTAGGAATATAAATCACTCAGTCACCAACATGTGCTAAGAAATGTAAGATCGTATTGCACATTCCAAACTATATTTTACATATGTTTAAATCATGCAGTCACAGACCCTTGAAATATGGGAGCATTTATAAATAAGAAAAATACTAAAGCACCAAAAAAACAAACCACAAGTGTGATCTGTGATTTATGAGCAGAAGTTTGTGTTTGAGATTCAGAGTTTATAGCCAGATTGCACAAAAATGTTGTGTGAGCTGATGACAGTATCTCAGACCATATTTTTTCATCTACTATACAGAAGTAGCAGTGCATATCTGCCTACCTGGTAAAGATAAAATAAATTGCTTATTTTTTATGCCCTGTTTCCACTTGAAACACTTTCTTGATACAAGTTTAAAATTTTGATTTTCTTTTAATTAAAAAAAAAAGCTATATGTAAAAACAAAGTGAATGAATACTTAACCAATAGCCATGATAATTCTAGATTTAGGCCCTGATATATCCACTGAAGTCAATGGAATTACATCAAAACTAAAATTTAGCACACTGTATGTAATAATCAGTGAAGACACTCCATATTAAAGGGCTTCCTTGTTGCTTTTTCCTTGGGGCTATTTTTAGGCTGTAGTTTTTTTTTTTTTCATGGATTCAAACAAAGATCAGTAACTGCTAAAAGTTGAAACAAAGATTTCTGTCTCATATTGAAGCATAAAGGGGCTTCTTTATAAATTGGTAATCTGTTGCAGGCAGAGATATTTCTGATACTAACCGGATTGCATTTCACACGTTCTCTCCACATAGCCAAAAAAATAAGAGAAGATCCCATGCAATCTGAGACACACTGTAACTACACCAGTTGTTGAATCTGGCTACTTTGGTTGATCTCCATAAGAAAGTTTAACTGGATAGCATATTAAGGGACTAGACCAATGGAATGTGGTGTTCTCTCTTTCTGCAGGTTTTTTTTTCAATAAACCCTTGTACTACTTGTTCTGAGTGGATTAGTAGCACAAGACTCGGCAAACAAAATCAAAGAGAAGATGTAAAAATGCTCTTAGAGTTCTGAAGGAGGAAAAAAACTCTGCCAAAACCAAAACCAACAAAATCCCAAAAAGCAAAAAACCCAACCACAAGCCCAAAAATTCCCCATAAAAACCAAGAGATTTTCCTGTGCATGCTGTGAAATGGTATCTTTTGAGTTCTTTTAAAATCTTGAAGAATTCAATTTTGCCTTTTATTTTTAAATATATTCTACCAGTTTGCTAGCTAAAAAGAGCAAATATAAAGCATGATGCAAGTGCTTCCACATCAGATGCCAAAAGCAGAACAAGTACGACTCTGGAGCAAGATCTAGAAAGGAACAAGGCTATTTTCAGTTGAGTCATTTATCCCCTAGGCTACAGACTCAGGCCCTGCTTGTTCTCTAGCACCGATGTATAGTGGGTCATTTTTGATAGGGGGCTTGACTCCCCCCCGGCAGGTCTGACCTTCTGGAGGCATTTGAGTATGTATTTTGATGCATTCAAGCACAGAAAGGTCACCAAGCTTGTTAGGCTGAGGTTCTGCCAAGTCTTCCCACAGTCTGCTGACCTGCAACTGTTTCTTGCAAGTGTTTCAAAGGAGGCACACACACAGTTCTCCCAAACATTGTGCAAAGAAGGTCTCCACAGGGGGACCGAGGTACCTGTGGCCTGCTTTGCCACCGAGTTTGAATGTACCCTGTGACTGTAATTTTAATCAGCATTAAATATTAGCGTTAGAATCCCTTGGGTGAACTGTTGTCTAAATGAAATTTATTATTTCCTCTTTAGTGTTTTGGCAGTTTCAGATTAGTCCATCTGGGCAGTTGCTTTGCAAAATTTATTACTTCATCTAGAATTTTTATTCTTTTCTGGTCAAATTATCCCATTTTCCTCAAATCTTCTAAGTTAATCAACACGTTACACAACTCCAGCAGACTCCAATAGGAGACACTTTGAAATGAGACACCTTAAAACAACCAGACTCAATTAATCTTTAAGAGAAATCAATCATTAATATGACTAAATTATAACTGCCAATATGGTAGTGTAAAGGTGCCTTATTGTCTCAATGCTCTCCTTCACCAGCTGAATGCACAAATTGTATGAAAGTAATGTATATTTGAATTGTGAAATTCAAATCATGTGGAGCTAAGCCACAGCTTGCTCTTTTGCATAAGTTCAGAATCAAAGGGCCTATCATTACAACATCATGCAAGTCTGTCTAACATGCAGCTCTATTTAGCAAGTAAAAGAAGGGCACACAATGCCATGGAATTGCATCGCTTTAAGAATACAGCTTCACTGTGCATTCTGCACACTCTATTGTTTACTGCATCCCCTTCTCATGAATCCCAGCATGCTTACCTCAGAAAGGCTGGAGGCATGTGGTGTCCAGCGGGTCCAGTTGTCTGACCAGAGAAACAGTCCTGGCACACCCAGGTGAGAGCTCATTTAGCTTCCTAATAGATTCATAGAATAGTTTGGGTTGGAGGGGACCTTTAAAGAATCATCTACTCCAAGACCTCTGCAACGACCAAGGACATCTTCAACTACATCAGGTTGCTCAGACCCTCATCCAACATGACCTCAAATGTTTCCAGGAATCTGGGATTTTTCTGGGAGAGGCACCATCTGCCACCTCTCTGAGAAACCTATTCCAGTGTTTCGACACCCTCATTGTAAAAAGTTTCCTCCTTCTATCTTGTGTGAATCTACCCTTTTTTTTAGTTTAAAATCATTACCCCTTGTCCTACTGCTACAGGCCCTACTAAAACATCTGTCCGTGATGGCTACCAAAGACAGCTGGTAACCATGCATACAGGCACTAGCATTGTTCATGCCTTCCCAGTCCTAATTAGTGCTGTAATATTGTTATTTTCAAAATACCGTGGTCCCCTGGAAAATACTGGGAAGAAAAAAATAAAGGCAGCCTTCTGCAGGTTTTCATGCTGCCTTGGATACCTTGATCAGTGTCCAGGACATACTAATGCACATATCATTTCACACTTGCCTTCACAAGCCTCTGCCATGCATGCATCTGAAAGGTCATGGGGCTGCCGGATTACACTTCTTTTGATCCTGAAAAAGTTTCCAGGACATTTCATGCCTACCTACTACCTCTGACTAGCACTACCAAAATGACCATATGAAGTGACTTCTCCCAAATTTGATTTCCCTTTACGTGAAATGGATAATATATCCAAATATATCCTACCAAAAATGCTCAATAGACAGTTTAGAAACTATAGCTGTACATAAATTAGTACAAAACTGGAACTTGCTCTAAGAATTTAAGTTGAATCTCAAACACACATACATTTTATACTGCTTCATATATAATTTAATCATTAAGTAAAATATTACATGCGACACATGAAAGAAAGAAAGCCATGTTTATCTGGAAATGGACCTTACATGAATAAATCCCAAAAATTATTCTTGCCTGGATAGTGCTGGCCTTTAATTTTATAAAAATTATGATTCTAAGGTTATAAGTGTGAGATATGGTAGAAATATCTAGAAAATTAAATAGTGCTGGCAGCTTTAGGTACGATAATGAATATGCTCTACTGCCCTTTTTCTCCCTCAAGTTCTTCCAGCCACCCCTGAAGAGCCCCAACCTTACTTTGCTTATAAAAGCTGACATGATTACAGCCCCTGGCTGTTCAGCAGTTTTCTTGTTTTTACATTTATTGAAGCCTCAGGAAATGAAATGCAAGGAGCAAGGATGAAATGAGTGTCTCGTGTATAAATTGTGTACTCTGAACACTGAGTTATCAAGCACACAAAGCTTTAGCAATACTTTACGTGCCAGTACACAGGGAAAAGTTTGTCTCCTACACACAAATGCATATGTACACATGCTCACAGTACTGTTCAAAACAAACACTCCAGCAATGAAGCAGGTTTCAAACACTTCTACCTTCAAAATCAGTTTTGCTTTTTCATTTGTAGGTTTTTGGCACAAGTTCTTCCTGAAATCCCAGATCATATATCTTGCAGTGACTCACAAGAAAAATGATTTGTTTTTTTTAAGTTTTAATTTATTTTAAAATCTGGTTGGGGAAGCAAGGAACAGGGCTATCACTCCTCACCTGTATAATGCCTAGTATTTTGAGTTTGCAGGTTTTTTTATTCAGGGGGCTTCAGACACATATCTTCATGATTCCTCTATCTAGAACTTTTGGGAAGAGGAAGGAAGGGAGGAAATCATGCAGAAATATTTAAGCTGTGCAAAACATTATTTAAGCATCACTAACTCAGAATCTTAGGATCCTAGAGTCTTGGTTTGGGTTGGTGGAGACATTTAAAGGTCATCTAGTCCAACCCCCTGCAGTAAGCAGAGACATCTCCCATTAGATCAGGTCACTGAGAGCCTCGTCCAACCCGACCTTGAACACTTCCAGGCATGAGGCATCTGCCACTTCTCTGAGTGACCTGTTCCAGTGTTTCACCATCCTCATTGTAAAAAAAAATTTCTTCTGTCTATCTAGTCTGAATCTTCTCTCCTTTAATTTAAAACCTTTAACAATTGTCCTATCACAACAGGCCCTACTTAAAATTATTTCCCATCCTTCTTGTAGGCCCCCATTTATGTACTGGAAGGTGTCTATAAGGTCTCTTCAGACTCTCCTCTTCTCCAGGATGAACAACCCCAACTCTCTCAGCCTTTTGTCATAGGATAGGTGCTCCAGCCCTTCTGCAGACTAACAGGTCCATAATTTCCCTGTGCTGAGGAATCCAGAGCCAGACATGGTATTCCAGGTGGGTCCTCACCAGAGCAGAAGCATAGAATCACCTCCCTCAACCTACTGGCAACCACCTGGTTATGCATCCCAGGATATGGTTGGCTTCCTGGGCTGCAAGCACACATCGCTGCGTCATGTTCAGCTTTTCAAGTCGACCATTTGTGCGCATTTTTTGCCTCTTCCTTTTGTTTCCCCATCTGTTCTTCCAGCATCTCTCTTTCACTCCCATTTGCTCCATAATCCATAACAATATCCTGTTTGCTTTTCAATAGGCCGGATAAACCACTCTGGCCATATTAAGTATTCCATAATAACACTGCTGAAACTAATTTCAGCAATTCATAATCTATTTCCTATCCCACACTAACACTCCTTTCTGTCTCAATACTGGGCTTTTATTTGTGGGGGCTTATGGTGATCAAAATGTGTAACTGATGCATTTAAAAAGTAAAACATTAAAATTAAAAACAATTTTTCCAGCAGGATCGGTTCCCCATTCTAGTGCACACCCACACAAGTTGTTCTTCAGGTGAATATGAGGAGTAGGTAATGACATGAACAATGAACAGGAACAGAGACTGGAATTTTGGCTACTGTTGAACCTAGCACTGCTGACTGAAAATATGCATATCAAATGGTGTTGCATATATAAAAGTGCCTTTGTGAAGCCAGATTAGTCGATACTTGAAAGAATATACGGATGGTATAGAAATACAATATACCCAGCCCTTAAGTGCAAGATACTGTGACAGTTGCTGCTAGGTTCATTAACACTTTGTGTCAAATTCCCAGCAGGAGTTCTCGATAACTACCTTGGATTTAGCACTACACTTTCAACCTTTGAGTCCCAATACATGTTTTAGGCTAGATAGAGTTTTCAATTCTACGAGCTCACGTTGGACATAATAACTTGGGCAAAGCTGCCAGGAATCAATGGGTTTAAACGTAATATTATAAATTTATATAAGTTAAAGACCATATATATTTATTATACAACCAATAATCTAAAACTGAACATACTGATTCTTATGAGAATATAATGCTCTGAGTTCACGAACATACGCATATCCCATGCTGAAAACTGAAAATTGTAAGGAAAAGCTGTTAAAGTAAGCCCCTGCCGGGATGCAATTTCCAGGACATATTTATTTGACCTCTAAACTTAACTTTTCATTCCTACTCTTCAGAAAACTGTTAAACAGGTTTTAATAACATAATTTCAATATTTTCTGTGTTTTGTTCCTTACCTAAATTTGAACTGTATTTGCAACATAAACAATATGCAAATATTTTGTTCTAAGAATTATAGAAGAAATAAATAGATTTTCATAATATCTGTTGTTTTGTTATGAATATTGTTGGCTATTAAAGAAAGCAATTATAAAAAATTATAAAGATTAGATCATCTAATTATTTTGCTCATTTAAAATTAAGCTCTGCTGAGAAAAGATAGTCTGTTCTCCTGGAAATTTATGTCTTTTTCAAACAAAAAAAATCATCCTTGAAAATATAAATTGAAAAATGTTTATATTCTAAAGACCTAAATCCCAACTTGCAATGCCTCAGAAGTCCGTAACTTTTGATACCTCTGCTGTTCAGGCAAAATTCACAGGAGTAAAATGGAAAAAAGAGCAAAGTTTATCTTCAAATATGAGATTCAAGATGGCCAAATTTATTAATTTAGAAAGAAGATAACAAATGTACGCTTCATGGTTTGTGATATGTTTCCATCTAATAGAAATATAGACATTTCTAAAGTGTGACATCTCCTTGTTTCATGCATCACATCTATGATGGGACGAATTGCACTCTAAAGAGCCTGCCTGTCCTGTTACATCCTTGTGTTAATGCCGTGAAGCTGAAGATTTTGATTTTTTTGAAAATGGGTCCAGGTTCCTGAGAGGACCATATAAAAGAAATGGCTTGAGTTACAAGAGCCAATATTCATAGCTGGAGTTTAGCTGCAACAATAAATGAGACAAACAGAGGCAGGAAGTTACAAAATTAACCCTAGTTGGAATTTTCATTTGTGCTTAGAGCACAATGGAAAGGTGCAAGCAGCAGAAACCTCACTTAATTATGAGAAAATTGCTATCACTGCCATAACTGAAAACTGGTGGAATATTTTGCATTGTTAGAAGATTGAAATCCTCTATTGCATTTTTAAGAATGACATAATGATTAAAAGGGCAAAAGGACCAGAAGATTCAGGAGGTTATTTAGTCAATGCTTGCTATAAATCAAAAAAACGAAGGAGAGAATTCCTAGTGCTGTATCTGGAGCAGCATTCTTGGAAGCAGGAAACAACATAAGGTCTTATGGGGGAATTATGTAACAGGTATGCAGAAAGTGCTACACAGGCCAGTAATAAAACATTGGAGTAACTGAAAACCATAAATAGTGATTTTTTTGAAATAACAGTTGTCATTGTACAATTTGTGGCCAAAAGTTAGGAAGTGTTCATGGGATTTCATGCTACTAGTAAAGATTAATCGAATCACTGCATTCAAAATTGGTATTTTGTGAAATATATACAGTTAAACAGAGGAAATCCCCAACCAAAATATTTGTGGTTGTTCAAAGACAATAATTTCCCAGGACTGAAGCGAAGCTGTTAGGGCTGGAAAAACAAGAATCAACAAGAAACTAAAAAGTTTGATTGAAAACAAGCAGATCTTTATAAAGTACAAGGTGGAAAGTTTAAAAAGTACAGTCCCATAAAGACTTTGATTACATTATATTATGATTCATATAAAAAGCAGATTTTTTCCCACTTGAAACATTATTAGATGATTTATTTTGTTATTATTTATTTTATATCTATTTTATAATTTTTATTAATTATCAAAGTATTGTAAAATATGGGAAATGGGTATATGAAGTTAAAAACTCCAGGTAATTGTTATAGGGGTCAGTAAATCCACAGATTTTTAGAGACTATTAAGAATAAAACCCCCCACAACTTATCAATTTAAGACTAGAGTTATAAAATTAAATAATAATTTTTAAAAATTTAAGATTATGCAGAGACAAGAAGATTCTAATAAATGTTCCTAGTATGTACTTAAAGAGATTCTGGCTGATATTCTTGTAAAGCATAAGATGATGAAGTAGAGTTTCCAGCCCATTAGTAACCAAGACTTATGCTAATGGCTCATAGGAATAAACATCTTTAAATCAAATGCACTAGAGAAAATATCCAAGTGCCTTTAAAAAAAAGTTCAGCTGAATGATAAATGACATTTTAATGAATGTTTTAATACTAGCGATACTGATGCCAGTATTTATACAGAATAAGCAAAACAGCCCAATATAAAACACCCTTCAGGAATGCATGGCTCAAAATGATGGGTTATGCTGTAGTCAGATAGAACTTCTAGGATTTAATTTAATTACAGATGGATGAACTTTAGGGACCTGTGACATGTGAATTAGAAAATCTAGTGAATCCATCTTTTAATTGAACTTTATTTTTTTGTAGGACTTTTTCTTTACTTACTGCAAAAAGTATTTTATAGAATATTATAGGGAATTTTAAGCAAAGAACAGGTATTGCCATGAGGAGAAAACAAAATTAATTTGATTTCTATGCCTGATTTTATCTCTATCTTTGATTTTTCTGTGGTGACCCATTTCCAGAGAAGACAGGTAACTGGTAGCTTTCGCAGTTACTTATACATCTTCCGTTCCTCATTTTCTAGATTGTTTAACCACATGAGGGCTGATTTTCAAAAATGATAAAAGCTACTAATGCTTAAGCCATTTAGAGGAATTTTTTTTAACATATAAATATTCGATACACCTAAGTGCATTGAAAATCAAGCCTGAATTATCTCTGATTTTCAAATTGTTTGTTTGTTTTAAAATATATTTAATGTGGGTTTTTTTAAATGTTGAAGTTAGTCTAAATATTGTTTAGATGAGACTGTTAGATAAAAGTTATTTAATGCTTATAAAAACCATCAAGTACCTATGATCAGTGGCATAGAAAAAGACAATATAATTGCTAGCAATTTTGTTTCCTCAGCAGCGGTCAAAAAATGTATGGGAAGCATATATTAAGCACTGGAAAGAAAACCAAATAAGCTCAAAACCATGATAAGCTCATCTGTAAGGAACTGTTGCCCATTCTTCCCGCTGAATCAGAAGGGGTAATCTGGAAAAACCAGTTTGTGATCAAACTGTCACTTCGAGTATGCACCAAGAGCAGAGAATTTACTTTAGCATAGGAAACCCTCACCAACCTTCCCCAAGCACACAGTCTGTGTCAACAGAGCCCTGCTAAGCAGTGAGAGACTTGAGGAAGAACAGATGCTGAACACAGCTTAAACAGAGGAGGCGAAAAACATGGACTTTCCACCACATATTTGGAGTTATCATTGAATTTTCAGAAGGAGAGCTCAGCTTCCTAACAAGACTTTGCAATAACAGCAGTTCATGATGCATCTGACTATGGATTCTTCCATTATCTTTCCTCTGTCTCCCAGCCATCCTGAAGCCACAAGACAGGTATCACATAAGCCTTAAGGCCACAAGGACCCCTCAAATACCACAGAAGGTTGAAATATATAGAAAGACCATCAGACGACAACCTGCCAGGTAAATTATTCTCCCATTGTAGACCACTAATTTTGGTTACTAGCCCTTCAAGCTGACACAGACCCTCATAGTACAGATCGCTACTTGCATGATTTTTTTTCTTATTCTGAAGCCAGGCTTTGCTGGGTCTCTTTCTCGTGTGGAAAACACATATTTTGGACCACCACCAGTAGAAAACCACTTCAAGCAGAGGATACAAGAAACATGAAAAATGAACTGCCACAAAGTTTTTTGCATGGTCAACGATCCAAAAAAATGCCAAAGATTTTCTGTAACTTTGACATAGAGCAAATTATTCCTTCATTAATTCCTTGTGAATGTAGAATGAGAAAATTTATGTAAAAAATAGTTATGTCCTAAATCACTTGCAGATCTGTACCTCCTGTCTCAATAAAAAAACCCAAACAACAAAACCTTTACATACCAGATCCTGAGAAGACACCTTGTGACACAAGCAAACTTTTGCCCCAAATCTGAGTCATGCTGATTATACCAGGTGTGAAATAACACCTTTTGGAAATTTCATGTGTAAAAAAAAATACTAACAATAAACCAAATAATTTTACTGTCACCTCTCAAAAAAGGACATCCACATTTGCAGCATCTTAGATTTACTCAGTTTAGGAGTGGGATTTTGAAGTGTGGTGTGGAAATGTGAGAAATAGGCACAGCCCCACCTGAACAGTTACCTGCACAATTCCCTTTGGCCCTCACAGATACTGAGCTCAGCTGGTGTTTTCTGTGTAAGAGGCAAAATGTTTCAGTGAGTTTTAACCTCTTGTAGAAGAGCTGGGAACGATGCAATACTATTGTACAAAAGTTACTGTAAAACTTAAGTTATCTCCTAACAAGACCCCTGAGAAGCAGGAATGTAGTCCAGGTGGCACGATTTTCAGTCTTCTTCCCCAAGTTGTTACGACACAGAAGCATAAGTTAAAAACTGTTGTTTGTTATGGAATCTCCAGTACCGTTACTGAAAACAAAGCACAATTAAAACAAAAAAACAAAAAAAATCTTTATAAGCAGACAATTAAATGTAGCTGTAAGAAGTACTATTTAGAGAGAAGACATAAATGAAGAACACAATTCTTGTCCGATGTCTATGAATCTCAAAATGTCTTAACTGAAATCTTTGCAAAAAAGTTTTGTGTTGCACATAGGGAACTCAGTAAGGAGATTTTGTAAAAAACTGTCACAACTTCACCTTTCTTGCTAAACTTAATGGGTAGCAAAAATTAACTAGAAATATTTCAACCTTAAATAGCTTCCCACAGAAGACAAGAAACAACAACAAATTTTATATTATATCGAGGATCACTGAAACGTGAAGGAATACAGAGAATAAAATATGATGAAGAACTTCAGAAAACAACAGGCTGTGAAAACCTACCCTAAGCAAAAGTGAAGCCCAGTCTACTTTGGAAAACTATTGATGTTTGGAATGATTTGACCTCACACATTTGCAATGATTTTATGAAAAAAATACAGAGTAATGTATTTTACTATAAAGTATTTAATTGTCTTATATAGAGCAAAATTGGATTGAAAGTGTGGACTCTCAGTTGCATCATCTGACCTGCAAAAAACTTTTACAGTTTTTGAATTGTGGTGGAAATCAGATCAGCTGAAAGTGCAGAGTAATTTTCAGAATAGTCTGCTCATTCTGATGTCATTTTGAATACAATTATTTTAGGATCACTTCAATAAGTATGATACGAGGTTTAAGCAGGAGATCTGTTGACAAAAGAAGAAAGATTAAAAGAAACACAAGAAGAGAGAAAACTGAGCTTTACAAAAGCACACTAAAGTATCTTTTTCAGCCTTACAAGGGTGTTGTGCCCATCGAATACAAAAAAAGATTTTAAAAGAGGCAAACAAACAAAAAAAAAGACAAATGAAATCAAAAACTTTCTTGGTTTATTACATTTTCTAAAGAAAAAAAAGAAAAAGTATGCAACAATCTTTCTTCTTTTTGACAAAAAAAAAGGAGGGGCTGAAAAGGAGGGAGAAAATAAAATAACAGAAAAAAATAAAACAAAATCTAAGTTTGATTTCTTTTTTGAGCAATATATTTCTGAAGAGTCATACACAGACAGCTAAAAAAGATTTAATATGTATGAATGTTTATATATGTTTATGCATAAAATAAACAAACACATCTATAAATATACCTATATTTATATCAAAAATTTATTTAAAAATAGCTGTTAGCGTATCACCTTTACTGTAATCTAGAATGTTTTGGATATAGAGATATATTAATATATATGTGCATAGATATATAGACAGATATATTTAATCACTGACAAACATGGGTGTGAAAGGCTGAAAATGTACATATACGTACCAAATATTTACAGTGGCTTTATTTTGACACTCACTCTATATTTTCAGTAGTTGGATTTCAGTTTAGAAATCCAGCATAAAGCTGTTTCTTCTCTACATAAAAGCTCTAGAAAGGATACATACATCTCATTTTCTGAAAAATGTCCACATACAATCCTTTTCTATGTCAGTGTAAACTATGATGTATGTTTTGAAGACTAAATATACATATAATACATATTTTTATGTATGCTTACATTACATATTCATTTATATACACAATGCATTCTTGAAAATTCCAACACACGTAATCAAAGGTAGATACAAATACAACACATGTATGCTTCTTAATGGTAATCATATAATCCTTCTATCCATAAACATGAGTATGCTCAATCCCACTAGATACACAGGATTGCCTTTTCCACCTTGAAACAAAACAAAACGCACGGGAGGGGGAGATTATTGCAACCTAAAAGAGAGCTCCCTACTAAGACAAAAAAGGTACGTTTCTTTTAACTGTTTAGATCAAAGATCCTGAAAGAGCACATGGACATCTGCATTTCCTAGTGGGAGAGTCGAGGATGCTATTTCAGTACCTCCATTTCACAGGATGCTCCAGGAGATTGATAGGCAACCAGTCTAGTCCCCCCAAAAGCATGGCTGGTTTAGATATACATACACCTTTACATCTCCTTGTTTTAATGAGTTCTTGTCTCTCCCTTCACTAAAAGGTCCATTGAAAGCAGCCCTAAGCTGGTCACCACCATGCTTTCATTAAGTCTTACAGAAAGACTTAACAGATGAGGTCTGTAGTAGCCTGGTCCATTTATGCACTATAGAGGGGCCAGGGAAGGCGCAAAGATTTCATATCCTGTACTTTGTAATGGAGAAACCAAACTTCAGTAACAAGTAAAAATTCTTAATGGTGCGTTGTTTTATATGCAGTATGTACAAATACACAGAGTAAACAGCCAGAAGTAACAGCTTTAATGATAGTTTTCCAGTTTGACACAAATGAAGTTCATTTCGTTATCTAGATAACACAATTACATATTGCAAAGGTTTGATTCAGAATTATGCTTATTAATTTTATTAATTAACATCCAAACCAAGCAGAGATGAAAAAAAAGAATTTGATGAGCTTAACGATATTTTCATTTTTCTTTTCTCAGAGAATTTTCTTTTTCTTTCTTGAATCAACAGAATTATTTTCCAATTGCCAAAGCAATATTTTCAAAGTCTTTTTTAAAAATAATTTAAAATTATTATTGCTCTAACTTTCCTTTTTTTCAAATGAAGTATTCTTCCCAATTAATCTATCTTTAGGCATAGAAGCTTAGCAAATAATGTTTGTCAGGTGGGTTCTCCCAAGCTTTCAGTGCTCTGCTTTCAGTAAATGAGTGCAAATAACAAACACACAGACAGAAATGAAGAAGTTTAAGATTCAGCAGAGGCTTGACTGGCAAGGATTAGACATACAACTTCCTAACTTTGAAAATAATGATTAGTGATCAGTAAGTAGCAAAATAAATGCTACGTACTATTGGGACAGGAAATTAGTATGCAGAACAAAACTTCCTTCTTCCCACAGCTGAATGAGTGAGGGTAATCTAAAGCGTTGCCTTTCTGATTTCTACTTAAGTTACCATGAGGGTACTTAATGGTCTCAGGAGAACAAGAAGTTGGGCACTGCACTTCAGTCTCCATAACCAAAAGTATTTATACTGGTCAAATTGTTTCTTTTTCTCTCTGCTTATCTGGTCAGGAGCAACATGGACCTGTTGGATTCAGTGCAGATAAGGGCCATAAATATTGTCAGAAGGCTGGACCACCTCTCCTCTGAGAAACGACTGGGAGAATTGGGGTTGTTCAAGCTGAGGAAGAGGAGGTTCTGGGGAGACTTTATAGTGGCCTTCCAATACTTAAAGAGACCCTATAAGAAAGAAAGTTGGGGACAGATTCTTAAGCAAAGTCTGTTGCAATAGGATGAGAGGTAATGTGTTTGGTAGAGTAGATTAAGACTAACAGAGGGACGAATTTTTACAATGAGGATGGTGAAACTCAGGAACAGGTTACACAGAGAGGTGGAGGATACCCCACCCCTGAAAACTCTGAAGGCCAGGTTGGACCCAACACTGAGCAACCTGATCTGATGGAATATGTCCCTGCTCATTGCAGGGAGGATAGACGAGATGCCCTTTAAGGTCCCTTCCAACACAAACTATGATTCTATGGCTACATGAGAACAAGTCTTCACCAACAATATGACATTGAGACTTTTCCTTGCACTCATCTTCTCCATGTATTTTGCTGTAGCATGTGATCACTGTCATTCATGACA
Organism: Struthidea cinerea; assembly: GCA_013397865.1. NCBI lineage: Eukaryota > Metazoa > Chordata > Aves > Passeriformes > Corcoracidae > Struthidea > Struthidea cinerea. The sequence continues at coordinate 1,289,203 of VZTI01001286.1, forward strand.
GAGTAACTGTTTGTGTGGTGACCTTATGATCTGGATCAGGGCATCACTCTGCTTTGAAAATTTTTGTAAAATATACCAACAAATAGTTTGAACATGGATTGTTTTCCTGACTTTGTTCATAGCCCAGATGCACAAGTGGAGATGGTGCCATAGCATCCGTGAAGCATCAAGAACACCTGAAGGCGGTTGTCATGGTTTAAATTCAGCCAGCAGCTAAGAACCACACAGCCACTCACTAACTGCCCAACAGTGAGATGAGGGAGGAAATTGGAAGAGCAAAAGTGAGAAAACTTGTGTGTTGAGACAAAGATGGTTTCACAGGTAAACCAAAAGCTGCATACACAAGCAAATCAGAAAAAGGGATTAATTCACTGCTTCTCAAGGGCAGGCAAGTGTTCTCCCATCCCCAGGAAAGCAAGGCTCCTTCACACCAAATGGTTACTCAGGAAGGCAAATGCCATCACTCCAAACTTTCCACCCATTCCTTCTTCTTCCCTCAGCTCTGTATGCTGAGCACAATGCCACATGTTATAGAATATCCCTTTGGTCAGCTGGTGTCGGCTGTCCTGACAGTGTGCCCTCCTTTGAGAGACAAATATTAATGGTTAATGACTCAAACTGTATATTTGCAAAAGCAGCAGTGCTTTGGCTGAGGATGTGCAGGGTCACAGCCCGGGGGCAGAGCGGGTGAACACCACCGGGGCTACAAGCTGGGGTTTGGGCCACATCTGGAAGAGGTCAATAAGAAGCAGATCCTGTGAGGTGGGATAATGCTTTCTATCATGACAATGTCGTCCCTTACACAACTGGCTCAGGCGCGAAAACTCCGTTCTGGGGAAGTATCAGGACATTCACACATAGGCCTGAAGGTTTTCATCCCTTCTGATGGGGCATAACTGGCCTAGCTACACTGACATGAGAAGGAGCTGTAATGTCTTAGGAGGTGTCATGAACCATCAAAGACCCGTGAAGCACCCCTAGACTCATTTCTGGGGCTTTCCACAAGAGGACTGGGCATGGCACACAGTGCCGCAGCTGACAGTGTAAAACACCTCCAACAGGGGAGGTACCTCGGTATTTCTGTGCAAACCTAAGCTATATTAATCCATTGAACTTTGTGTTTTGGGCTTCACCCATACCCAGCAGATCAAGAACGTGACCATCACTTCAACAAATGGACATCAAAATTGCAAAAATCAAGTCTCACTGTTTATTCCATGAGTGGTGATACCTTTCCTCTCTGCTGTCTCTCTACTCTTAGCCTTTCTTTCTCTTTCTTTATTTTCCTTATAAATTTTCTGAAGTATTATTTTTATGCTTTTATATTACTATATTTCTACAAAAAATAACAGAAATGTCTACGTATCCTTTCCATTGCAATGAAATTTTTGTAAAAGAAACCCTCCATACATTTTTTATTATTTTTATTTCCATACATTTATTTATTGATATATGTATAAACATTGATCATTCAGTGCTGTTTCACTCTAATCTGCCCCAAGGGAAAATCCAATCATCAGTCAGAAGCAGTTGTTTGTGGAAATCTAAATATCAGAAGTTAGAGAATCTGAGTACTACAAAGCTTAGAGAAATGCTGGTATCAGCCTTCCTGTTATCCTCTTGAGGTGTAGGGATGAGAGAATAAAAATTGCTAGTTACTGCATTAGAAAATGATTGATGATGAAAACTACTTGTGAAAATTAAAAGGAATGAGAAAAAGAAATTTAGCCATTTAAATGCTACTGTAGCATTTTCTATTTTATGCAATGCCCTTAATAGCGTTATTGAGATGCATACCGCCACAGTATATTTGGTATTTCAAATCCTGAGAAGAAATAGTATTCCTCATACTATGAAGATTCACTGTGCAGAAAAATAGCAGAGTGTTTTGGGACTTTTGTCTTTTCCTATGCTGCTTTAGAGTATAGTCACAAACGTTTTCTGTCACACTTCACTCTGCAACAACAGGTAAAAAATTCTCATTGGAGAATAAACAGGAAAGTTTATCCAGCCACCTTCTACTAACTGAATGCTGTTAACAAGTTCTTCACATTTAAGCTTCCTCTCTTGAGCTTTAACGACCTAGAGAATTTTATAAGTCTAAAAGCTAGAATAAGGAGTCTTTACAGGTGTGTTCTTACCTACAGGGTGCTGTGCAGCTTATTTCCATTTGCATTTGCCAAAACTGGTCTCAATGTCCTGGCATTTGAGGCATCTTGTGCTTTTATAACTCCACTGAGAAATTCTATTTACTGCACAGAAAATATTCTGACTATTTTGAATTTACCTTGATAACTATTTTTTTCATATTTTTTACTCATTTACTTTTTTTTCAAGACTCAGGGCTGATACAAATGTCTGTGGGCGATTGTTCACAGTAGAGCCACAGTCACAGAGGATGTGCAGAGGATGGACTTGGACAAGCTACAGTTCCTGCTTTCTGGAGGAAGCCTCTCTTATGGGGCCTAAGGCTGAATCAACACATACTGATGTTTGCTCATCAGCCACAGGTATTTTTTGTAAACAAAGAACTTTTTTCATAAGGGGAATTTAGTGTTCAGTCCACCATAGGACACTTTTTTAAAATTCTAAATATATCTTATCTATAAAACAAAATTCATTTGAGACATGGCTGATGAAATCCCACAGTTGCCTTGGTTTAATCTTGGCAATGATCTAATAGTCATTGTGTTTAATTGACAATTCTTATTATCCCTGCTGCACCTTTTATGTAACAGTAGGGGTGGTAGCAGGGGTATTGCAGGTTTTTTTCCTGAAATTATCAGTTATCGTGTATAATTCTTCCCTTATCTTGCAGGTTGCTGCTTATATGCCATATCTTGGACCACTACTCAGTTCTCAGTAGTAGGTACAAGCGTGCTACACAGGTCCACTACTTTTTCCCCCTAAAGTTAACCATGCCTTTACATGGGTACTGTAAATAGAGGCAAGGGAGGAAAAATCCACCTACGAGACTTTATCAGAGGGAGACCAGTCAGAGAAGTACCTCAGCACACTGAAAGGCAGTCACTCCTGCCTTAAAGCTCCCACTGAGATCTGAAATCAGTCAATGCTGCCAGAAATTGATATGGAAGGAAGCAACAGTTCTCCCTGAGAGAGTGAATGGCACAGCTCCCCCTTCCCTGAGCTCAGCAGCAACTGGCAGGAGCTGCCTCTTGCAGTAATGAGCTGTTTCTCTAAATCCTGAACTCGGCGAGACCCGATAACGTCTGCCTTTCACTGAGGCTGGGAGTCTGCCAAGAGGGAGCCACATCACCACAACATGAATCTGTGGGGTGGGAGAGCAGGGGCATGGCTGGGCAGGTGTGGTGACAGAACCTGCAGCAGCCTGTAAAGCATGGTCATCAGCAGAAACAGAGGCACAGAATGCATGGTCACAGGCACCACCAAAATCAAGAAGGAGGTGAAAGAAAGATTCATTGGGAGAAAATACTTTTAAGACTTGCTCGGATAAAGAGGAAGAACAAATTTGGAAAATATCTGGATCACACCAGCTTATTGTAACAGAAAAGCTTTCTAGACAGTTTGTCAAGAGCATTATGCTGGAAGAGCATTGCTGATGTAGAAGATCACAGATCACTAACGATTTCTGAAACATTTAATTTGATTCCCCTTTCGTGACTGTCATTATCCCTCACCGACATTTAATTCACCCTATCTTTTCATAACCAGATAATCTTCATTAGAAACTAAGTGAAAACAGAAAGATAATACCAAGGAGGGACCTCCAGGCGCTCAAAGAACCATTAGATTGATGCATGTAATTGCCATCATATTGTTTTAACTCTTTTTCCAAAAATAATATGTTGGGTTACAGTTTTAAAAATATCGAAAGATGATTACAATATTGCAGAGTGTCAAAACGTTATTTTCAGATCTGCATGAGAGATTTGCATGCTAAGAGTATAATCACCAGCAATCCCTTTTTGTACAAGTGGGTGTTCATATTTCCTACATACCTCTCAAACCCCTTCTCAAATATTTAAAGTGCTACTTTATTCTGAATATGAAGCACTTGGATAAAGCATGTCTATAAATAAGATTTGCCTCCCAAGTCATTCAGCACTTTTAGCTCCACACTCAACCTGTCCATTCATCTTTGTTAGTTTTCATTAAAAACAACTAATTTATAGGCATGATAAAGATAATTCAAGAGAAGGGAAAAAAGGCCCACAAAGCAAGGCAGATTAAAAAAAATAATACTGGTTTAGCATTTCATTATGAAACGTGCTGTTAAGTAGGCCCCAAAGCATTAACAGTCTCTGAGGTTTTGTTTCCTTTCTGTCTGGGTTTAGAAGATTTAATTAGCCTAGAACAACATGATTTAAAATGATCTTTCTTTCCCAGCTAAACATCTTCAAGAAAATACGTTGAAAAGGCAAAATATTGTGAGCTGTTTTCCCTAAAATTCAGCACTACACGTTGAAATATGTAATACAGTAATTGCCTCAAGGATTACAACACCAAGGATAGCTACAAAAGTTGTTAACTGAGATTACCAGCCACCACAAAACACTTTTAAAATTTGCAATTTCCTTGTGCTCCTCATGCCCCCAAAGGACAGAGCTGTTCCTCTCTCCTGGCATTTGACTCTTATCGCAAATCTAGAACACGACCTCCTTCCCTTCCCTTCCCTTCCCTTCCCTTTCCCTATCAGAATATGCTGCAATAGTCTTGACCCTTCCTAGGTATCCAAATTTGGGGAAGTAACTGCAATACAGTAAGAAACTTATAAGTCAGATTTTCAGACCAGGTAAAATAGAGAAGCTGCCCCTGCATTATTTTCTCCCACTTATCTGGCATAGAGCACTACTCCAGAAATACCTTCAAGCTTAACTGTGCAAAAGGTTTACTGTGTATTTTAGGAAGAACCATTTTCTTCAGTGTTCTGCTTTGCCATAGATAAATAAAGACCTCCTGGTGTTTGCTGACCTGTGATTTCTAACTACTGTCATCTAGAAATGCAACCCACCTGGAATTATTTAACTGCTAAAAAAACCCCATGTCTGGACTGCATAGGACACTGTTGTACAATGATGCCTTTATTTAAATAAATAGATAACTCTGGTAAAGACAGATGAGTGTAATCATCTATATACTGAAATGTTTCTGCAAGACAGTTGCTTTTTTTCTTTCCATTGTCTAAGTATCTACAAGATGATCCTGAAGCCTAGTGGGTCCCATAGTATTAATGAGGAATAATAATAAACCTATTTGGAATAAGAAATATTTCCCTTTAAGCTCATACATAGTGGCCTGACCAGGCTAGGCTGATTTTCTGTAGCTGAGAGAAGGAAGAGGTAGGAATTACTTCATATCATAGCTAACAATCACAAGCTTTTCTGTTGCATTAAGTCAAATGAAATCTTCAGTCTTATTATTACTGTCAGTCCTCCCCTTTCCTGAACCAAAGCCTTTTCTGCCTTCCCTAGAGCTGCCCTGTGTCTCTTCTCTTTGCTCTTTTACCTTAACATGAAAATTGTCAGCTAGAATCAGCAGCAGATGTGAAGAATTAAGCACACTGCAAGGAACAGGAACAGCATTTGAACTATTGCTGATGCTTTATTCTTGCCTCTCCTGTATAAATGATTTTGGCTCAGACAAAAATAAAAAAAGTTTTTGTCTGGATTACCATTTAGTTAGCTGTACAGCTACAGTACAAAAATCACACAATCTTTTCTCAACCAATTGAAATAGGCTTGACAAGTTCCATGAGCAAATGTGTATTATGCCTGTTCAATGCAAGCATGTGCTTATTGAATAATTTAACATGAACACTCATTGCATTTTAAATAACAGAAAATGGTGAGAAAAACCTTAGTGCCAAAAAAGGATTTAATGATAAAGTTATTGAAGCTATTCTGGTCAGCTCTCAGTAAACAGAGGAGACAGGACAATCACAGGACACCTTGAAGTGAGAGAACTGACAGGAAGAGGCATGGTGAGGTGAGTAGTTTTGTATTTGAGTTTTCTGATCTCTGATCACTCTGTGTGTCTTACTCCATCCTCTTTCTACATACAGTGCGAACCATATTGATTCATTCCTCTTTTATATGTATTGGATCTAATTCAAAACTGAAAGGACTCTAAGAAAATGCTATCTGATCCTATGGAATAAAACATTTTCTGAAATAGGAAATATATATATAACAGAATTGCTGTTGCTTCCACATAACTGTCTGACAAAATAAGTCCTAAGGATACAGTAATCCTGAACAGGATCTGTGCAATCTCCAGTACCATTTTGGAACCTCTGTAACAATTGTGACAGACAGCTATTTCCTCTTTTTACTACTTTATGTACTTTATACACCATCTTTTGCTCTGCTTTTCCCCTACTTCTTCAAAATCATTTCCCTTACTAAAAATATGAAAGCAGTGTTCATAAATAGGTTAAATAATAAACTTAATAATAAATGTGAGTTGTTGGACAGATTAGTTTTCAGTTATGCTGTTGATTTTCTGACTTTTTTTTCAGAGAAATATGACAGCTGAAGTCTTTAATGTTTTTTATTTTAATTTAATACTTGTTATGATATTTTATAGTTATATTAAAAGCCAGTAAATTGCTCTTACAACAGAAATATATAACAAAGATCATTATATGACAAAGAAGAGGATATACTTATGCACAGAAAAATAAGTAATGTGTCATCGATGTTTTATGAATAGCTTGCAAAACATTAAGACAGCATATTTAGAGAAATGATGTGCAGCAAATTCTTTGCACATAATCTCCTCATACTTTCTTAATTACAGTTTCTAAAAAATACTGTCTTACTTCTTGGGCTGACATGAGACAAAATAAAAGTAATGAAAAAAATTCAAACTTCACTAGAAGGATAAAAATGTCATCATGGTGTAGGAGTCAAATGTACATTTTCATGTGTTCAGTTTAGTCAGACAGTATATAATGACTGGTATCGCTAAGAAAAAAATAGTCATGGTTTCTGAAATAATTGCGTATATTTTTCTATAAGACATTTACATTAGTTCTACAAATAATTCTTACTAAAATACCCACACACAGTATGTGTGAAATCAACAAATATTTTTTGAGGACTGTAAAATGGTCTACTCTGGCACACTCAAAGATTTCCACTCCTTTTGCTCACAAAAAAAACTAAGTTAAAAAGTAACAAGGGGATAATTTGATTGCAGTGAATCAGTAGCTGAATGGTAAGAAAAGTCTAGATATCAAAAGTTCTATACATCAAATCTTCATCCTGTAATGAAAAAACATCTTTATACAAGTTCACTAGGGAACATCAGATAGCTAGGTGAAATTTTGTGTATAGAGTCATACAATAGGTGAATGCTAAGTAATCAAACATGCCACAAAATTCTAACTATACGAGTTTGTTTCCGTAATGTGTAAAGTATAAAAATAGGCCTTCTTTTTCAGGAGATTTAAGAATTCATAGAATCACGAGAGGGTTTGAATTGGAATAGACCTTAAAGATCATCAAGTTTCAACCCCCCTGCCATGGGCAGGGACACCTGCCACTAGATCAGGGTGCTCAAAAACCCCGTCCAATCTGGCCTTGAACACACCCAGGGATGGGGCATCCAAAACCTCTCTAGACAACCTTTTCCAATGTCTCAGCGAAGAATATCTTCATAATATCAAATAAAAAATTCTCTCAGTTTAAAGCCATTCCGCCTTGTTCTATCACTACATGCTGTTTTATAGAGTCCATCTCCAGCTTTCTTGTCCCTTTAGGTAGCTGCTCTAAGGTCTCCCCAGGGCCTTCTCTTCTCCAGCCTGAACAACCCCAACTCCCTCACACCGTCCTCATAGGAGAGGCGCTCAACTTTTAGAAGACAATTCTGAAAACCTTGATGTGTGCTTGCATTGCGATAAATTTGCTTGATGACTGTGGTGCATTGCCTTTCAGAGAGAAATACTCTTATACTCACCAGCCACGGTCCTGTGTAGCAATGGAACTGAAATACTTCTGCCATTGGGAGTACAAATGACAAGGAAAAAGACACTCTGTGTCACTTCAGACATATATCCATAACCAGTAGGCAACGACTTGTTGGCAACACTTCTAAAGCTACACTATTACTCCTCTTCTAGGCTTTGCTTTAATATGTAACTGGATGTCAAAAAGTTCCTTAGGAGTTTGAATAATGTAGACAAACTAACAACTTTAGTAGAATGTGAATTAAAGGAGGACTGTTACAGCACCAACAAAAATTTGCCTATTAGTAGCTTTTCACCTTAAAACATTTCTCTCCTCCTGTACTGTCTGTATGATCACACTTGACTGGAAACATGGGGGAGGGAGGGAGGGCTCTTTCTGAAAAGAAAGAATAAACTAGAAAGGGCTTATACTAAACTGAGAAACTGAGACGAGATGCTTAGAAAATTTAGTTTCATTTGGAAAAGCAAATTAGGTGGACAGAACATTTCCCGATTCTGTCTCAAAATTCTGTTCCTGAGAATGAGTCCCAAAAGATCACCAAAATATGACGCCCTTGGTACAAAGGAGATAATTCTCTGCGCAGTGTTTCTTCAGCCTGCAACAGCAACAGAGCTGCAGATCAGACAGTCCGGTTTATGCTTGTTTCTTGCACTAGAAAAAATAGTTGCTTGCTTACATAAATATTTTAAATCCTGCAAATTTGTTATAGAAAGGAAGGAAAAAATTATAAAGTCTTTTTATAAAAGACAATGTGACAAAAAGTAATAGAAGTCCAGGAAAAGTTTTTAACTCCTGTCACTTTTAATGGCAGATAGAGATTAAAAATAATACCTAAGACTGGAATATAACAGGCCCTTACAAGGTTCTTTGGCAGAGACGATAAGAGCAGTCCCACTCACCCCTTCTTGCCTGGCTGTTTTCCCACAGCAGAATCTCCCTGAGTTGAGCAGGGCAGCCAGCAGCTACCACAGTCCTTCCCTGCACATGCTCCCCATGACTTCCCCACACAGTAGGGATGATTTCCTAACGCATAATGTGGCCTTTGAACAGACAAAACTGAATAATTCTGTGTCTAGCCTTCAAATCAGGCATAGATATACAAATCTGTCCATGCTCCTGTAATATCCAAGTTTTCTGCATCTGGATTTCTGAGAAGAAACTACTCTGGGAACAAACTATCCACTTATTTCTGATATTTTGATGAGGTTTTTCTCACATGCATTGACGATGAATGGTCTAGTCCCTCCATCTAGTATCAGAAGAAAAAAAGCATTTCTTCTGGAAGTACAAAAGCCAAGATAGCAGTCATTCTGCCCAAGTCCTAAAGAAAAGGTAAGTGTATTTCCTCAATTAACAGAAACTTGCCTTTTTCCTCTATCCTGAAGGCTACAGCTGACTGTCATGAGTGCTACTTTCTTTGTGCTTTAGCCCTGGGAAACTCAGCCTTGTTGACCTCCAAGGTAGCCTCAGTATCACTTGGGGAGTAGGGAGAATGCTGCCTCATTTGAGAAGCAGGACTGGATCCCAATCTCTTCCAGCCTCTCAGGTGCAGGATGAAAGCAAGCCTTGTTCTGCAGGATCCTTGCAAACCAGGACTCTGTGAGCTTAACCCCATCCTGATGCTTTGTTTCACCAAAGGTGAACACACTCTGAACAGCCTCTCTCCCCTCCCTTCTTCTCCCTAGCTTTGGAAAACTCTGTTTTGTATGTATTGCTGGGAAGTTTGAGCCAGGCCTTGTTTTATACCACTTACAACCCAAGGACATCTTTCCAAGGAAATCATAAATTTAAACAGTGTTTGTTTCAGCCCATATATTTCAGATTCTGGAAATAGTTGTCCATGGTACAGATTTGCAAAATGTTTTCTCAGTTAATCTGAGCCACTTCCATCTGAAAGAACCGCTACACAATGTAGATTCAAACCCGAGCCACACTTTTCAGCTAATAATACATAAAAAATCCAAACCAACCATAAGAAGGAAAACAGGTAAACAGTCCCTATTTACTTACACCAGCTTTAAGTGCAACTCTGGTCAAGGTACTATTATTGCTAAAAATAATACCCTGCTTTGTTTTATGTTGCTTTTATGTTTGAGCCCTGACCTTGACATCAAACACAGTTCTTTTTTTGGGGTCTTGAGGAATTTTTTTCTATTAATCCAGTCACACTGAAACTGTCAATTTATAACTTCTACTACTAGCTTTTTAGTCTTGACAAAGGTTATTTTTATTGTTGGTTCTATATAGAAAGTCCTATTTTTTAATATGAATAGTGTTAGGATTTTAAAATGTCTCAAATTGCAGTTTTCTGGAACCATAACCATTGATGGAAAATCAGTATAAAATGTCAGAGTCTTTAACACTCTCCTTTACAAGTCTCCATCTCTCAACATTAAAATACTTAGCAGATTCTAAATATTTCCTGCAGCTTGGAGAAAATTCAGCTTTTTGAACATGGAAATTAAAAAATTGGTGAGAGGGGAGGGACAGTAATTTAGCAAAATGTACCACAAATCATTTTAAGTAACAGCAACAAATGACATGCAACATTAGAAAGTAGAACAATTTCATAAAATCAGTGGCCATTTTATGAGTAAATTGGCCCTCTGTGGATTTGTTTACTGACCAGGAAAGAGATACGACAAAAATGATCTTTTCATGTCCTTTTAAAATGACAAAAATAAGAAAATCTCCAGGTGGTCTTTTTTTCATAAATCACTTTTAAGCTTAGTGGCTACCCTGTGTTGTGTTTTGACATCTTGACAATAAAAAAAGTGCTTGTAATGCTCCTACAGGGTTTGTTCTAAAGCCTTTCCCTACTGTTAAGCAGTAAATCAGTGACTGACAGCATTCCTAACCCACCACCTCCTGCCAGGGTGACATTAAATTTACACCACATACTGTAATCTCCTTCCAGCTACCTAATAAGGACAAGAGAAAAGTCACTTCTAGTATCTCAGTTCCAAACCCTTGGGTAGTTTCCTCACTAAACTGTACTAGTGGAGTCTTAGAAGGCACCTCACCTCAAAGCATCATGACAGTCTGTTAAAATTACTCTGCCTTGTTCAAAGATGGAAAGGGTTTAAAATTCTAGACATATAAATTACTGTACAGCTTATTAGCCACTTTTGCATATTTGTAAAGGAATGCATCTGTACCTCCAAACACTGTGTCTATGCATCTATTCCTCTAGCAATATAGAAAATTGTGAGGCTTGTGCTGTTTTGGGACTGATGTCCATCCACCTCCTGCATGGTGGGAGGGTTACTCCTAACTTTGTGGGAGTACTTTTATTCTGAGCATGGCCAGTTTACCCCTCCAGCCAGCTGGCCTCTGACACTGTTGAGGCATACATAAGAGGCTGTCACCCTCTTGCTGTGATGATAAGCTTTTCATTAGCCTGTGGAAACCACCGGCAAACACACTGCTCCCTGGAGTGACCTGTCCACAGCTTGGAGGGAAAGAGAAACAAGGGAAGGGTAACCCTGAGAGTAGCTCAGTTGGTTGGAGCACAGTGCTAATAACACCAAGGCTGTGGGTTAAACCCCTGTACTGTCCATTCCCTTAAGAGGTGGAATCAGTGCTCCTTGCAGGTCCTTTCCAAGTCAGATTATTCTGTAATATTTTCTACATAGTCAGCATGCACAGTCATACCACAAGAGGGATGCAGGGAGGGCTTCCATCAGGGCCTCCTGGATGGATGATCACTTACTTCATAGTATCACAGGATCACAGACCAGCTCTTATGGGAAAGCACCTTTGGAGATTGCCTAATCCAAACCTCGCTTTCAAAGCAGGATGGGCCAGAACAGGTTACCCAAGACTGTGTACATCCCTCTGCAAGGATATTTATAAGCATTTATAAGACCCCTGTGAGCCTCCTTGCCTACAGGTTAAACAGTCCTAGATCTCTCAGTCTTTCTTGGTATACCTCCTAATAACCATGATTGGACTTGCTCCTATATGCCTGTGTCTCTTGTGCTGTGGAACCCAACAACAGACTCAGCATTCCAGCTGTGTCTCGCCAGCACCAAGTTAGGGGGAAAGGATCATGTTCCTTGACCTGTTCCTTCTCATGCATCCTGGAATGCTGTTGGCCTGCTGATCAGCTGCAATGATGTTTTTACAGCTCACATTGAGCTTTCTGGCTACCAGAATGCAGGTCACATTCCACAAAGCTGTTTTGCAGCCAGTCAGCCCCCAACATATATTTGCTGCATGGGGCTGGTCCTCCCCCCAGAGGCAGGACTTTACACTTCCCCTTGTTAAACTTCATTAAGTTCTTTTCAGCAGTCTTGTCATAAAGCAGAACTTAGTTTATGGGTCTGCAGAAAATTATGGGTCTAGGCTAAGTACCCCTCACAGATTTTGTGGGGAAAAATGAAAGAACATTATTAACAGTGAAGCAGTCTCTCCTCTGCCTCCTTCTGTGTCGCGTTACAGAACCTGCTTTGAACTAGACAGGAGCAATGATATCAGCTCTGCCAGTGACCAGGTTTTGTCAGGCCAGCACAGATAATTTTTTAACATATTTCTAAGAACAGAGGCACAAACAGCAGTACTCTTTATTGCTTTTATTTAATGACACAGAATATAGATTCTTATACCTCAACCGACTCCAATCGGCTCTATCATAGTTCCGCTTTGATAAACTTGTCCTCAGCCAAGTATCAAAGGTCAAAAGTCTGGATCCTCATTAATAACTCATAAAATTTTTATGGCATCATAAAAGAGAAGAATGAGGTGAATGTCTACTGTTTTAGCAGCTACACAAATTCAGAAACTAAGTTAACAAAATTCATCACTTCAACTGCACAGCTAAACACTGTAAGAAAGAATTTCCTTTATGAGCTTCATCCAGTTTAAATCAGTTCTGTCAGTCAGGACAGGCATGAAACCTTGGCCTTAAATCTAGTGATCTTAATTTGTTCCAAGAGAATCCGACAATGGTAATGTTAAAGTGAGAACTGGGCTTTGATTCCTGTTTTTTCATGCCATGCCCAGCAGATTAATATACAAAGACTATTTTCCTTATAATTCTCAGTTGTGTCTTGGCTACAGATTTTCTGAGACGAAGATGGAAGAACAAAACTCATATCTGTTGTGTTTTCTAGCAATCCTGTCCAAAGCCTGTCTAATCCTTCTGTTTCCCACAGAAAGAGAAAAGAGGAGAAAACCCACATCCAAGCCCATTTTAAAAATCCTGTTGAATAGCTATACTGGTTAATTACACTGGTTATGGATCCAACTGGGATTCCAAACCTTTAAGGGTTACTTGATTTTTTTTTTTTTTACCTTTTGGAAATGTTCTGATAGACATCAATAATTATAACATTGACCTATACTTTGCATTCGAACATTAAAACTGTGAATGTGCAATGTGTTTATGTGTGCACACGTGCATGAAGCTATTGCATGCAATGTCACTTTGGAATTCAGCCAGCTCTTAAATAAGATTTATCTTGACTTCATTCAGGCTTAAGAATTTTGCACATACGTTTTATACATACCTATAATAGATACATATGTGTGTAAATATACATGCACATCCATTAATCCTACCTAAAGCTATTCATATGCTATATGTGGTGTGTATATATAATATTTATAATTTTGTATGTATTCAATATTTATAGAAATAAAGAGAGAGAGAAGAAAAGAGAGAGGCAGAGAACTGAGTGAGTGAGAGAATGGAGAGAATCCTTCATGGGTCCAGAGTTTCCCAACCTTCTAAGCCTTTACAGGGTAACTTTGGTTTAGATGAGCAATATGTTGAACTATTTATTTTCCCACCAGGACCACAGCAGGCCTTTGATGGATGTCTAAATCCTATTCTGCAGCAGCAGCAGCAGCATCTGTGACACAAGATCTCTAGAGGAAGTGACTTTTGGAACTCACTCATACTTCTGTCCCTCTGTTCTTGCAATCTGATACTATATTGCATTTTATCTTCAGCTGCAGTTCCCTCATGATTTTCTTCCATTTTTTCCTTCATCTTCCAGCTTTCCTTCTTCCTTTGTCCTTCTGCAGTCTCCTTTCCCCCATAAATGTACAAACCACTTTTTTTTGTTGTTGTTCTTTTTTTCCACTTGGTTCTGTACTCAAGAGCTTCAAAGAGAACTAAGCACAGCTATCAATTATGCTCATTTCCCCATTTGAAAACAGAGGGCAGAGAAAACATGAGTGGAGGTCTCCCTTGAGACAGAACTATGCACCTGGATTATGAGACTAATGAGAATATATGAACGCAGCAAAGAACAAAAAGTCATATCATTGAGTGAAAAGCAGGGGTTTGTGAGTTTAGAAAGTAGAGCATAGCATAATCTCACAAGTATTTCAGGTGATTATTTTCTGTTTTCTTCATCCTCCTAAGATTTTTTTTCTATAAACATGCAATCAAATCAAAGCAAGATAAAATGTTTCCTGATCTTTTTTGCCTTTTAAACTAAATAGTTTTCAACTTGGAAGTTTGAGATTTTTGGGGTTTATTTATTTTCTTCAAGACCTATATCTCAGGGGTCATAACCTTGAATATCTATATTAATTTTCTTTCTCTTGGGATTCTCTTGGAATTCATGTTTCCACAACCCTGATAGTAATTTAACATATTTTTATGTAGTTCTAGTGAGGCTCATTCTCTAGAGTTCAAATCTTAGCCAACAGCTTGCTGTGATCCTAATGAAAATCTATATCTGTCACTCTGCAAAAATTGCCCAAAATGGCACTTCAAAAACTAATACTTCAGCTTGCAGAAAATATGCAAATAGAGATCCTAAATGTAATACATCATAATTTTAATGAAATCAGCTGCTCAGCACTTACATTTATGGAAATAAATACATATTAAAAATGTGCACTGGCTCGCTAGGCTAATTTGTGATGTTCTTTCTGCTGCACTCAGTCTCTGAAAATTCATGTCTCAACTCTATGAGGTGGATCTGAACTTAATGAAATAAAGTGACAGTTTTTTGCATTCTAGGTTGTACAAACTTGATGGGAAAGTTTATTTCTGTATATGTCTGGAGATTATAGAAATAAACTGAAAAGGCAAATACTAGGTTAAGATAAATGTGCTCCTGACTGTTGATTTTATAAGTAATAACACTATATACATTGCTTTTTGTTCATTAGTATCCATCAGACATGAACTTATTCATGACACATATTAAAGAAAAAAATAGAGCCTTAAAAATATTAATCACATTAAAAATATAAACAGCAGTATATCTTCCTTAATTAACCTGAAATTTCACAATACCATTAATCTGATTTTTTCTTAAAATTCAGCTTTTACTTAATTAATTCAATGCAGAACTTATGTAAATATGAAACAAATACAAATTAATAGTACTATCTACATTTAAAAAATTAAAAGCTACATAAGCAAAGCAAATATATGAAAGTCAAAGTACACAAACTGGGAACACTAGAGCTGATTGAAAAAAAAATTATTGGGGTGAATTTTCTTGTATCTTTGCGGCCTACAATATAACACATAATCCAGTTCTGTCACTGCCAAGTTATCTGGTAGGAATGCTCCTGAATTATGGTAAATAGCTTGCCATTCCCAATAGAGACAGGTGCAAAATTCAGTCTAAAATGCAGACTTGTCCTTCTTATTCTACAAGAATACAAGAATTGAGTATCACATATGGCTATACTTACTGAACAATAATAGTGTTTTCTTCCTCTAAAGCACCATAAAAATTATATTCATAGTGAATTTTCCAAGTAACAAAGAAAGGATACATTCTGTTCATTTGAGACTTAGAGATAATTTAAATACCAAATGTTTTATTACAGAAATATCTTATATTGCTCTTATTATTATTTGTTTATTCTTTTTTAGGATTTAGAATATTTACTCATGGTCTGACATGTCTTTATGCTAGGTACTGTGTAAATACAAGTCATAAACAGTCCTTGCTCAAAAATATTATTTTCATGTCAGTGAGATTAAGAAGAAAAAGAAACAGAACTGTGGTTGAAAATCCAGATCAGGGGCCTGAGTGACTCAGAAGCCAAGCACTTGACAAGCTTCTTGTAAGTGTCATGGGAAAGAAGATATTTGGTGGGGTTTTGTAAAAATCTAAATTATACAGCATGGCAGATGTATATGGGAATATTTCCTTAAATATGCAGGACAGCCTGGGAGGAACTATACATATGTTTGTTCCAAAATATCATAAGTAAACAATATGAAGTTACAGCAATGGCTGTATGTGGCTGTCAGTCTAAACAGTAATTGAGAGATGAAAAACAGGGAGAAAGATAAGTAACGTAAACTTGATTTCATATGAAAGGTGTAGTTATTGAATGGATGAATAATTATGAATGCTACAGTCAGAGTTACAGCCTGGGGAAATGAGCATGGAACGCTATCTTCATATGGACTCTAAGTGGGGACAGTTCGCCTTCAGTAGGATCTAAAGGAAAGAAATTAAAAAGCTAAAGAGAGAAAGGAAAAAGGAGACAAGATTGATTTCAGCTAATTTTAGACTTCGGCAGCATGAATATTTACATAGGAGCTAGTCCTCCAAGATACAGGAACTTTTGGGGAAAAAATGTAAAAAAAAATTGATTGGATGTCTATTTTAGCAAAATTTCCACTCTATAATAGCTATTTTTCTACACTGTAAAAGGAGGAATCAAAAAAAGAACACAGATGCAGATGTCTGTACTGCATATAGGTGATTGAAATCAGTCAAATAGCATCCAAAAGGATTATATTAGAGGTAGTAGGGATTAATGGAAAAGCTGTGTGCTAAAGGTAGTGTACAAAAGGAAGACACACTATTTAAATGTCACCTATACCTGAGGACCTAGAGAGGATACCTGAGTCAGGTATTTTGAATGACACACACAGACACTTCCCCTGGTACAGACATTAAGGAAGGAAGAACAAAAGCACTTTCAATTTTCCTTAAAAGATTTGTTTAGATGTGCTGAGCTAGATGAGGTGACTAGATAATCACCAAGTACTGTTGGAGAAACACATCAACATTTTGCCTTAGACAGAAAGAAATTGGTCTGCTGTGAAGTGGCAGATTGGTGTATTCTGGTTGAATTAGTATGGATAAGATTAACCACGTTTGGACGATGAAGAAGAAAGGACCACTGGCAGACACATGAAACATACACAGAGAGGTGAATAAGGCATGAAGAGGCATTTTCTCTACAGGACATGGCAACTGAGGCTTAGAAGAGGACAGAGTCACCATAGAAAAAGAGGACACTTTTAAGAAAACAAGCATGGCAGTGTTGAAGATGGATGACTGTTGGTGGCAGTCAGAGCAGGGAATGAGATTGGTTCTGGTATTTGACATTGGAAATGAAAAAGGTAATAGGGTTTTTATACACTGCAGCTCACAGCAGCCACACATGAACAGGTTTTTGATTGAAATGAGAATTAAATTAGCTTTGCACTAAAAAACCCTCAAAGGAAATGGATAAGAAGACTGGTGCAAATGCAAGTGTGTGTTTGAACACATTTTTTTCTCTTTACAAGAATAGAAATGTAGAACCTGTTTGTAATGTGAGACAAGAAGCAGAGGTCAAAATGCTCAAAAGTGTCACTATGTGAGGCAAAGAGATGGTATGAGACTCTTCAGGCCACTTTGTGGAGGAGAAGAGAACAGAAGCTTCCTCATCCTCAACATTGGAGAAGAATGAGAGGGTGAGAAGAAAAAAAAAGAAAGAGAACAGACTCACACTTTATCTCCTTTCTCTCAATAGAAATTGGCACGGTCCTCTGAGGAGAGAAAAGTAGGGGCAGAAGGAGGTTGTGACGAATGAGTTGAAGAAAATAGAAGCTGTGATTTTAGATATGGAAATCAATTAATTTGGAGAACCTGATTTATTTTAGAAAGAAAATGTTATTACTGACTGAAGAATGAAACAAATGTGTAAGGAAGCAAGCCTCCACCAAGAATTTCCTCCAGCAATTTTCATTCCATCAGTGAAGAAACTGGATTCTGATGGTTTTGCTGGGTGAATAGTTCCATAAGGCATGTGGGCAGGACGATGGGCCATCCAAAATTTTTAGTCCATCTGGCTTCATTGTCTTCACAAATGAATATGTTGAAGACATCTAATGGTCTGTGACTATAAAAAGGATGGTTGTATGGTTCTGGGTTTTATTAATTTATCTGTTGGAATTTTTTTTTTTTTTTAATCTTTGGTTATCTTAGAAGTCAGCTGGTCCTTTTTCAGGCAGAATTTTCTGTATTTGTCAGGTTTTAGAAACCCTTTTTTCTTCTTCTCACTTTACACTCTAGAACCTCCCTGAGTTGAGCACAGGCATCTTTCCAGGGGGGAATCACCTCCCTCCCTGCTGGATCCAGTTTCACCTGATTCAGAGTGTAGCAACCAGGGTGTCATTGTTTAAACCTAGATATCAACTGCTTAGTTGCAGTTCACTCACTTCCCCCCGCCCCCATCCTCCCCTCCCTATTGGGATGGGGAAGAGGATCAGAAGAGCAAAACTGAGAAAACTCGTGGATTAAGATAAAGACAATTTAACAGGTAAAACAAAAGCTGCATGCACAAGCAAAGCAGAACAAGGAATTAATTCACCACTTCCCATGGGTGAATGGGAAGGCAGGTGTTCAGCTATTCCTGGGAAAACAGAGCTCCATCATGTCTAATGGTTACTTGGGAAGACAAACACTACACTATCACTCTTAGTGTCCCCCTACTTCCTTCTTCTTCCCCCATCCTTATTTGCTGAGCATGATGTCATATGGTATGGAATATCTTCTTGGCCAGTTCAGGTCAGCTGTCTTGGCCATGCTCACGCCCATCTTCTTGTGTACCTTTTTCTTGGCAGAGCATGGGAAATGGAAAAGTCCTTGACTTAGGGTAAGTACTACTGAGCAACAACAAAAACATCAATGTGTTATCAACATTATTCTCAAACTAAATGCCAAAACAGAGCACTGAAGCAGCTACTTGGAAAAAAATTAACTATCTCAGGCAAAACCAGCACACAGGGTAGGGAAAACAGCAGACCTTTTTGCATAGTCACAAGCTTTTAACAAAACCCAATATGCTACAGAGATTCTGTGAGCAAACAAATCAGACGGTTATGCCATGCATTACATTGAAGAGGGGGAGAGGAAGGCAGAGATTTTGTACAGATGGAAGTGACACATGGAACAACTTTGCTGATGCAAGAGAGCCTGGGAGGAGAAGAATTCATCAAGCCCCACAACAAACAAGAAGACATCACTCATCAACTGAAAGTGACTGAAGAGTCCAGCTACAGAGCACTGCAGCAGATCCTGGCAGTGAAGCCAGATGACAGTCATACAAGAGGGCATCAGCAACACAAAAATAACAGATGTCCCAAAGCTGCTATCCTTTTTTGAATATGGAGTGAAAAACTTAACTTGCAAGCAGTGTAGGTATCAGAGGAGATATCGCATCATCAGGTATCATTAACAAGAAATCTGAACTGTTGTTATTAACAGGAGTGAAGGGAACAGTATTAGGAATTACTTGTAAAGGAGGCAAAGTGAGACAGTCTCATGTGGTCCAATGTAAACATGAGCAATAAAAAAAAAACAAATGGATGTGAAGGAGAAGAAAAAGAACAAAGTGAGAGGGTAAAGAGGTTGAAAACAGTTTGGGGTCTCCCAGACCACATATGAGGGCTGCCAAGCAGAGACTGCTAAGTTGTTCGCACATCACCTCTAAGGGTGGTAGTGGCAGAAGAAATAACAAGGCCATAAACTGTGGCTAGGGATGCTTCCATTAGAGAGGAGGAAGACTTCTCCAGAAAGGCTGTTCATCACTGTCACATGTTACCCAGCAAGGCATAAGGGGGAATCTTCTGTCCTTGGATTTTTGCAGGACTTAACCAAAACAAACCAAATATATAAAAAATAACAAAAATACATGACCCAGTGGTGGTATAGGCCCACCTAAAACAGAAATTCTAGGCTTGACAACCTCCAGAGACTCCTTCCAGCCAAGACTTCTATGAAACAGTATTTCCTTAAATGGAACAAATTAAGTCCCCTATACTTTATTCTGCTGAGATGGATGGCAGATGCATCCTCAGGACTCTGTGAGAGCTAGCTGTAGAAAATGACTTGTGACAATGGCTGCACTGTCTCTTATAATTGTACCAGAAATGACAAAAGACGGTGAAGAGAGGTGTAAAATGGGTCATACAGCTATGTAAGGGATAGAGGTGGTGGAATGTGAGGAAAGTGTGGGATGCATGGAAAGTTGTGATAAATATCCTTGGGTATGGTTACAGAAGGGAGGGAACTATACAATCAATTTTATTTCTTAGCCCTATTGTTCTTAAAACTGGCCATTATTGCTTCTTTCTTTCCAAAATGAGGTACAGAGTCTATCTTTTTCCTTTATTTTTGTGCAGCTCAAACTACATGGGGAATTTGATCTTCTCTTTCCTCACTGGAACTTCTTGGCATAAACAATAACCATAATTGTCATTTAGCATAATGATCACAGCCAGTAATTTCTAAATAATTAATAACACTTTTTTTCTTAGTTTTTAATAATAAAGACAAGTACATAATGTTCCTTTTTCTCCAAGAAAGAAACTCCTTGATGGGGTAATAGACAACAATGTGAGATTTCATTCCATTTCCTCACTGAAGATGAAAGGATGAGAAGAAGAAACCATACTGAGCATATAACTACTGCACAGTGAAAAATATGCACTTATTCTTGCAAAGGTAGCATTTTCAGGGGACTAGTTTTTCACCACATGCTTGGTATAAGGGGATACAAATAAAACAAAGTTCTTATCACTACTCATTTGGGGAAAGGCCACAGAATCAACTAATGTATGGACAAAAAACTCAAAGGTGAGACAGATTGCTGTGCCGGTTTGGACAAATTTGGAGGAAAATACCCTCTGATAGAAGGCAGATTACAACCACCCCTCCACCACCAGGTTCAGGAAAAAAAATTTCCTCAGAGAAAAGTGAAGGAAAAAAACCTATTTATTTAATAAAAACACAGGAAAAGAATAATAATGCTAAATAATAAAACCTCTCACTGTGGAGAGAAACCTGGGAATATTTCAGAGTCCTTCTGTAGGTGTGGTCTCTCTCCTCCTCCTCGGAGCTGAGCCGGTGTGAGCCCACCTCCGGGGCCTTAGTGGAAAATTCTCCCAGTGTGTTCTGATGTTGTTAAAACAGTCCAGAAGAGAAGAAGGGAAAAGCCGAAATCCCAGGAAAACAAAGTTCAACTCTCCATCTCCCTCCAGAGAAAAGGAGCCGAAAGCTGGCTGAAAAGCAAGAAGGGTGCTTCCTCTGCTCTTCTGCAGAAGCAGAAGCAGAGGAGTGTGTATCTGTGTCCTTGAACACCAGCTTTGAAAAGTTCGCTCAGTTTCTTTTTTCTCCCCTCTCTCAGGCTCAGTTTAAAGGCAGAGATAGGCAGAAAAATAATTTCTGGGCATAGAGCATCAATAGGGGATACACATCATAAAGTAACCCCAAAACAATTGCTGTGCTGTTTATGATTTCTGTTTCTCTGGAAGCAGAAAGCACTACCACACAGGAATCGGATTCTAAGTTTCTATTTCGCACCTGTCCCACCACATGCTGATTCTGCAAAACTTCACTCACAAATGTTTGTTCTGATTTTATAGGCAGCTTTTTAAGATCAGTGGAGCTGTTTGAGTTACAATAATTTATATGAGTAAGTGTTTGCAAGATCAGTTTCAAATCAGAAGGGGCAGCATCCCAAAACAGCCTCCACCTTCTCTGCAAAATAAAAAAGTGATTCAGGTTAGATTTAGATGTTGGAACCAATAGGACTATATCTACACTAGCAAACTAAACAGAGCCTAGGGCTTTCTTTGACACTGAAGCCAACTGGCACATCCTTACTATTAAGCTCTCTTGCCATCAAAAACAAGCTAACAACATTCAAACCGCCTGTTGGGAATGATTCCCGCTCTGTGCTAATTTCCAATGCATGTCTGAGAATTATTTTCAAGCACACTAGTTGGAACAGAGTGATATTGTGCCAGAGACTATAGTATCGTTTTAAGAATATGAATGACCATTTTTTCAGTGTCTGTGCCTGTGCTCTTACATGAATCTACCACTGTAAACAAAAGGCTCACAGGCACTTAATAACTGGGAAAAAGTGGATTTAAGTCATCTATCTTCAATCTTGTCTGACAAATGTTCTCCTGTTCCCCCCATCCCCTTCTTCCGAAACATCCCTGTAACTGTTAGCATCTAAAGTTGCCATATGCTCATGTTTGACATTTAAGTTGTTAAATCTCTGGAATTCTACACTGTATGCATATAAAATACAGTCCATCTCTCCTGCCTCCATCCACTGGAAACCAGAAATTAGGTATTTCTTTATGAAAGCCATCCACATGGATATTAGCAAGATAGAGGTTTCTAAAAATCTACATTTTTCTAATAGATCACCAAAGGATGTAGTTGCGCTTCAAATCTTTCATCTTCAAGGGTTTGGGAAATGAACTGGATTCAGTTCTTACTTCAGATGGAGAGAATTCAAATCTACTGCATCCACCTCCCAGAAGCTTTCCCTAGATGTTGAGATACAATATTCTGGAAGAGAAAGACACTTTCTACATTACCCATCGAACTTGTGCTACTTTGCAGCAAGAAATGCAAGATTTAATAGACTGGAGTCGTGCCACAAGAGAAAACCCACAGGTTAATTAGGACTGGAAGTGCTCAGATCTCTCTCTGCTCCAGATACTGTTTAGATGGTGTATCTGATGTAAAATGCATTTCATTGCAGGGCTCAGATACTCTGAATTTTGCTAAAAGGGTATGGATGAGAAGCCCATTTTAAAATAGGCATCACTGCAGTTACATTCTGAGGGAAACCAGAAGTGCTGATTTGATCAGCCCTGTTCTGATCATCCCTCTATACAGAATAAGAATTTCACAAGTGTGGCAAAGGCCAGTCTTATTTTCTTTTCCTCTTGGGAGAGCTGTGAAAAGACAGCTGAAGTGAAAGTTGCTAGACAATGCTAATTTGAAAAATCCTGCATCAGTCAATCAGGCTTTGTTTCATTGGTTGACAGCATTTTGTTGGGGGCTCTTATTACTTCTAAAAAAAAAAAAAAAGAGGGAGTGAATTTAGAGGAAGTGTGTAACAGGCTAAGAAGCCTGACAAGGCCAGGAACAGTCTTTAGCACTGATGTTAGCTTACACGAAATGCCCTAAGTCCATACTGTTAAATTTTCCTGTCTTCTAGAATACTGCAGCTGCTTCCAAACTCCCTGCTAGGAGCAGCTAGTGGGCTGTCCTAACTCCTGTACTGTGCCCAAACACTGCCTGGAGGAGTGACACATGACATGGGCCAAAGGGTTGCTGGGGACAATTCTGGTTATCCACCTCTGTAAGTGATCAAAATTGAGTGGCAGAGATGGCTTCCTGGCACAAAGTAATAAAGGGCTGTTCCATTAACAAGTATGCAGACATAGCTATTGATTAAAATGGTCCTTTCTTCCCTTTTCCCAGGGAAATCTGAGCCAACACTGTTGAGAATTGACCCTGGCCCTTCGATAGGTTTCAAATGAGTGGAAATCCAATCCCACAGGTAAATGAATCTAAGCCACTTAACAGAGACTCCTACAAAGCTGCAAAGGTCTCCCCATGAGTTCTTCCTCACCCAGGAATAGCAGACATCATTTCCAGTAATTCAAAGGGCATTGTGAGACATTATTTCTTAAATTCTGCATGAGGAAAATCTTGTTGCCTTGCCTGACTAGTCATTCAGTTTATGAAGTCCTGATTGATGAAACTGGGAATCCTGGAACATTTGATACATAAGATATCAGCCTATTGAGCCTGTTGTGCAGTATCCAGAGATCCAGAGGAAAGAAATCCCAAAAAGCCCCTGGCAGCCATTCTATGAGCTGAATAGGGGATTTTTCTAAACATTCCATGCCGTTGAAATCTCTATGTCTGATACCATATCTTATCACCCCAGCCCCAACAAGACTCATCCAAATTTTACTTGTCTCTGTCCCCAGTTTCTATTTCTTTCCATGCAATTTCTCCACCTTTCTTTTTCCTAGAGAACTATTAGTAAGACACACTTTTCAGGACACAGCCAGGACACAATCTGTGTCCATCAAAGTTGTATGTACAGCTGTCCCTTTACTGGGTCTCAGGTGATCCCATTTCCTTCAGCCTCTGCAGGTTCCGCTCCTGTTCACTACTGCACCCATTCTGTGGACAGCTGGTCTATGAGACTTCCGTAGAAAAGGAGATGCAATCTTACCATCTGAGACACTCCTGCCCAGCACAGCATTTTCTTCTTCACCCAGGCCTCCAAATAAGTTAAATAAACCTTTCCCAGAACTGCACCCTTATGAGTATTCCATCTGAATACCCAAGGGCATATGACAGCCAAAATTCCTTATACACACACACACACCACACAAAGGTCTAAATCAATGTAGTTTTAGCTAAACAAAAAAATAGGTAAAATACTAATTTACACATATTTTTTTCACCAACTCTTTCCTTAAATTCTAAGCTGCTTTGTTTAGTGTAGAGAGTCAGGTAGTCCTAATTTATTATTTCCATTTTTACATATATTGACTCACCTTTACAGGACAAATATGTTTCATTTGGCTTGTCTCTCAGTCAAGTCAGACTGCTCTTCTGAAAGCACAGTATGGTCCTATCACCTTCATTTCTGTCAAAAAACTTGCCATCATTTCACTTAGCTACTTAGATAGCTACATTCTTCTATGCCCATCTTGCCCCAAGAAAATTTATTTTCTGCCAACAAATTTGTGCAAAATGGTCATTTCTCCTAGTGCAAATATTGCTCACACAGTTGGATGATGGCAACTATTAACCCCTCCTTTATCATCCTTCATCTGTGATGCAGGTGACGCAGTACTGACAGTTGCAGCAGCTTCAATATGCACTGATATTTTGTGATGTGAATACTCCCCAAAAAACTTAGGAACTTCACATACATTCACCAAACTGGCAAATACAGATGTCCCTCATTTCGATTCCTTACTCATGCTAGAATATATTTCTTCATTTAGACAAATACCTTCTGTCAGGACCATAAAATAATGAATGAGGACTCCTAAATAAAAAGACTCACAGGAATTCCCTTTGTGGGAAACTCTTGCTTGTGTTTCTTTTTTTCTAAAGACTGCCTTTTTGTTTTTATAGATTAAAACACACGGTGGATAATGAAATAGAAAATTAAGTGGAAAACAAATGTGGCTTTTTCATGGACTCAGGTTTTCAAAGAGCACCTGAAATTTTGTAACAAGTCAGTCTTGTGTGATAATTTCAATATGGTCAATTTTCTCTGGTAGTTCCACTAGTCTGGTGGCATGCTAACAGCGAGCCAGAAAAGTGCCCCAATATCCTCCGTGCTATTTCCCAGAAATTCTTAAAGGGAAGGCAGAAATTCTTAAAGGGAAGGATGATGGGAACTGATCAAATCATGTAAGGCAAACCATTAACTGAAAAAAGTGAGCTACATACAACTGAGTGTATGCTTCCTTATTAATACATTAAGGAACACAGAAGAAAGCAAACTGTGAATATTGAGCCCTAATCCTAGTGCTGCAGGTATATTCACATGGTGTTACAAAGTCTGAAAAACTGCTGGATAATGACAATCCTAAGTTTTCTTTATATTTTTGTCAGGTTTTCACACTGAACTGCCCAGAATGAATAGGGTTTCCTGAGTACCAAAGTAATTGGGTATCAAATGAACAACGTTAATTGTTGCTAATAACTGAAAGGATGGCTTTTGGCCCTTCCAGCAATTTGTAATGAAGGAAAAAGTAACCTAAAACTCAGAATAACTTTTCAGCAATTTCTCAGTCAGACAGAATGGTTAAGAATGTATATCAATCCCTTCCTCCATTATTCATTAATGCCTATTTAGAGCTCAGCATTTCTACATAAGCATTTTCCTTCGCCCTCACTGCCGATCAAAATTTGGAAGGTTTCAGAGGAAAGAGCCTTTAGGAAAAAAAACTACAAAAGGAAAGCTTAGCAAGGTCTCCCATAGGAAATTACCTTTCATGTGTATGTGACTGTGTTTAGGTGTGAACCAGAGAAAGAAACCTAAGAGGGGCTAGTGATGGTCAATAAGAGGAACTTATGGTTGATGGGCAGATAGCAGGGCAAGAGGATGTGTACTAATTGGCATCCAACAACCTAGAGGGAAAAGAGGCTCTTTGTCAGTAGTAGATCTGACACCTGACTTGGTGTATGGCTAAACACAGTGTGATGACCACAGAATTGGGTGCAGTCAGCACTTAATACCCTGCAGCTGTGGAAACAGTAAATTGATACACTTGGCCCTTGTGGGGTTGAGTAACATTGTTGTAACTGCTGTACTTCCAGTGGAGCTCAGCAATAACAAAGCAAGGGTGTTCAAGACCATTTCCTGTCATCCAGCAGAACTAAGATGGTTTTCCTCCTCTCCTCTCCTCTCCTCTCCTCTCCTCTCCTCT
>VZTI01001286.1:1315917-1332867 GCA_013397865.1 Struthidea cinerea
CCTCTCCTTTTCCCCATTTATCACCCTCACAGTAACTTTTTTGGGAGTGCAATTGCACACTTATCAGTCAGGCTCCATACACTGTCCTTGACAAAATTAGGAAGTATGAATCAAAGAAATAGTAAATCAAACTCCATGCATGCCTGCATGTTTGTTAACATAGTGTCTGATCAGTCAGAATTTTCTAGTGAAATCAAAATTACAAGAAAATTGTTGTATCTTGTTCAGCTATGAATCTGCATAACATGTTCTTATGACATTATTTGAGTTAGTTTCGGATTTATTGAAAGTTTCATTTTCATAAAATCAGCCTTTAGTTGCAATGTAGGTCTTTTTTACACCATGTAAGCTTAACATTTTATTTCTCAATTAAAAGATCAAAAATGTTCTGCTTCAGAAATATCGAAGTGAATGTTGTCTAAATGCTTCTAAACCCCTGAAAATTAAGTCCTTCTCTAAAGGCTTTTTAACTGTTTAAGCAAATATTTAAAAAAAAAAAAAAAATCAGAATTAGGGAAAGTGAATTAGCTCCAAAAAATTTTCAGAGCTGTTTTCCATATTGCTTTATAAGTTCAACTTACTGTTGTCCTGTAATAAATCAGTTATTTTGCACAGTGCAAAGAAAGTGTAAAGTGGCTGTAAAAGGCTGACATTTTCAGGCAATGTAAATGGGCTGTAGAAGGCTGACATTTTCATGCCTTTTATGTTCACTTTCTATTGTCTTCAAGTAAGTCTAAGACCCTTGGTGTTCCATCTTTATCTGACTTTCTGCTTTCTGTTATTTATTAGCCAGTTTTGTGTCTTTTAACCTAAACTGTCCTTCCAGACAACATAATTTCCATTTCAAAAGCTTTATGAACAGTTTTCAGGCAGCAGAAATATTGTTCAATTTAAGGCAATTGACGCAACATTTTGAGATGTAGGATATGTTGGAAGGGAAAATTATGTCATGCTCTGAAAAATTTCTGTTGCTTTTATTTCAACCTATTTTCTGTAAAACAGGTTGTCCAAAAAGTTTTGAGTGAGGGTTACCTGAATTATCCTGAGTAGACTTGATACAAAAGACTAGAGCAGTACTGGGAGTTGTTCATTAGCAAACTTGTAATAATGTGTAGCTCTGCATACTTTCAGCAGATTTTTCTAAGATTTTTTATAGATTCCTTGGCTAAACACTCGTGGTACAGGATACTATACTTTTCAGGATATTAAGGTGATTTTTAGGCAGCTATTTCAGATTAATTATAGGGAGTAGGATTTTGCATGCAGACATTCATTCCTTGCCTGTTGGTCATCATCAAAAACCTTAAACCACCCAGGCCTCCCTTTTTTCACTGTTTCATCGAGTCCCTGTGTATTAGCAAGAGGGATCAGTCCTTTACCTGGGACAAAACTGGCAGCATATTCACAATTTTGGATGTATGCTCAGCCTTTGAGAAAAGGCTGTCTCTCAACACAGGTCAAAGATTATTGTTCCTGGTAGTATAGGTGGGAATAGTTGACTATGCTTAAAATCTTGTTTGCCTCTGGTGATGTTGCATGACCAATCAGGCAAAAAAACCCAACACAGGATTGTTCCCAGAGGTCTGATCTCACATGGGATGATAGAGCGCAACAATCCCACAGTTTAAGTTTCTTATGTGCTGAACAGGGTCTTTTCACTACAAACTGTGAGTGTTTGACAGGTGAGAGTACGGACAAAGCAAGAAAGGGGCACAAAGTTTGCAATTTGTATTAGGTTTCCAGAAATATATATTCTGGGAAAAAGTGTATTTCATACATGTTTCTGAAACATCTAATTTAACTTCACCACTGTGCAAAAATAAAGTAGACAAAAAGTAATTTGAAAACCAAATAACTCTTCAAGCCTAAAGAAGGAGAGAGAGACAGCGTGTATGAGCCTGCACATTGCGCCTGTGCAAGATGTGCTTAAAATATCAGCTTTTTGATTTTGGAAAATGAGTTTGGAAGAATGCTTGATGATTACTGATTTTTGGTATGATTTTAAGATCAATGAAAGTATATTTGTCACATGCTTCTGATGAATGTATCACAGAATAATTTTGCAGCCTTTGACATAACAGGCAATCAAATTTATATTCTAAGCCTGATAAACATTTCTGCCCTCCTTCTTCCAAATACCATCCTTTCTTTTCAACTTTATTTTCAATTTGACAACTTGAAATGGTTTGTGGAATGCATCAGTGACTGGAAAACACAGCGTCATTAAAAGTTGATGTTTATATTTTTGATCATTTTCATAGATGATTTTCCAAACTAATAAATTAAAAAGTCCTAAAAAAATAGGCAGATTTGTTTCACCTTGACAATAAATGTGATATTTTGCGATAATACAAATTGCAAAATTAGGAAAAGAACACACAGTCGTGTGTAAGTTTGGGTTCTGAATCACACTAAAGTTTAGGTGCTTAAATCAGTGTGATCCTTTTTTCCACTTTGAATCTATATTTCCCTGAACTTCCTCAAAGAAGTAAAATGCTTAACTTGGATTTTGAAGATTACCACACATTTAAAAAGGGGCACAACTCTGTCAAAAATTATGCCTTTCATAGGGGATGATTGATAAAATTCTTATCTTGTTACATGGTTTTAAGCATTGACATCATTAGTGAGTGAAACCCTGGGATATACTACATAGAATCCGAAGAACTCTGGAACTGTGATGTGTGTCTGAGCCATGCTTCTTAGGCTGGTCTTTGGATTACTCATTCAATTCCTGATCTATTTCCAGAATATTTTTTTTTCCTAAAAGCTGGAGAGTACCTATTTAGATACTTTAAGTAATTACAGAAGGAGGCGTGGAAGGTAGGAACGTTTTAACAGGATCTATGTTGCACTAAGAGAACAAACTAGCAGGGAAAGTCACAGCTTCAGTGTTCTCTGACGTCCTAGAATGGATCTCTTACTGAAAGCCAAACATGAGCTTCTCGTTTCACTTGGAGCAAATAGATAATATTAATGGCCTCTTAATATGCAGGTGAATATAAAATGTGCAAATTGGGAACCCCAAGGGACAATGAATATATCTAAGCAGTCCATGAAAAAATAACTAAGAAAAAAAAGTTTACTTCCCAGAGGCTTAAGTTCATTATGCAAAAAGTATGAAAAATTTGGAAACTGAAGCAGAAAGTTAAGGATATGTTTTACGTCATAACAGCAAATAAACTACAGATGTATTTATACATTGGAAGTGGAAAAGGAAATGTGTTCTAAAGTAAATTCAAACCAACAGAAAAAAATAACACCAACTTTGATGGCCTTTATGTTGGATACATAATGCATGGGTACAATGAGGATAGAAAGATATCTAAACCAAAACCATTTCATGTTTCTCTTTGACAAGCATTATCTTTTCCAGACTTGTAAGTGTACCCTATCTAGTTTGTAAAGGAGTTTTTTTGTCCCTCAAGCCATGACTTCTTTATTAAATTCTATTTTATGTGGTTACAATTTTCTAATTTTTTGTAGTATATCCCAAAATGATCTGATGTGATTTGAAGTAATATCTTGGAAAGTGACACTCTTTTACTTATTGCCAATTTTCAATACCTATAAAAGTGGAATTGAAAGAATTGTAAATTAAACCATTGTATATAGTGGAAATCGTATCAATGCCTGAATTTGTAAGTTAATACTTCCTGGCTAGTGCAGTCCATCACAAGCTTAAAAGACTGAAAATCTTGAAACAGGTCACAGTGTGTATGATATTATAACCTTCTTCTAAATATTCTCTATCAATAACTCTTACATTCTTTTTGTCTTTATTTACTTGGGGTGAAAAAAAGAGCTGAAGCCTATCTGGTCAACCCTGGTAAATACTCAACTATATTTGATAACTGAAATACTACCTATTAAACTGTTATAAACTAGTGGCCAGGACAGATGAAACTTAAAATAAATGTCTGGATTTTATGTTTTCTAAGGCTCTCTAGGATAAAATTTTCAAAATTCCTTTAAATGAGGTAGTAAATATTTAAACCATCCAAACTGAGAGGGACACATCCAGAACATACTGCATCATTGTCAGGGCTTCACAGGAAGATAGTTCTGCAGGTGCCCATTGCCAGTTTTCAGGCTCTCCAAGGAAGTTAGAGGATCTGTGCAAAATATCTAAGAACAGAGTTCTGTACATTTGAGTTGTCTTGTTATTCTGAAAGCTATTGGACAATCTGTACCCTAAGGCAAACCTGTAGAAACTCAAAATGTTTTGGTCTTGGCACAAGTGATTTGCTATTTGTTTACTTGATACCTGTATTCTTAATCAGCTCTGCCCTCAGAAACCTGTTACTGGATTTCACCAAGGGCTTAATTATAAGTGTAACTTTTCTCTCTTCTGTCTTCAGACTCTTTTCTTTCAGATTTAGCTCACTTCTGCACATAAAAACATGTAAATACACCTGCAGGTGTATTGTTAGTTTGTTCCTAACAATTGCGTATTTATACCAGCCTCACAAGAAACCCAAATTAATAAAATGCCCTAGCTGCTACCTCAAATTCTAGTCCCTATTCATTATTTAAGCTATCAATAAATGAAAAGGCATGTATTTTTTCCTTACCTGGTGTGAATGGAAAGCAGCCAGTTTGTTTATTTTCAGGCACTCACACTGAAAGCTATTAGAATGTAAGAAATTACAGTTTTAGATCTAATTTACATAAACATGTGACTACCTTTAAAGGTATTTTTTTTCAAGAAAATTTAGTATTTTATTTATTTGCCATTGTTTTTTTATTTAAAGAAAAATAATAATTATTATCAATAGAGCTTGGAGGCAGAAAACATTTAAAACATTTACCCATGTTCTGATCAAATCAAATTCTGCTGTAGCCCTGACCAAAACTCTCAAATCTATTTGTAAGAAAGCAACTATTTAAATATTTCATTGCAAATTGACTTTACTGTAATTGTGCCTGCTAAAGCTCCCCCTTCTGGAGTCAAGTGTCCATGCGGAAATTTCAGCTTCAATCAAAAAAAATTCAGAGCACAGCCTGAGAGCACGACCCAGGTTGACCTTACAGGCTTAAAAGCAGCAGGTGAGGAGAATGGCCATTTGTTTTTAATCATCCTAATTTAAAAGTCGGTTTCCCTGGTTCTGTTACATGTCTGGTTTGCAGGTTTTACACGCTTATTGGCTTTGGCAGTATCAAAATATGATTATTTGTAGCAAGAGATATAAATTCAGGGCTATATACTGTCTGCAGTGTAGGGGCCACAACACCCACTGACATCAGTAGAGCACTGGCATAGTGATCCCAGACAGACTTTTATCTAATTGTCCAAATGTTTTCTTGTCACATTTGTTATTTGTTACTCTCTGAGAAAAAAAAAATTGAACCTCCTCTGCACACTGTTGTTTTAAATCTCTGCTTCTTTTTTTTCTCTAATCTTTTTTTTATAATTTTCTTTGCTCTTTTTCACACTTTGAATCCTTAGTTTCCAAGCCAAAGAGTTTTAAATCCCATTTTTGGCCCTCATTCCATGAACAGTGTCTAAGTAGTAAATGCCAACAGCAACATGCCATCACTGAGCTTCAAAGCTGATATTCCAATCAGCTAAATAGAAATAGGGAAGTTCACTTCTCATTAATTGCTTCAGGATGCATGAACAGTCAGGAAAATATTTCTGCATTCACCACTATTTAAAAATGTCACCCTAACTACATTCACTTGCTTTCTAGTCTGTGAAGACACACCTTTTCAAGATCTTTCATCTTTTCCTAAACTGAAAGAAGACAAATTAAGTATTTCCAGCCTTGTCACATACCATTACCTGTCGTTCCATGACTTTGGGTGATTCCTGCCACTGGCCCACCCATATCCTGGCAATGGTCAACACACAGCTCTCAATGGGCTGAGATGCTTAATGAGAAAAGGTCAACAATGAGCTGGCATTGGGACAGTTAATATGAGTGGCCAGGAGGAAGGATCATATCCTAGGATCCAAAAAAAAGAGAGATTAGAGTCTGCTGAGAAAAGTGAGACATCTGCACGTGTGTGAGAGACCCCTGGCACTGGGCACTAGAAGGAATTGAAAAACTGCCAGGAGCTCCTTCATAACAAGAGAGAAGCAGTAGACATTTTGATTTTATGCTCTCCATGTTACATTCTCATTAGCAAAATAGAGGCACATGCACTGCGTGGAATTAAATTAAAATTTGTACCAAAATTTCCAGGTTATCCTGCTTGAAGAGTGGCTATAAATTTACTTCGAAATCGAAAAATATATTGAGTGAGGCTGTGCAGGTTTTGTCCTCAGTCTAATGCCTATCAATGGCTTCTTTAATATTTGATCATATTTTCAGGTGGCATTAACATAATAGTGCTTTGGAGGGAAAGATTAGAATTCAAAATGTTCATGGTAAGTAGAGGAAAAAATAAGGAGCAGTTAGGGAGGAACTGAATGAACAGGTACAAAAGACAGCAAATAAGGAATTTGTAATCATCTGTGCAAATAAAGAATAAAAAAAAATTGTTAGTAACAGAACAGTTAATAATAGTTAATAATAGAAATAGATTATAGAAAAAAATTGAAGGCTATAGGGGATCCTAACCTGGATGTGCGCCAAAAGTATTAGTCTGTGGCGAAAAATGCAGACATCGTTTGAGAATGTGACGAGCAAGTTAAAAGTACAAAACAGTCCTGTTTGGAGTCGGCAAGGCTCCGGATGGAATGCTGAGCAGAGTATTGGGCATTTGTGTCAAGCAAAATATTGGACAGAGGAGACAAACGAAAACAATCATAAATCTAAATATCACGACTACTTTGAAAGAAAATATTGAATGACCTGGCTTATCTTCAGCCAAGAGGAAGGCTTACGAAGCGAATGCAGAAGGGAGGAGGGAAGCATATATGTATATTTATACACACTTTTAATTATTTATATATGAGAATACATGTGTATATATGTGCAGATACAGGACACTGCAAAGAGAAGGGAAAAATCCATCTTCTGCCTTCACAGTCAAAAGGCCCAAAAGTCATGCAGCAGGAAAAAAATCAGGTAATAAGTAAAGTAAAAAAATTCTCATGCCATTAATAACAAAATAGACTGTCTAGTGGTTTTATTTAGTCTCCACTACTAGCCATCCAAAAAAAAGAAAAAAAGTAGGGCAAACATATGCCAGATTGACATAGGCTTAATCATTTAAATCTTGGGGAGGAAATTAAATAGAGTTTCTTAAGGCTCCCACTTCTGTTGAGCATAGAAACCTCCTTACAACTGGAGTTAGATGTGCCCTCTATTTCTCTATCACTACCAGATGTGCGGCTGTTCCTATGCAATATTTTTTTGCTGCAGCAATATTAATCAGTTATTAGGATTAAATTTTCATTTCAGAAATGAAAAATAAATGGCTTGCTGTTTTCTGAAAATTAACAAAACAAACCAACAAAACACATATTGTTAGAGTGTCCTGTACATCTTTCCATAAAAAAAAAAATAAAAAAATATTTGGAATAGAAAAATTCATAAGTTCAGAAATAAAAGAACTTATATGTAAAAAAATAGAATTAGGTTTATCAAATCTAAACTTAAGTTTTGAGCCCTAAAATATGCCTCAATACAAATTATAAAGTTAAATAAATTAACAAATTCTTAATAGGCTGTGTGCACTACAAAAGAGGGAGTGAGAACAAGGTGCAAGGATATATATTTCTACAAGTGTAATTATGTACATTTAAAGCTTAGATACTCCAAGCTGGAAAGTTGCAGAATTCTGCAATGCTTAAGCAGTCGATAAAATCAGGCAATTTTTTTCTTTTTCCTCAAAACCTGAATTGCTTCCCCTTTTGCTCCATCCCCAACATATTTTTTCTCCTTTCCACTTCTTACTTTTAGCTGTAAATTTAACATTTCTGAGACTCTAGTTCTGTCTCAAATTCAGTTGACATTTCAATTGATACCAGGATTGTCAACTGACAGACTTTTCAGTAAAAAGTTGCTGGAAAGAGACACAAAGGTATGCACAACAGAGCATGTTCCTGAAGTGTCCTTCCATTGCAAAGGCCAGCTAAAACCGTACCAGGCTTCTCAAGATTTCAGTTGAAGAAATGTTTATGTTTTACCTATATTATTCTTGTGACATAAAACAGTTAATAGCATGAAATTCAGACAGTCACAAAATTAGAATGCAATTACTTACATTTATTTAAAGGGTGAGTATAGAATACATCAGCTTTTGTATATATCAAGTTTAATGAACCTTTTCAGTAAAGGATATTTGTACATACCATGCTGTTTTTCATGCAATTCTTTGCACTGATTAAGAAGATATTATTCTTCCCTCTGTAGTCTGGTGTCTCAATCATCCGATGAGGCTTAGCATGGGTTTGCATTTTTTCATGGATGGATTCATGTGAGTTAGTAGAGATTAGGAATTTTCTTTTATATCTCTTCTCCAGAAGAGAGCAAAGGGAAGGCTGTTGGGTGCATGCATGTAACTTTTGTTTCTCTAATTAGGGAACTTCTACGTCACCTAAATGCTGCATCTGTGGCTCTTTTGAATTCTCAGTGGCTGTGTAGATCCTAAGCAGATGATGTCACTCCAGAAGCAAAGCATTTTGCCATTTATTTGAGAGAAAGGTTCTTCTCCCAGATACCACCAGCAGATGAAGCTGTAAAATTTACAACATGTAAATTACAGTGGAAACATTGTCACTATTATGAAATGCTTTTGTTTAGTCATGGAAATGGTTACAACAAAAACTTCAAAAATACAAAAATGTATAATGGAAACCAGAAGCTGGTCTCCTGCCTTCACTGTTATTTATCAAATACTCCTCCTTCCCATTTCAAACCAAAAGCCTGAGCTGTCATCTCTCACCTATTAAAATCAGTAAAATAACATTGGAGAGGAGACAATTTTAAACAACATTTTGAAATACAATTTTAAAGTGAAAGCAAGTAGAGTAGAAAAATTTTCCTTTTATGCTATAAAGCAAAAAGTTTCTTAATTTCATAAGTCATGTTAAAATGAATCCACCTTCTAAATCTTTTTTCTGTTATTGTAATCATGAGATCTTGATATGCCAGTATTACTTACGAGACTTAGGGAACCAAAAGGAGAGTTAAACAAGTGAATTGCTCCATGCAAAGTCACCTAAGAGGCCAAACTAAAACATCAAAGTTAGAAACTTAGTTGCAAATATGTTAGTTAATAAAATGTCCAAGGTCTATTTCCAGTCTCTAAGTAGGAATGCCGTGGGACAGAGCACATCCTCACAGCTAAGTTGTCTTATCAGCCAGTCTTTATGACCCATTTGGAAAGATCCACGGACCATGCTATTTCCTGGACAGTGCTCAAGCATTGCCAGAGTTTGTTGGTGTGTAGCAGAAAGTGATCCAAAGAGCATGGCATGTTTTTAAGCAGAACTGAGGCTCACAGGGTAGCACTGAAGTGCCTAGGTCTGTTAATTTATTGACATAGTCATAGCCCTTGCATCCCGTGGTGAAGCATTAGACATTAGGTTAGCTTACCTCGAAAGTAAACCTATGAAGTGATATAAATACCTAGGTCATAAAGCAGAGTTTTAGTCTGTAAATAGAATTTACAGTTATAGAAGTATTACTTGAATTTAGATATTTCTCCAGCTTGAGAAAGTTTCTCTCGACCTGACTTTTATGTTGGACATAATGAAATAGATGGAAATCTTCTCACTGGCAGTTTTTCAGTGGATGTTTCTTAGGTGACACATGTCTATTTTCACAAATCAAAAGGCGTAGCAGTGGTGGGGGGGGGTTGTTTGTTCTCTTTCATGGTAGAGGAATGTTTTGTATTACTTCTGATAAAAGAAACTGACAAATAAAAACACAACATAGTGCAGCTTTTTTGTAAGCTTTTTTTGAATATATATGGTTCACAATGATTACTATCAAGTTTGATTCTTATCTCAGTGTTAGTTCAATTGTAGAAATTGTGAAAAAATCCCCAAAATCAGATTGTGAAACACATCTTCTAGCATTTTTTAAGACAACTTAATTTTTTTAACAAGCTTATCAGGAAGAAGAATGTACCACTTACTGAGCAGGGGGACTGTTCATCCTTACATTGCCCACTGCTATTTTCACTGAGGCAATCTTAATGTAGTGTTTGTTTGGTGACCAATACCCCTGTGATGGTGGTTACAGAAGCAGCAGCCTTTGAACTTGAGGTTGGTTGATGAGCCTGTAAAAACAGCTTGATCTCTTCCACAGCATTTGTCCCATTAATCTTTTCTTCTGTCTTGGCACACGTCCTTTTCATGTGTGCGTTGTTGAGTTTGTATTTTTCTCTTTGACTAATTTTATACGTGGTGATTGGCAAGGGAAACACGACAGGGACCACAAAAACATGGGGGGTTGGAGCAACAGCAATGCTGTGTTGGGCTACTGCTTTGAGTGGAATTGACTTTTTTATCAGTCACAGCTTTCAGTACACTGGTCCACTAAATAAATCTTTCTACAACATTACTGAATTTGGTTCAACGGAAGCAAAATCTGAAGAATAACATCGAATACAGAACCACCAGGGAAAATTATAATTTTGCAGGAACCAGTATATGGGAGATGATAACCGAAACAAGAATTTTTGGACTGAGGGAACATAAAACAAAATATCAGACTTAGAAATATTAACACAAAATGCATGTCAGTACCAAATTTGCTGGTAAATATACAACAGTAGAGCTACTCTGGGAAGCGCTCCCAGCCAACACACACTAGACCTTTTCTTCACTTCATAGTCACTTTGGCTATTTTACTTATCTTATGAATGTATGAACTGTAAAGTTCTCTGAAGTGCGCAATTTTTTTCCACATATTTTAATTGTGATAGTTCAGCTGGCAAGACTTACAAGCATGGATCGTGGTTAAGAGAGAGACAGGAGACCAAACAGTCCTGCTGTTGTAGGTACCAGCAGCAGAGTGATAGTGTTGATGTCAATAAGAACAGGAAACTGCTAAAGCAGAAGAACATAGATCTAGAAATTAAATCCATACGATCAAATCCATGTAATCGTGAACAGCAGATAAGACAGAAGAAGCCAAAAATGTGAACTGCAAATCTTTGGGATAAAAATGAAGTCTTTTCCCATTATCATTGCTTGAGATCATCCTGCCCCCCACCCTCAAAAACCCAAAAAAACCTGTCAATGTGTAGGATGTTTGGAGAATGTAGTGCATAATGAAGAAAGTAGTCCACAGAAAAAAATAATAAAGAAATGCTTATAGACGTTCAGCTAAAAGACAAATGGGTTAAAAATATGGAAAGGACATCCAGTGTAAGAAAAGACTGATCAAGAATGTTGAAAGCCAGCAAGGAGGACAAGGAGAAAGAAGGAGTATGAGTTGCAAGATGCCATTAGAGGCATTTCAGACAGCAGCGTCAGTGCATGCAAATGACAGGAACTGGTTTGGAAGTAGTCCAGAACAATTTGGCAAAAAGAATTTTAAGACAACAGCTATAATCAGAATGTCAAGTGAGCTTAGAACCAAAAGGCAGGGCATTCCTAGGGTGCCCTAAAAGGGGAAAGCTCAGGGGAAAACTATTTGAACGTTAAAGGCCAAGGAACAGAAAGAAGGTTCAGATGAGCAGGATGTGCTGTAAGCCTGAACTCTGCAAGGACAGAACTGAAGAGGTCACAGGAAAAATTAAATACACCTTTCTGACTTAGTGTAAGCACAGAAGATTATGAACTGACTTACATTAATAATTGCTCTGTAATGTGAAAGATTCATGAAGTTAAAAAGTCCTTTTTTAGCATGCTGGAAGAAAAGAGGTTCTGGCATTACAAAACAATATGAGGAGTACTAAGCTGTTTCCAGGACAGAGGCTGAAGTAGCTGTTGTGTGACTGTAAGCTGACCTCCTCTGAGACAGGACTAGTTTAAAGCACCCAAGCGTTGCTTATTAACATATGTATGTTCTTTTCTGTGCAGCTAGGTAAGCCTATTCTTTTTCTATTTGAGTATCATCACTGTTTCTAAACAAAATACGCTAATTCTATTAATAAAAATAGCATACTGTCTTTAAGGGAGGAGAACCTCTTTCACTGTGATTTGCCTACTTTTATTTGAATTTCTCTATTTCAATAACTTTAATGAAATTGGTCAAAAGCTCTTTCTGCTGCATTGCTTGGAGGGAAATATAGGAACAGA
The DNA here is from genome assembly GCA_013397865.1 of Struthidea cinerea. Classification (NCBI taxonomy): domain Eukaryota; kingdom Metazoa; phylum Chordata; class Aves; order Passeriformes; family Corcoracidae; genus Struthidea; species Struthidea cinerea. The sequence continues at coordinate 1,328,066 of VZTI01001286.1, forward strand.
GAAGGAAGCAGTGAGGCCCTGAGAACAGCAGGAATAGGAACAGAGCTTACATAGCAGGTTACAAGGCCCCAGGAGTGTCTCCTCATGAATGCAGCATGGCTGGTACTAAGCAGGTTGAGAGGCTGTCAGCTTGAAGAAGGAGTGAGCCTAGGGACAGTCACTTAAGTTAAATGCTGGAGAAGCCATTAGCAGCAAAGCTCTTGAGTTTCTCCTGCCAGGAGTAAAGGAAGGATGGGAACTAATCCTTTCACAGATATCCTACAATCAGGGCTTGATTTCCCATAGATCTTTTACATTTAGCAGGCACTGCTCCCTCAGCTTATCCAGAAATATCTTTTCCCTCCTTATTTCCCCTGCTCACTTGCATTCTTCTCTTGACCTTCACCCCAGCACAAAATGTTTGTTTTGGAGCAATTTAAGATCACACTATCTGAGATTTAGAGGAGAAAAAATGTATTTCTTGCAATAAACTGCATTTCCCACCCCCAACCCCCAAAATGAAAATACATGTGCTACATTGTGTTCCACAAATATCCTTGTGAACGTCATTAAAAGAGGACTTGAAGGGAGAGGGGATTAACAAATATCTCGCTGAGAAAATTTTTCTGAAGCACATTTTCTGATCAGTTAGCCAGTACAAAAAGATAAAACTATTCATCTGCATGCTCATTACAGAAAAAAACATAGAACCCTTTTACTGTACTACACAGTGTTGTGGGTCAGCTTCCAGCTTCAAATACACACCTCCACATTTCTTGAAAATTTCCAACGCAACCACAAAGCCATATGTTTAGAGATTCACAGAAATACTCAGCTGGAATTAAAATATGATCCTTAATGCCTCTAGTATGTCAAACAGATTCTGTTCATTGTGGCTAAATGCCATCTGAAAATAATACTGTATGGAGGTAAGGTTGTATGAGGATTTCCATATATTGGCATATGATGAATCTCACACTGGGGGTATGCTTACAGCATACGTTTACCCTGTGCCCCTGCCTTCTGATTACAAAATAATGAGTTTTCACAAGCAATTCTCTGATGCAGTGAGAGTGAAAACTCAGTGATCATTCATGTGAGTAATGGCTCACTTGCATGAGGGTGAGGTTTACAAATTGGCTTCTCTTCTCTCCGTTAATTTCTGATCTGTTAGCAAGAGCTATACATGCAAAGCATCACCAGCTTAAAATACTTTTATTGTCATCCTAAATACATTTGCAATAGTATAATTTCCTTCAACAAATAGTCTGAAGGCTACATTGCATTCTAGGTACGTGCAAAATCTCATATTAGCAGAAAATAAATAGGAATCAGTAATTGCTAAGATGGTCAAATGAAAAGGGTATATAACTCAGAAAGCTGTTTCAAGTAATGTCCACTAATCAGTGTTCTGGGAAAGAGCATGAGAATTAGGCAAGCTGAGAGTGGCCATTTCCTGATATAGCATTTTAGATTCTACATAGACACAATTATAGTCTATTTTGTTTGTTCAATTATGAAACCAGAAGTCCTAATTAAAAACAGTAAGAGGGAAATATTTTCCTTTTTAGAGTTAGTTTTATTTTTGTTTGGTTTGTTTTTTTTTTAATAGAACATGTTTTCAGAACATAGAATTAACTAATTATAAAAGTTTTACATTTGCTCTCTCCCAATGAAGGTGAAAATTTTCATCTTTTGAAATTCTGTTTCATTTTCAAATTATTCTGACACAAACAGACATATTGACAATGAAATGGAAGAGTGTTATTCACTGTGCTCTGCTTACTGTCATTCAACCGGGAAAATGTATGCAACCCAGCAAAGTTCTCCAACGTAGAGAAAAATCTCAAATTGGGCTGAAACAGGGAAAGAGGCAGAGGTAATATTTCTAATGCAAATATTAAATCTTACCAGGCAGACGAAAACATGAGAAAATTGTTAATAATTTTAATTTTGTTTCTGATAATTTAAGTATTTTAACTACCGTAATAAATTTGTTAGTGAAAAAAAGCGCATATGTCTTAAATGTTCTAATTCTCTGTCCAGCATATTATACAGAAGATGCCAATCACTCTCATAAAATCAAAAATTTTTCAAAAGGGCGTGGTCTTCTCAAATGTGCTCTGATAGCACATCTTCACCACTCCTTTGGTCTCTGGTCCCAATGAAGCATAGGCAACAATAAGTACACATTTAAAAGAATGAAACCTCCACCACATTCAAAAAAACAAATTTCAGAAATTTCAGATCCCATGGGGAAGCACCATGAGTTTAGAGGGATAATCGAACGCTTAGGAAAGGATACCTTTGCCCAGGAAAGAAGATGGTCTTCAGTGTCCTCCAAATGTCCCTTACTGCCTCAACCACTCTGTGTTTCTGAGGAAGGGACTGTGGGCAACAATTACAGACTTTGGGGTTTTTTTAGACATTTGCTTTCACTGTGTCAAATGACTCATAGAGTCAAATTTTGTTACAGATATCTGGCTACACATCCTTTGCTTTCCTAGCTTGGGGAACTTTTTCATGTTCTGCCACACTCGAGTATGCTGTGATGTTACAAAAGGAGAACTAGGCTTAACAACAAATACAGAGGTTCTAAAGAGAAGTGTGAAAGCACCAGAGTCTTTAGAAGATGACAAAGTTTTGTGGTTTAACACCAGCCAGCAGCTACATTCCAGGTAACCACTCACTCACACTTCCCCCTTTCTCCACCTTCTGGGGAGGAGAATCAGAAAAAAAGTTAAACTTGTGGGTTTAGATAAGAACAGTTGAAATATTGAAAAAAGGTGAAATATAAACCACTAATTGTAACAACATGTTGATGACAATGAAGATGATGATGATGATGATGTACTAACTCAAGTCAGAAAAATGATGATGACACAATTGTTCACCACCCACTGACAAATGCCCAGCCCTTCCCTGACCAGCAGTTTGTCCCTCCCAGCCAACTCTATCCAGTTTATACACTGGGCGTGACCTTCTTTGGTACGGAATATCCCTTTGGCCAGCTCAGGTCAGCTGTCCTGGCCATGCTCCCTCACAGCTTCTTGTGCAGCTCCTCACTGGCAGAGCACGAGACACTGGAAAGCCCTTGATTTAGAGTAAGCACTACTTAGCATCAACTAAAATATCAGAGTATTATCAATCTTATTTGCATATTAAATTCCAAACATGGCACTGCATCAGCTAGTAGGGAGAAAAACAACTCTATCTCTGCAAAACCTGGACAGGGTGCTTTAAGTGAACTCCAGCACTCGTGTCAAATCAGAAGACATGCTGGATCAGAATGAAGATCACACAGTTCATCAAGAGAAAATGCCGTATCTTAACTACTCTTCTGCTGGATTTAACCTTCCATATTCCCACCTAGTGTATTGCAAGGTACGCTAAATGATTCTACCAAGTAAAAAGCAAAACTCATTGGGTAAGTGTTGCTGTAAGACAACCACGATGCTCAGAAACAGTTCTTAAATGTGACAAGTGCTCTCAGCAGTCTTATGCAGATTTCATAACTTTTAGATATCAGGGAAGAAATTGTCAAGTTTAAACATAAAGCTATATCAATATTTTTAGCATCTCCTAACAGATCTTTACTCAATTATAGTTCATCTTTTAGTGAAGGCACTATATTTCTACTTAATTATTTCAGGTTCTGGCAGACTTACAAGTAGAGGATACTTGTTCCAAGAAAACTGTATCAGCTCTTTCAGCAGTCAATATTTCAGATGGTTCAGGTTTCACACAATTTTTCATCAACAGTTAATTATCAAGATACAGTAAAGGACAATAAACATTACTTAAATTTAATGATCTTTCAGCCTACAAAGATCATCTAAACAAAACATAATTCTGATTTCATGTAAGGTAGGCTTCATCTCTGTATCCCATTATATTTTTGAGTGAAGAATGAACAACCAGACTATAAGTATTTTGAATAAAATTCTAACTTGCTAGAAGTAAAAAGTGATGATATTCACACTGTCATTAATGCAGAAATAACATGCACAATGAATATTGATAACATATTTTGTTTAAGCATAGTTAAATACTAAGTACAGAGAATTATCTTTTATGTTACTTCAGACTGACATTTTAGAAGTGGATACAAAATTACTAATTAAATAACAGGATATCTTTGGAAGGAGAAATATAATTTGTAAAATAAGGGCATAAGCATATAAATAGGAAGGTATGGAGAAATCACAGCTAATTTAAAGAAGAAGTTCCAGTTACATAATGAAGACTACAGAGCTGAGATAAATCTTCCTTAAAACAAGAAACTTTACTTCATTTCCATGCAAGTGAATTCAGTTCTGAGGCAAGGTAATCTCTTTGCAGAATAGTCCTTCATTTGCACATTGTTGCCCTAAGGCTTTATCTCCAATCTTCTGTCTTGAGATTCCCTATTTTGGGTTACTTTGCTGGTGCATACCTTCCCTCAGTCACAACTTACAGAAATAAAAGTATGAGAATTATTACTTAAAGAAGAGACTAAATAGTGATTGATAGAGTGCAAGATTGGATGCCAACAAGCTTTAAACTCAATTACTCCACAGACCTGACACTATGGAATCTTAGGAGAAGGCCACTAATTCCCATTTCCCATTTTACATGGAGCTAATGCCTCAGAAAATTCCATGAAAAATAACTGGAGAGTGTGGTAGTGACTGTCAGATATTTGATTCCTCACTTTTTTACCCTTAATTTTCATTAAATACTACAGTTGCAATTATAGGGTTTGAAGAAGAGGAAAGAAAACTCACCAAGTTCTTCCTTATTTTTCTTTTTGAAGTACTTTATTTTCTTTTTCTTTTTTTTTT
>VZTI01001286.1:1341278-1358047 GCA_013397865.1 Struthidea cinerea
GCCTTGCTTTGAAAATTCAGTCATGCAGCTTCTACTAGGAAATTGAGAAGTTAGTGCACCAGTCAGTTACTACATTGATTTATTATTCTGCCACTGTCACTGTTAAAAACTTTGACTGCTTTCTAGTATAAATGCACACAGTGTAAACTCCCAACCATCAGTTAAAAGCCCTAGTAATTCATAATTATGTTAAATGTAGCACTCAGATATGAACAAGTCCTTATATCTCAAAGGAGTTAACTCAGGTGTTCCAACCGAGTATCTGCCATCTTCATTTCTGCTGAGTACCTGGGTAGTTTGTGCAGAACTCTTATTAATTTTTCCTACTATAAAGCATTTTTAAAAATCCCAGATACTTTTCAGCTCCCATGAAGATACAGAATTGTGACTGCTACAGACTCCCTCAGATAAGTATCTTATGGAAGAAGTTGCCTCTTGGATTAATAGTGTGCACTGTGGGTTCACAGCCCTCAGAGTAGGTTGAAGGCTCCATTGCTCAGTTAAATACATGAAAGCAAGCATTGTACATCTTTGAACTCCCATCCAAGGTGTGCGAGTTCTGTGGTGAATCCAAGTCATTATGATCACTTTCCACATTGTGCAAGATGTCCTCTTGCCGCCCTTAGCTTGGGGTTGAGTGACATTTATGAGGAACAACTCTTGACTCTATTACCTGGGGAGGAGACAGCTCAGTCGCCATCCTGCAACTGTCAGGCACGTCAGCTTTAAGAGCGGACAGCAATGTGTCAGGGAATGAATGCATTCCTGATAGTACCTGTGCAGCCATTGAGGAGATACATTTACTAATAGCAGCACAAGCACTTTGTCAATCACTGCTCACAGACTCATCCACAAATCTTGATGGTTCCATGTCAACAACGCTCCTTCAGGAAGGACACGTAAAGATTTGCTGTCACCACAAAAACACTTTTGCATGAATTACAAGCTATATGCTTACTTACCAGTCATTCACTGTTGTCAGGTGATTTGAGAAGTCTGTCCTTTAAGTCTGACATATGAAATATGGCTACAGAAGGGAATAGCCCTAGAGAGAGCGTACAAAGAACAGGAATCACATGCGGTGGGAGTCCCCTGGATATGGGCTTGCGGTGCTGGAGTCATGCATGGATATGTTAAAGATAACGTAGTGCAGATGAAATGTCATCTGTTGGGTTCAGTGCCTCAGCAGTCTGATATTTGGGGCATTTAAAAGTAAGGAGCAAGTTCAATATCCCATTGGAAAAATGAACATTTCCACCTTTTACAATCACACAATTGTCCACCTCAAGCACTGCAAAATGACAATAGACTGAAATGATATGTCACATTTTACTTTTTCAGAAGTTATACCTCATGTAGCATATAATCTCGTTAATGTCTAAAAACAGAGCAAGTGAGTTGCTGGTAAAACCTCATAAAAATATGTCCAAATAATATTTTAAATAGCCTAAGTATTCTGTAAGAGAATTCCCTAATAATATACAATTATCTACACATATCTAGTTACTTATTTTGATTTCCTCCAAGCCTCCTTATTACCTCTCAGATTTCAAACGCCTCACAACTTCCCAGGAAACCTTACAGTCTCTCTACAGCATACTGTAGCATGAAGGTCTTTGGCCCTTTTTTCTTATTCATTCTGCAGCTCCTAGGCTGCTGCTACTGAGATTTCAGCTGGAAAATGCTCTTCCTTCACAGCTGCCTCCATGAGGGATTCAGCCTGAGATTTAGCTCACCGAACTTTGACTAAGGTAACTTCTGCTCTAACTTAATCAATACGGATCTTTTTGAAGTCCATGGGTCATGTAATCATTCTAATTAAGATATTAAGTCTGTCTGAACCACCTACTGGCAATGCCTATGTCTCTTTATTGAGACGAGAGAGGCACTGGGTGAGGAGGCGAAGACTAAATGCATATTAGTATAAAAAAAAGACATGGACCATTTTGTGGCCTGAACCAAATCAGCAGGGCACAGTTTTAAGTCCTCCATTCAGTTACATACGACCTCTTGTCTGCCAAAGCAGGGGAGCTGCACCTAAAACTTCTATTAGAATGCTACCTGGCTTAGGCTGTCCCAGGATATTGTCTGGGAGCTGGACACATGGGCCTGAGATTAGCTGGTTGGAACATGGTACTAATAACACCAAGGTTGTGGGTTTGATCCCTGTATGGTCTGTTCGTGTAAGAGTTGGGCTTGATGATCCGTACAGGTTCCTTCCGACTCAAACTATTCTGTGACCCTGTGAGTGCATGCTGGTGGTAGGGCCCACCTCCTGTCTTCTGCGGGTTACCCGTATAGGTGGTTAAGTACACATATCTAACTTCTGTACAGTTAAAACTAAATTAAATTAATATACATTCTAGTCTTGAATGTATTCTATATTAAAAGACCAAATTGTGGTAAAGGAAATTTTTTTTTTTTGACGTGTGAAAAAAGGAATTATTGAAACCTCACTAACCAATTCATCCACTGTGCTAAAGACACCACTTACAGAATATTTATCCAAAAGTTACATATCTGAGTACTGTCTATACCAGAAGAGCCTCTGCTACTGTAATTGTGCCAGTTACCAAGTCTGGAGCTGTAGTCATGCCAGACACAAAGATTGTCACTGGTGCCGCAGTAACTTTTTAACACAGAACTGGTTTTACTGACAGGCAAGCACTAAAAATAAATTTCTATATCCTGGACAAAATTAAGAGAGTTCCTCTTATAGATGATTAAACAGAATTAGACTGTTTGAACATGAATAGGAATTCTTTTTTCAAAAATAAAAATAAATTCTAAGATAGATTTGCATGTGAAGGACAATTGACATACACCAGAGTTTATTTATAGTCTGTAATAAAATATATATTTTTATTATATGATTGTAATTTTTCTCCTACATACCTCCTGTTTCAATATTTTTTCATTTCCTCTTGACATGGCTATAGATCCCTTTTCTGAATAACTATTATGAAAATTATATTGTCTGATTAACAGCTGTGTAGCTTCCCAATAACCTAAGAGCTCATTCTGTAATCACAGAAATAGTCTTGCTGAGTGGAATGGGGCTATTTGCATGAATAAAGACTTGCAGCCTCAGTCCCTAAATTTGTATTTATAGTATCTTTAAGTATAATAAAATTAAACTACAAATGAGTCTCTGATTAAGTGTCCTTTCAAGTGCTATAAAATCTTACATTGAGCCAGAGCTCCCTACAGTTCCTGTGATAAATAAGTGTTCAGAAAGATAACTCTGGAAGGTTTAGTAGGATGCAGATCATGGTATCATTTTTATCTGAGTTTTTGACAGAAAACAGCTTTCCAGGTTTACCTATAATATGAAAAGATATCCAGGAGCACCAAGTCTCACTCTAGTTCCTTTCCAGACATTGCAACTACAGCTTTGGAAATGAGGTCTGGAAAGATTTGTGATCAGTTCTCCTCTGGCAATAAGTAGGGGACAGCTGGCCAAGCTACAAGTCCTTCAGAAACAAGTCTTGTCAGAACACCTTAGTTACAAATAGTTCCGAAGAAATCTGGTGAGAAAAGAAAACTCCAAGGAGATTTGAACACTGTTGTGAAAACATCCTAACAGAAAAATAAGGTAGGCAGTGAGGACTAGGATTCTCTGCTGGAAGGACTGATGACAGTAGCTAACTTTGTTAAAGTGCAGGTACTCTTTAGTTGTCTCTTTCTCTCCTATCAACTTTACTCCTTCAAATATCTCTGTATTTCCTGCTCTGGAAAGAGTTATCCATACACCCCATGTCTGAGACTCTGCATGTGTATTTGTTTCACCCCACTCCAAAAAGATCTTTCTTTTTCCTCTCACCTAGTAGAAGTACAGAGAGATGGTTTTCCCATCTACATCCCCAATTACCACCCAGCTTTTTGCCCTGGCCCCCAGACAAACCAGACTTTGGGGAGGAAGCATGCTTCAAGACAAGAAGGAATCATGTGTATTTCATTCTTGTTACCCCCTACCTTCTCCTGCTGGCTGAATATCTGCCCCACATGCCCGGGACAGTTCCCAGCTGAGAAAACACTGGTCGGTTAAGTCATGCTTTTTTTTTTTTTTTTTTCCTCTGTGTGTGTGTGAGTGTGTGTTTAACCCAAATCTGTAGCATTCCAATTTTTAAAACCTTAAGCTGTGGATCTGATTGGATGTTGTGTTCATGTTCTATCATGTTTTATGTATAGAAAGTATACACAATGCATGTGTAGGAATCAAGTATAGATCAAGCTAGAATCTTCTTCCCCTTCTGTTTGGAATCATACAGCTTTAAAAGTGTAATACCAGCCTGAAATCTATAACTGAGATTTCTTGTGCACCTCCTCCTCCTCCCTCTTCGGTGACCTTGGCATCTGCAGAGCTGTTTTTCTCACATAGTCTCACTCCTCTGTTTGGCTGAAGTTTGCTCTTCCACAGTAACTTTTTCCCCTTCTTAAATAGGTTATCCCAGTGGTGCTGCCACCATCTCTGAGGGCTCAGCCTTAGCTGACAGCTTGTCCATCTTGGATCCAGATGTCATTGGCTCTGTCGGACATAAGGAAAGCTTCTGTCAGCTTCTCACAGAAGCCACTCCTATAGACCCCCCCAACCAAAACCTTGCCATACAAACCACTAATGCTGCTAGAGAAATGTATATAAACATCTTATCTCAGAAAGAATTGTGTAAATGAATATTCATTGCTCGCTGAAGTCCTACTGCCCCAGAAATTACTTCTGTGATAGCAGAGCCCTGAGATGTGAAGGGGTTAGTCCCCAAGGCTAGCAGGACTTAGCACTGTGTAATTTTTTAACTGGAAAACTTAAGCAGGGAAGATTAAAAAAAGACTTTTTTGTGATTAAGTGGTTTGCACACCCAAAATTCAAGCCAGGTAAAAGTTAGACTGAAAGCTGCTCAGCATTTCACCTTAAATTTTGCCTTGACTCTTACCTCACTCCATCTTGGCATTGACATATGAGCACAAGTAGATCGAAATAGTTTGGCTGAAGCAGCTATTTCCCGCTATTATTCACCTTGCTTCTTGCTGACGTGGCCATCTGCAGCTGGGAAGGCTGGACCAACACGAAGGCTATTTCTTGAACAGCTTACCACTGGCATAGTAAGGCAAAAGGCCAGCTCTAAAATGATGCCGTTCAGGAGCTGCCTCACATGGAGCCAGCTGTCCCATCCATGGGGAATGCACCCACAGGAAAAAGGATAAGGCACACGGCACCAAGACAGCACAGTAACCTCAGTTTAATCATGCTGTGAGTCAATAACCTTGGTCACCCTGAATATTCTTTGGACCTTTTGCCCTTATTACTTCATTTACACACTAAGCCATTTTCTATGTCCTGCTCTGAAATCCCTTGCACATGCAATTTCTCTGGTGTTTCCACTTCCAGGCTTAGCAGAGACCACAAAATTTACTCTTTTTTAGCACCTCAAGTTAGACAGCAACTTGGCCGTAGAAATGAACATTCAATGTTTTATTCATCATTAAACACAGACATCTCTTAAACTGTTCACAGTGCATTTTTATTTAACAAAAGGCATATTATTGGCTTAGAGCCATTTCACATAAATATTTCTTGGTCAAGATCTAATAATGTAAAACAACCTGAAAAACATTAAAATAATCATATAACAAGATTTGTATGTCATATCACATAAAACTGAGAAATTTAAGGTTGATTAGTTGGAAATTATTGAACTGTATTAACTGAATGTTGCTGAAATCTATAAAAATATAACAAGAATATATAAGCAGAAATTCTGATATCTATTCCAGATGTATCATTTTAGTCTGCTTTCTTGCTGCGGTAAGGCTTATGCTACTATGCTGTCTGTCTTACAAATAACTTCTGAAGTCCCTCACCAATTTCAACCAATTTAATGAAGAATTTAACTTTTCAAAGTTCATATGATAATTGGAATCTGGATACAGAAAAGACCTCAAAATTGTTGTCTCCCCCAAGGAAAAAGCAAATACAACTTATCCCTTTACCTCCTTTGAGCAGATTCAGATATCTGGTCATTCAGCAATTGTATATTGGCAAGAAATCATCACAAACAAAACATCAAACCACCTAAAGCAAGCATCAAAAAAACATCTGAATTATCTTGAGGAGGAGGGGAATACTGTCTGTGGCAAGAAGAAAGGATAAAATTTATGGAACAAAATTTAAATTAAATAAGGCTATGCTGCTTCCGTGATCTGTTGAATATGCTTTTCCTTCAAAACTCTTTTTCTTTCTGTTCAATCCCATCTTCCTCTTTCATCTCTCCCTTTCTTTCTTTTTTTTTTCATAAGAAGGAGTTTGTGTTTAAAAGCTACTAAAGAACAACCATCAAATAAAATGTTATGTAAGTTCTTAAGACATTAAATTGCACAATATTCAAGATGCAAGTAAGACTGAGGTTCAGGGTGACATTCATGGAGATACTGAAACACGATTTTAACATGTTTGATTTTGTCATAGTTTGTTGGATGAAAACATCAGGTTGACCAAGTTAAGATGCAGAATGTCATGAAAATTAAGAAGGAACCAGCCTTTTTAGTATTTTGAGGATAAACACTGAAGGTGTTCCAGGTTTGGATACTTCCATGAATCACTAACATCACTCTCTGCCTCCTCAGTGGAAGAGATATGTAATTGCTTTCTAGATACAGCAGAAAATATTGGTTATTTACTAGGGTTTTTTTATGCTTCTAACAGTAGCTGATCACCTCCAGTCCTAGTAAAAGACCTCAACAGAAAAGGCAACCAAATGGGCTCAAAAGCAGGGAGTCAGGCCACTGAATGACCTGATTTTCCTCAAGGAATAAGATCCAAGGTAAAACTAATGCTGAAAACTGTACTGGAGAACAGTTCCAAGTAGTTACTACATGTATCTGCACATAGACAGAGAATTTAAAGCAAATTTAAGAGGTAAAATTAACAGCACAATGGGATAAGAATTTAAAATGGATCAGTGTGCCACACAAACATTCAGTGTAGACCTTTAAACTGTACTGATTACATTAAATTCAGTTGTGTCTGGGAACATTTCCAGACACTGGAACACAATTGTCTATGTGAATAAACACTTAAATGTTCCTTGGCATTAACGTGGCTGGTGCCAACTAGCACGGACCGGACCATGCCTGGGAATAGAGCTTGTGCAGACTAGCTCCTTCCCAATAAACATCTCACATGCTATACCCTGACATGGAGCTAGGAAACTTTGCTACCAGAGATGTGAGCAGCCAGTTGGCCTCAGCACTCAGAAGTGTTCTCATGCACGTATAGTCCACTAGTAGAGACACAGCATTAGTGAGAACTTTGAATAATGTGTGTAGTAGCTACACCATCTTGAACAGGGGGTAGCTGGTCCCTGGCAGAGAAATCATTGTGTACCTCCATAATAGGAATTAATGAAGGGCAAATATTATTTCCGTGCTTGATTCTTGCTCTGTGACTCTTCTCTGTATAGAGGTCCTAAATAGTCATATCACTGTACACAGTTTAAAGCATACATTGCCATGCAATTTCTTGTATTTCAAAAGAAAAGTGGTAATCACTAATTTCTATAGTAGATTTTTTATGAAAACTGGATTTTTCATTTAAATGAATCTTTACTGGTTGCTAGTGAGAAGAACATGACAAAATAAGGCTCATCCAGTAAATTAGTCAGGATGAATTATTCTTCCACTCTAATATTAATGACTCAACATCAGCTTGGCAGAAGATATTAAGTTGGGTCTCTCAGGGATCCATTCTGGCTTCAATATCATTCAATATTTTCATTAATGACTTGGAGACTAAAGTTGGGAATATGTTAATTGCATTTGTAGATGAATACAGGGCTGAAAGTGATCAAAATATCATGGTGGTAAAAGACAGATGTAAATGGCTGAGCCTGTGTCTACCTCATCCGTAAACAGTATTGCAGAACTCTGATAACCATGACCAGAGATTATGGATACGTTTGTCCTGCCGATAATAAAAAATAACTGTAACAATGATAAATAGGATATAATTCCTGAAAAGGAATATAGAATCCAATGAAGTTGGGTAAACTGTTCCTGATAAGAAGAAACAATGAAATGCATAGATATAAAATATGAGAATCAGTAACACTGCAGTTAGAGAAAAAGATCTAGGTACTTTAGCAGATGATGAATTAAATGAGTCAACAACATGACATATTTCAAATACCATAAATGCTATCTGGGTGGCATTATTAGGAGTGTCATGTTAAACAAGCTAGGCAATTATGCTGCACTGCTTAGCAGTACATCAGTGCACTTTAGAGTACTATTTTCAGTTCCAGTTACTCCTCAAAAAAGTGCAGAAAAAAAGAATAATTGAAGCACTTTTCCTAAGCAACAATTTAATCAAATTTGTAAGAAACTCTCAAGTGGATGAGTTTTAAAAACAGTAAAATATGCAGATTTAATAAATGTTAAATAAATTGATTCTGTAAATAGTATGTGACTCAACTATCCTTGCATATTAAGCAGAAATAAACATAATATTATAGGATTAAATTTAAGGATTAAAATAGAAATCTGATCACCGATATTTTGTAAAGCTTTGACTTCAAGTTGGCAATAAAAATAACTGCCAGTTGAATCAAGGAAACACCAGTCAGTGTAACAAAATAGGCACATTATGTTGGGTTAATGGGAAGATTATTCCTTTGCTACATAGCTTGGGAAACCTGGGATTATAAGCCAGATATCTGCCTTTTGTGAAGAAGCCACAGCTGTTCCTGGCAGAAAGGCTAGGAACAGAACTAACCATGAATCTCACTGCTACTGGAACTGTCCCTGGAGGAAGTGCATTAAGTGGTACAGTGTAAGTGCTTTCTAGCCACAACGTGTGGAGAAAGGCTTTACATCACCAGGATAAAAGGTGTAACAGAGGCAGAGCAATCCAGAGCATTGCAAATAAATAAATTAAAATAATAATAATAATAATAGTAAAAGGTTTCAGGATATTTAATCCACAGTATTGAAGCAAATTGGTGATTCATGTAGGATCAGTAGAAAGGGTAGATGATAAATAGGGATAAGAGGCAGTTTGAGAGAGGTGCCTGAGAACACCAAGTCCTATGAGAAGTCCCACAGAGCTGAATTTTGGGAATGGGAGCTATGGGGAAGGGAAGAGACAATGTAGCAAAGCGGGAGTACAGACAATCTCTAGTATTGGAAAAGGATTTTTCCATAAGGAAGCTGAGTGCAAGGCTGGCATCTGACAAAGATACTTTGAGTCAGGATGTGGGGAAGGATTCAAATAGTGTGCCTGTGTCTTATCTTTCTACAGGGCTATGTGGCCCATTGCAAATATACATCTCTTTATCTCACTATACAGAACAAGGAGTTCCAGAACAAATGGTCATGTGGTCTATTGCAATGCAAAAATAATTGATGTAAGCTAACTTCCTTTATCTTGCATCTGGTTTGAACACTATTCCACTAAGGCTGAAATTTATCTCTTTTTTTTTTAGCTGTCTACCAATTAGTTATCTATTATTAATTGACTGTTCGTGTCTCTCTCTAGTCAGCAAAGGAAAATGTATTCTCAGAGGCCCTTCCCTTTCTCATTCTCTTTCTTTCCTTTCTCTTTTCCTCCTCCCTTTACTGCTTTTCTCTGTTTTGTGGTTTTGTGGGTTTTTTGGTTGGTTTTTTTTTTTTTCTTCTTTCTTTTTTTTTTTTTTTTTTTTTACCTTTCTTCATTTCTTATTTGAGATAATTTTCTGCAGACTTTGTGCACTGATCTGGCTGTAGAAGAATCTGATGAATGCCATAGCTGGGTGCAGTTGCTGAGTGAGAAGTGAAAAGAAATGGATATGTATCTGTCAGTAGTGTGGAGCTGTCAAGGGCTCACTGATAGCTACCCAACAGGAACTAATGACACCACTAAGAAAAAGCTACTATTTTTTTCTTTCAATCCTTAGTGAACATTTCCCAAAAAAATGACATACCCTACTATGCCCTCTCCTCTTTAACCAGAAAAGTCCATTCACTTTTTTTCCTAATAGCTTCATTACATTTTCTCAGCAGTTTTGGGGGTTCTTTCCATGCTGTCCTCTGCATGCAGCACCCTCCCTAGACTGGAAACTTGTTATCAGAAACAATTCACCAGGTGGCACATGGGAAAATCCTGCACACATAATTATGTGTTTTAATTAGTATTAAAGGGAATTACATGTATAAATACCACATACTTTTGGAACTCTGTTTCATGCAAGGCAGGAAGGTTACTGAACTTCTATTAAAACAAATGAACTATTTCAAGAACAAAAGGAAGAGACGTTTTCGTTTAATGTTAACAAATTTTATCTCTTGGTTATAGTCCCTAATCCAATGTACTAGTGTAATGATTCCATGAGGAGGAAAGGGATTCAGTTTCTTTCAAGACAGGTTTTATTTTTGCATTTCTTAGCAAATGATGAATGATTTCTTTAGATCCATTTTAAAAAGCCATGGAAAAGCTTGATTTACTAAGTGAATAAACATATACATGAAAAATCCTTGTAGTCCATTAGAATTTTTATGACTCCTGTATATTGCAATCAGAAACAATCTATAGCTTATAGTACTTAAAGACCATGATATGGAATAAGGATACAAAAGCAAGCTGACAGAAATATTAGCATATTCTGAATACAATGGCAGTCTTGTGTACCACAGACTAACAGAATGGATTAATTAGTTCTACCATACTATTTGAAATCTTGTTTGCCCTATGTAAAAAAGCAAAATAATAATGGAAAGAAAAATATAATTGTAAGCAACATAAGAGATGAATTGCAAGGAGCAGTGATGATATGTGATCATTTAGTTGGAGGGAAATGTTGAAATTCCCAAAGGAAAAAGAATTCTCATACTTTTTATGGTTGCTTTTTTAAAGTCAGAAATTGAATATTAATCAGAAACATAAATATGTTTAATAACTGGTAGATTCAGATGTTTAACAGAAGTTTCATGAGCAATCTGAATAGAGGAAAATACTTCATGAGATTAAGGAATAAAATTTACAAATTTCCTCTTGGAAATTTATGAAAGAAAAAAAATCCTTTCATGACTGATTATACCTTGAGATAGCTTAATGAGCAGCAACTGAAAGCAATTGATTTTACAAACTAGTCTTTGTTTTTTATTTTATGTATCCCATAGTTGACAAAAGGAAATGCTAGGATATATCACAAAATGATCCAATCTATCAAGCTGTAGATGCTTTGTTAACCTTAATCATAGTACATACATACACAAATATTTGCAAGATCAACACAGTTAAGTATTCAAAATGAAGCCATATGATTTTCAAACACTAATTACTTTTCTATTTACAACTCTGGAATCCACAAGCAGTGTTTTCTCAATTAATGTGGACAGCTTATTTCACTGGAAAAAAAAATATTTGAAATTACTTTTTCTTGTTAAAAGAAATATGAAGGAATTCAGCCCTGGAATTTCACTGAATTTAATAGATAAGTGACATGCGTAAATCATAGCTGTCATTTTACAGATGAAAGGATTTGACAGGATGTGAATTGCAACTATAAATCTTCTAAATGTGAATAGGATAGTAGACAGGTTCAGTTTTCTAAGTCAAGATTTGTTGACAGTAATGGCCCTGATAATTAGCAGCAAGTTTTTATAATATTTAAGGAGTAACTTCAAGGGTCACTGATTTTAAGTCAAACCTTGGAGTAATTTGACTTATCTTGTGTCGAGGAATCAGAAAGCTGTCACCTCATAAATCCCCTTGTATTCTTAACTGGTATTGACAGGGCTCTGTTGCAGCATTATATGACTTCTGATTTATTTTGTATTGGAAGTGAAGCACTTGCAATACTGGAAATTCTCAGAGGGTGGCTTTTTTGTATTAATAGAGCAGTACAAATAAATTTTAAATCATTTATTGTTCCATACCCTGAAAAAATGAGCCTGAAAGGGTACTAAATGTTTCTTTATACCAAACACTGAAGAAAGCTTATTTTTATGACTACAATCTGACAGTTAGGCCTGGCATTATGAAAGCTACCCACCCTCATATCAGATCAGCACCTAGCTGGGCAATAAGAATTTTTTTCCTTCAATATTCCATATATATGAACTGCTTCCTCCTACACAATATTCTTCCAGACACCTAGCTTACTCACCCTAGTGTGAGGGAAAGCCATTTCCAGAATTAAATAAATCACTATTTGAAGGTGCCTCTCTCTAAACTGCTATAAAGGGAACTTGGACTTATTGCATAAAAGGGTGAGAACTTCAAGCAAAAATAAGAACTGCCAGGCTTAGACTAAAGCTGTGTTTAACTGATGTTATTGTTCCCCAGAGCACATGCCAATAGGACCTGTAGGTTCTATGGAGTAATTGTTCTCTACTGCCATCAAAAAAGGGGAATCTTGCTGAAGCCTTCGCTACAGATATGTAGGTGGTAGAGACCCTCTTGGTGTATGGAAGAAGGGCGTCAGCAAGGCTGGAGACCAACTGGACTACTGTCAGTGGGTATGCCTGATGTCTGACTCTTAACTGCCCTGTGAGAACAACTCCTCACTCACATGTAATTCTTTTACTCTCTTTCCTCGCATTTGCGCTCCGTCTAGACACTAATTGATAGGTTCTACAATTATCAAGTTGGTAGAATATGACTGTGGAGCAGCATGCTCCACATTTCACTGTGTATTAATGGAAAATTGTCCACACGTGGGTATGTTCATGGACATGGAGCAGTTCTTAGTGTCCCCATGACTCCTGCAGCAAGAGGCACACCCTGGTGAAAGTGTGTATTGTGAATATCACCTGCAGTCGCTCTTCCGCCTCCTCAAGAGCCCCTTTCTGATGTTATTTTTTTCTCCATTTCCCTTTCTTTACATCTGTGAGGCTTGAGGACCTGCCATGCCCTAGCATCTCATTACCTTCCTGTTGGCCCTGGTCATTCCTGGCAGCGGGAAAAGGAAGCTGCATGGGGACAGGGGACAACTACAGACACTATAACTGTTGCCTTGTCCTGTCACATTTCCATACATCACAGCAGCAGGCAGTGCCCACCTGTCCTTGGATGATACTTTCAAGGAATGATGAGTGCTTTTGGGGCACTCTGCTTGGTGCTTCCTGTTGTTTCCCTGCTCTAATGTTTGTGGCCCTTAAATTGTTACCCTCCTCCCTTTTCTGTTTATTATTTCTCCCACAGTCCTTCTGCTTGCTCCAGAGTGGGTTTTCTCTCCCTATTTGTCTTCCCCAGCTCAGGTTTCAGAGAAAGACATTTTAGCAAGGCGTGAATCTGTCCATAAGAAAAAGAACTCGGAGGAGCACCAGTGGCTAATTTATGTTAAGGGAAGAATGTAGTAATAGGATACACGTAATCTTCCTTCTGGCGCTCTTATTTTCTTTTCACCATCAGCTTCCTCTTCTACCTGCTACCTGGATTCCAGAAGTCATCAAAGTTAGAGATTTTCAGATTTAACCTCTCTGCTAACAGGATTAAAATTTCCAGTTGCCCTCTTCTTCGTTTTGACCAACCTTATACTTCTACCTTATAGTTCTACAACTGTATATATCAAACAGCAATGGAATGTAACAATATTTTGTGTGAAAAACAATCGGTCTTCCTTTTCTTTGCTTTATACTTGCTAATTGATAATTTCATTGGGTTGCTCCTAACTGGTGCATGGCGAGATATGGTGAATAACAGTTCTCAGTTTGCTTTTGCTATACAGTACGTGATTTTACAGGCCTCCTTTACATAATTTTCTTTATATGACATCCTCAGTTCCCATTATTAGTCTTCCAAATGAGGATTTCAAAAACATTTAGATTATTGCATATGGCACTAATAGCTCAAATGTAACCTTTTTTTTTTTTGTCCCCCAAATGAGATAATGCTAAAAATGAATGTGGTATTCATTTTGGAGTCTCATTATTAATTTTTTCAATACATGATATTTCCTGTTTATTTTCTTCCTATCTCTGAATAATTACACCCTTCTCATTCTAGGATTTTCTTGAATCATCTCAATCCTTGAGATGATTCAAGAATTAACTCCTTGATTAATGTGAAGAGAGATGACCTTTGCATATAATCAATGCCCTATTAGTAGTGGTAGGTTATCTCTCCTATGTAATTATAATAAAATTATAAACAAAATAATTCTGTGTCACCATTATACAGTTATTTGTCTTTCAAGGCATTAGAAAAAATACTTTTACCTTCTTGATGCTATTTTTTATTCTTTGGTTCACTTCTGTGTACTCTTTTTTTAATATATTATTTGTCCCTATCTACTTACAGTGATATTTTGCTACATATGTTCACAATGAGTACTTGAGAAAATGTTACTTCTTAATCCTACTGATTTACCTCATTGGAGCACGCACATGAGCATTCAAATAATGATGTCATTCGGTCCCTATATTGTAAGTTCTTGGACTCAAACAAACCTTGTTTGAGTCTTGTTTTATTTTTGCTAAGTATTATATCAGTCTTCAGAACTGCAGGAAATAACAAACAGTATAATTTTTAAAAATTACAGCATATTATAAATAGAAATAAAGACCAGTAGTATCATTATTCCTTATCTTGATGGTTTAAAGAAAACAGCCTAAACCAAAACCATGATTTCTTTCTCTCACAAGCCTGAAATTCATGAAGCAGTATTCTGCATCTCCTGAAAGACTTTAGGAATGGTTGCTTTCCTCTGGGGTATTGCAACTTCATACCACTTTCTTCCTCTGAGCTGTGCCTAAGTGGAATAATTGAACCCATAATTTGCAGTTACACTAGCGGGAATACAATTATAAAGAGTTTCACTCCTAAAACACGTCTTTTTTTCATTTGATTTAGGCACTTAGAAGTCTAATTCCTATTGACTTTCAAATGTGATTTAGCCTCTTGTGCCAGATTTGTAAAGGTATTTAGGTTCCTAATTCCTGTAATCAATGGAAGATAGTAGCCTTTAAAAATCTGGCCCTGAGGTGCATAATTTCCATTGACTTTCCTAAGTGTCTAAGCCACTTTCAAACTTCTGAGTCACGCAGGTGTGTTTGAAAAGTCACTAAATAGTGTCTACCAGAAAACCCTCTCCAGTCACTGGGTGAGTAATAGCTGCAGTTACAGTGTGAATACTC
This sequence comes from Struthidea cinerea, assembly GCA_013397865.1. Classification (NCBI taxonomy): domain Eukaryota; kingdom Metazoa; phylum Chordata; class Aves; order Passeriformes; family Corcoracidae; genus Struthidea; species Struthidea cinerea. The sequence continues at coordinate 1,356,387 of VZTI01001286.1, forward strand.
TCAGCCTTTTATGGAGGGAGCTGACACTGCCTGCAGTTGGAGAGATGGCACAGAAATAAGTGATTCATTGATTGGATGTAATTACTATATAAGGCACGACTCCCAGTCTTACCTTGCTCACATACCATGATCTCTATTGTTACTATTGCAGCTAATGCCATTCCTGTAAAGCAGCAACTTTTACCCTTGCCTATACAGGTGACAGAAGTAGACTTTAAAGGCATAAGTCATATTTTCCTCTGGTAAATTTAGCTCTTTATTCAGCGGTTTATTCTATGCAAAACATTAGTTATTAGTCTCTCTAAATGCTCAAATAAAACACAATCTTTCTGGATGGAGATACAGACCAAAATAAAGAATACAAAAATTTATTTGATAATTAAATTTATTCCATTTTGCACTCAGTGAAAGTACAACACATGAGCTTTACGTGTGTATCTTTCAAGAAAGGTGTGACCAGAACATTTGTTTTCCACAAACTGTGGACCATATGCTAGTTTTAGATCATGTACTTCCACTGATGCCAAATGGATTTTCTGATTCACATCTGAAGATGTCTGTGGCTTTTTATATGCAAATAAGAATAGGCATTGTCCACTTTTTAATATAAATTACGCCCAGATTAAGTCGATATGCTTTGAAGCCATATGTGTGTTTAGGCATTGATGCACCGGTGCATCCTCCCTAGCAACATGTTGGTGAGTGTCTATGTACAGAGATGGTGTGGATGGAAGCTTAGGCACTAAGGCTTAATAGGCTTAAACTGATTCTGTGTTAAACATTTTATACTAAATGGTGCCCTGAACACCGAAAAAGAATTTGTTTCAGACACATATTTCTCTTTCCCCAAATGAATAAACCCAACCAAACAAACAAAATCCCATGCACACACGCACAAGAAAACAGCTGTGATTTTTATAATGAAATTTTGCAGGCAATTAGCCTGGAATGTAGAATAATCAGTTTAAGTAATTTAAATTGGGCAATATGTTGTGGTTTTAAAGCAACTATTGCGCACTGTCAGTAGTTGCTTGCCATTGGGATATCTGTTCTGCATTGAGTGCTGTGGGTTCATAATATGCAATCTGTACTATTATTATAACAGTGTTTCCATGTTTAAAGGAGTCATTACCTTAATGCTGCAAAGTAACAAAAGTAGTGATGGTGCTTTATATATATAAAACACAAAGATGTTGAAAAAGTGTTCAGTGAGCTTGCTTTGTAACTGCAGTAGGAGCTGCAGATCCCCTGTAGCTATTTTAAATTACTGTGCATACACATTCATACTACACTTGATAATGACCCTTGGGAAGAACAGGAAAAATATAACTTCATGTTATAGAAAATATAGACATTGAAGACTGCAAACCCAATACATTGTAAGAGACCTATGTATTTTTTTTTTCTAATTTCCATGATAAAAGAGATAAAAAATAAAGAATCACCCTAAAATCACATTGACAGGTATGCTACATTTTCAGCACAAGACAGAGAATACAGAATACACAATTTATTTTATTTGGCTGCTTTCTTAGTTAACAATTCTGATTGTACTAGGGCTGCCATATGTCCAGGTTTTTCCTGACATGTCCTCTTTTTCCTCCCAGAAATGGTGTCCAGGTGGAATTTGAGTATTTTGGAGATTTTTTTTTTTTTTTTTT
>VZTI01001286.1:1358086-1382523 GCA_013397865.1 Struthidea cinerea
TTAGCATTCCAGATGCCTGGCAGCTCAGTTGGAGGAGTAGCAGACATACAGGCTACATATGGGCAGGTCAATCCATCTGATTTTATGTGCACATGCAGACCATCTGTACGGCCCAGGTGCAGCAAGCCCAGTATTTTGTGGATGTATTTCTCCTGGGAAATCCTACAGGAAAAGAAGGTAAACCTACAAATTACTCATACTGAAAGCATACCTCCATTTTTACTAAGTTAGAGAACTTAGAATGAAGGACTTAGTCCCAAGCAATGCTCTGGACTATTGCCATAATATGGAACTCTTCACCAAATGAAGTTGAAATTGTCATCTCCTGCTCTGTTGTCTCTGCAGTCCTGTTGAGCTGCTTACAAAAAGATGTAGAGAGTAGTGCAGGGCCAAAAAAACTGACCTTTGTAAAGGAATGGATGGCCTTTTAAAGCCATCACATTGTGAGGACACAGATCAGATAGCACCATATATCAGACACAGCTGAGAGCATACCTTTAACTGGTAATTCAGTGTTTGGCTGCTTCACAGTATTACAGCAAAGACTGATTACAATATATTACTATCCAAGACCATGTCAGTAGTCAGTCACCACAGCATGAAACAATTCTTTACAAAATATATCATCTTCTGCCCCAAAGAAATGCAAGTCAGGTGATATAGGCCTTTAGGAATCTATTCATCAGTGACATCCTGCCCCAAATCTAGGCAACTTTAACATTTCTAACTGTAGCAGGTTAACACCAGTTAAATGCAACTTTTTAAACTCAGTGATTTAAGAATGCATGGGGTCTTCAGCTCCAAAATTAGTAACAGATGGCGAGGCAGGATTCATTCCCAGTCCTAAGGAGCACTTTGCTATACTCTCTTCACTCCAAAAGCAATTGAGAATGCAGCCCAGAAATCATAGGTGTGCCGATTGCTTCTCATGGGGAATGCCTGGTTTGTAAAGTATCCCTCGAACCCTTGCTGTGCCTGACTGTTTTCTAGTATGTAAATCTAAACTCAGTGATGGTTGAAAATTAAAGAGATGATTTCAAGAAATGTTACATACTCTAATATTTCTGACTACTTCTGTTTTGCTACCACACATTCTTAGTGCCATCATAGCAGTCTGAGAAATGTTTAAGCCCTTTGCTATGAATAGATCTTTTTCTCATGAGTTACCTTGTTATGTGTTACATATAACGAGTGGGAAGTAAAACCTAGTTTGTTTGAGCTTTTTAACTTTTGTAGAATTTCTCGAAAATAATTCATGGCACCATACAAAAAAATTGTTGCAGTTCAATAGAGTATTTTAAGGCAATCTGTGTTTGAAGAAAATATATACATAATCTTGAACTAGTACCCATACAAAACATCATTGATAAAAAACATGCTTTCCTACCCTACCCTTCATTCCACTATCCTGTCTCAGAAGAAGCCCCTTTCTTCTTTCTCCATTTGAATCTTAGGTACCCTCTAATCCCATAAACCTACTGTTCATTTTTTTTCCTTCCTATTATCTACAAGCTCTCACTGCCATGCTGTTTTCCTCCCAATAACACAAACATTAACCTTGCCACTGAAAAAAAAAATCACTTTCTTCTATTTTAGAGTTAACTGATCACTGTCTATAAAATCTACCTTATTTTTTTCTCTAACCTGAAATATTTTCCAACATATCTTCTTATGTACAATGAAACAATTCTTACTGCAGTTCCTAATTACTCTTTTTTGCCAGACGCTATTTCATCTTAATCTATTTCATCTTAATCTATCAGCAGTGTTTGATATTACTGACCTCTCCTTAACTCTTGTCTCAGTTAGTTTTTCTGATACTTTCTTGGATCATCTCTTGCTTCTAATATCTGACCTTTCAGTGCATTCATCAAAGGAGAAACCTCAGTGTGGTGGAACTACAAACTGTGTTCTAGATTACTGTCCTCTTTTTCCTTCTCTACAGGTAATTTTATCTTCAGATGCAAACTGATTTTATTCTTCCTCTGCTGTGACAAATCACACTTCTACTTTGGCCAAACCTGTTTTCTCCTGTACAAATCAAAATACTGTTTCATCTCTCATACATTCCTGAAGATATCTAGTTGTCAGCTCAGATTCCATATGGCTAAAATAGAAACTTGTTCTTTCTCTTAAAGACTTCCTCCATTTTTTCTCTTCTGCTGAAAAAGCAAGCAAAGACCTATCTGTCACTCAGAACTATCACCTAGCCATCACAGAAATCAGTATGAACAATTAAAGCTAAACAGTCATTTAGACTTGCTTAATGGTTAATGAAGATTAATAGATAGCTTTAGGTGTATTTAGACTTTTTTCCTAGATCTTTATTTCCAGAATGTGTCTAAATATTTTGAAATATCTCTTGGTTGAAGCCTTTTGTATCTTTTCTATCTATTTCAGCTGGTTCCTGTCATTGGTCATTTCAGTTAGCACAGCATCCTTCTCACAGTACCTAAGACAGTTAATCGTTCTCTTTCAATACATTCAAAATGGTTCTGTAAAGATCTGTTTTATAGTTTGGCACTTTGACCAATTCAATTCATCCCTCTCAGTCTTTCTCCTGAATTTTCTTTCCCTCTTTCTTGCACTGAACCCGGACTCCTGCTTTCCCATTCAAGGAAGAGCCACTCATGGTTTATCTTAGCCATTTTCATTCTGTAAATGCAGTTTTTTAATTTTTATGTCAGGTCCTCATGTTCTTTTTCTCTTTATCTTTTTTTTTTTAACTTGCATTTGGAAAGGTATCCTTGTAAACATCTGCAATCCTAACTCACTGTCTTCCTCTCAACCTCTCCTTTTCCCTGATGCCTTCAAAATACTTCCCAACTGCCTGGCTGCTAGTGCTGAGCCAACTACCTGCAATGCTGACCAACGTGCTTTATTGTTTCCTTATTTTCCTATTGTAAAAATCTGAGCTTAAACATTTCCCCTAATGCTGAATTCAGTTGTTCAAAGTAGTCAAAAATTCATAAAACAGTACACCCACTGTGTACTGTTTGAGGAAAGTGTAATGAAAATGGGAAAAAAATAACTTATTTACATGACAAGGAATCTTAATAAAGCTCAGCACCTATGTGAAGATTGAGTTAGACTGAAAAAAACAATGAACCAAAATGAATATTACAGAAAAGAAGCCAAATTTTGAATGAAATAGTCTGGGATATTATATTCCATCTGTAACCTTACTTCTCAAAGCTTTAAACGAAAATCTTTTCTCTCAAATGGCCTCTGTAGTGAGTCCGAGGAAAAAGAAAAAAAACAAGGTGCTGTTACTGTTTCTGTTTTTGTTATCACCACTGTCATCAAAACATTAAGCACTCCTGATCAGCAGGATGTACCCACAAAGGACACCTGATCAGTAGTCCATGGAGTTACAAACACAGAAAAAGAGATCTTTATCCTCTTTCATGCCCTCAGCATATTTCTGTGTTGTCCTCAGATTCTTGTTGCTGTCCCTCCTTTTCTTGCTCTTCCTTTTTGCTTTCCAATCCTGAGAGCAATCAGACTGGCAGCAGAAGCAGAACAGCCCAGAAGTTTCAGCCTGGCCTCAGCAAGAGCAGTGAGGGAGATGGACCTGGCCAGATCAGTCACACAACATCCCAGATTATCTAGTGAGAGCACAGAACAGAAACTGTGGTATTAGAACTGACTGGCTCTCCTGAAAACCTCTAGAAGATTTATTTCACCCAGCTTTTACCCTCCCATTTCTATTTTCACTTGTGTATTTTTAAAACAGGAAAACAGGACTTAGCATACTGATCATCTCAAAATTCACCAGCAGAGGTAGTGCTGTGTTTTGCACCATGAGGGAATGACGCTACAGCAAACTTGCTGAAGAGATTCACCTCAGAGAGCAATTGGTGACCTGCAAGCCAAGTCGTGCAGAGTGCCTCACGTCCACCCAGCTCAAAAATAGCTTCCCCTAGAGTGGGCTGGTCTTTTTCACAGAACATAACAGCCTGAATTTCCTGTAGGATATATTTTTTATACCTTGGAACTAAACAGTGAAAAAGGCCGATATATTCTTCTTTTGTTTTGTGTGGGGTTGGGTTACTCTTCATTATTTAAACATTTCAGTTTTGTTTGGGGTTATTTTTGGTCTCAGAGAGCCAGATGATAAAATGTAAAGGCCTTGTTGAACTGGTGATTTTTAAAATGTGAATCAAGACTGTGTTAGGACTTCCCTAAACATTACCTTCTCACTAGTGACTGGATTATGCTAACATTCTGATTTTCTGAGCCTATCCATTCCTTTAAAGTTATACCAGTGGCTATTATTTGCTATTCCTTGGTTCTAGTCTGTAGACTACAGGTCTTTGAGGCCCAGATTTTCACTTATGATCATAATTGCCTTACCATGGAGGTCCATGTACCACAGTACTACTGGTTGTTGCAACTACTAGTTGTTGCAACAACTAACTAACAGTTGATGTTAGTATCTGGTCTTGTTTTTTCTGCTGGCAGTGGGAACAAGTTTCAATTACAATCAGAGCCCGTGTGTTTTGTTCTTCACAAACAGCCCCAAACCTCACCACAGAGAGTCAATGTCTTCTTCCCTGATGGAAAGGTCCCTCCATCTCTACCCAGCAGGCAAAGATATATACAAAGCCAAGGCTACAAAGGAACGAGCTGAAGTGACTCTCTTGAGCTAAGAAGCCCCAGGTTAAGGAACAGGTGTTTCCAAAAATTAGGAATCTGGGAATGGAGGAAGAGGTGAGCTCATTTCCATGAAGAGAGCTTGCCCCAGGCAGTTCTGTAACTCACTGTAGAAGGCTTTCTCAGGGACTAGCCATCTGTCTAAGGCTGACCTATACACTGAATAAGCCAGTCTGCCACAGAGCCACTGCTGTAGCTGTTGAGGGCTTGTTTGTAAAACCCCAAAGATTTGCTGCATCTGACTGATCCAACTTCTTTTCTAGAGGAGAAATTTTAGTTTCCAGATCACTTTGAGGCCAAATAATAGAAAAGACCATCATTATTTTATGTTACCAAAGATAGATACATCTATTAAGCATCTCTTGAACACATCATTATCTTGCTGTGTTTATTATATAACCTTATTTTATAGCATTGGGGATAATGATAGATAGCTTGTAGAGGTAATTCAATGAAAGTAAAATCAAATTTCAGAGACAAATTAACACTTAGTTTGTTCTAGAAGAACAAATATTTCCTTCAGGGTATTTGGTAGTCTTTTCCTCTTAACATCTTCATTCTCCTAGAAGAATGTAAATTCTTCATTTAGAGCTGTGTTTTTCTATGGCTTTTTTTAAAAATTATTGTCAGTTGTATAAATAAATAACTGTTCAATAGGTCACAGAGTAAAAATGAAAGTAAGTCTAGGATTTTCTGGAAGAGCAGATGCCCTGTCAGGGATTCGTATCACCCAACCTTGGCCTACTTTCATAAAGACACAAAGTTTTAGGTAATAATCTTAATTCCCTTTACCATGAGCAGAGAAAGATTCAGAGCTCAAACTAATCCTTAGATAGGTCTTAAGACTGTTTTGCTGACCTGACATTAACTACAGAAGGATTCTAGAAGATGGTTTAAACAAAATTACTAGAGTTTAGTGGTATAAATCTAAGCCACCTAAAACTGCCTCTTAAATTTTAGATTGTGCCTTGATGATAGTCTCAGTACTACACAAAAACCAGAAAAGCTGTAATGTGGGAGACTGGAGAAAGAGCAATCAACTGCCAACATTCAGAAATTTGTGTTCCTGCTTCAATTCAAAAAGAAAATAAGTCAAAACCTTGGCCTCCATGGTCTCAGAGAAGGCTTCAGCAGTAGGGTTACCAGAAGGAAATATCACCACTTCTACTCTAAGGGGTCTTTCTTGATTTTCTCAGTGATGCTCACGTCAAAAAAAAGATTGTGTCAGGGATGTTGAACTGGAATACTACAGTGTTCTTATTGTCCCTCTTCTTTTTTTTAAATTTTTTTTGCTTCACCAAAAAATATTTATTAAACTTGATCCACGATCAAATATTTTCCAGCTCCCTAAGGCTTTACATTTTGTTAGAAAAATTGATCCACTAAAATACTTTCACCCAGCTCTGAAAATAAGTGTGCCAAATACAGCTGAAAAAGGACCAAAAATATGTTCTGCCTCAAAGCCTTTGCACTGTCCTACTGAAAATGTGGAGATACTATCCAATATTGTATCTCTCTTCCCCTACCTTTAGCAAAAATTTGTCCCCTTTAGTCTGATGCAAACTGGTAGAATTTTGGTGGTTTGTACTTTTTCTTACCTTTTGAACAAAAGGAGCTTTTGAACCATTTGATTCCCTTCTCTCCTGTCCATGAAAGAGCTTGAATTACTCTATATGACTTCTTCTGAGGGCAGCCCTGCTGAGAAGGACTTGGGGGTGCTGGTGGATGAGAGGCTGGACATGATCCAGCAATGTGCACTCGCAGCCCAGAAAGCCAAACATGTCCTGGGCTGCATCCAAAGCAGCATGAACAGCAGGGCAAGGGAGGGGATTCTGCCCTCTACTCTGCTCTGGTGAGACCCCACCTGCAGTGCCGTGTGCAGCTCTGGGGTCCACAACATAAGAAAGACATGGACCTACTGGAGTAAGTCCAGAGGAAGGCCACAAAGATGATGAGAGAGCTGAAGCACCTCTCTCTCCTATGAAGGCCAACAGAAAGAGCTGGTTTGGGGTTATTTAGCATGGAGAAAAGACTCCAGAGAGACCTCATAGCAGCCTTCCAGTAAGTAAAGGGGACCTACAAGCAAGCTGGAGAGGGACTTTCTAAATAAGGGCTTGTTGTGATGGGACAAGGAGGGAATGGCTTTAAACTGAAAGAGAGTAGATTTAGATTAGATATTCAGAAGAAATTCTTTACTGTGAGGGTGGTGAGACACTGGAACACGTTGCCCAGGGAAGTTGTGGATACCCCATCACTGGAAGTGTTCCAGGCCAGGTTGGATGCGGCTTTGGGCAAAATGGTCCAATGGAAGGTTCCCCTGTCCTTGGAAAGAGGGTTGTCACTAGATGATCTTTACAGTCCCTTCCACCCCAAACCATGATTCAGTGATTCCCTGAGCTAAAGAATTCCTGGTAGCATATCTGATGGATGCCCCAAAACGCTGGACAGGATAGGAGATGTAATCTGAACAAAAGTCAGTTTAACCATCCTCAGGAGAAGCAGACCATGCTTTGAGCCCTGCTGAGAGACTATCAGATCAGCAATCCCAAATCTGAAATATCTTCTAAACTGCAGGCTTCCATCCTAATATTTTCATAATCTCACTATAATCCATCACAGCTAATTATATTAACTTTCTCCATTTCATGCCATATGCTTCATTATCTCTGCAAGAGCAGTCAAGATTTCCAAAGGACGGTCTCTTATTTAAATTTGAATATATTCTATGTTTTTTAAAATTTATTTTATCATTGTATCCTACTTATGCCTCTAACGATGTAGTCACATTACCACCATCAGATAACAAGAAATTTGGCTTTTTCTTTGTCCTCCTTTTGTGAAACTCAGTTAAACAATTCCTTTCATAGCTGAGAACCCTGCCCAATGACACAGTTGAAGTTAAAACTGGTTGAAAGGGAGTGAGAGCTTTTGTCGGGATCTGGCTGGAAATCACTGCTTCATGGAAGGCAAAAGTGCTCCTACGTTTTCCACAAACACTTTACAAGGCAAGGAACTTTAAAGAGGAATGACAGCAAAAACTATTGGAAGATTAATGAGGATCCCTGCAGCCTGGTCTTTTATGGATCACCAGCTTTTCTTTCATCAGCTATATTTACTCAGCAAGTAAATCTACTGCTAAAAAATATGAAAAGCTCTTCCACAAGCCTGTTTAAAGGTAAGAGACCCTAAACAAAAGAGTTAACAGCATTCTAACAACAAAGAAAGCCTTGAGGGCGGGGAGGAAGAAAAAAACCCTTAGGAAAACCTTCATCTTGCCTGTCAATTAGTCATCTTGCTATTCACTGCATTGCAGCTCCTGAACTATCTTTTCTCACAAATGGAAAGAATGCAACACAGAGTGGTTAATCATATTACTGCATTGATCTTTTATTAAGCAATATGCTGAACCTCTTGGATTATTATTGAAACTAAAATGTGTTTATGGCATACAGCACGTATATCTAGCCTTCTGGATCAAAGTATCTCCTGGCACTGTCACGTACTAAGGAGGCGAGTTGAGCTCAGAAACTTCACATTCATCAGGAGAAACAAAATTTTGTATATTATACATTTTTAATGACTTGTCTCAGTCCTGATGTTAACTTGTAATAAATTACATTTGTAACTTATCACAGCAAATGCAATTTGTAATCATACAAAATAGTCCATGGAAATAGCATTCTATTGACAGAATTTTCTCATGCGTTTTTGCTATATTCTTGATGATATGGTGGTGATTCACACTCTATTAAAAATTATCATCTAAAACAGGCCACTCCTATTTCAGGCCAAACGATTTTCCTGTGCTCTGCTGATCTGTAGTGAGGCTCTCCCACATGAGAAAAGCTCTGTAGTCACAGAGGATCAAGTTCAGCAGGTGAACTAAACTGCAACTGAATTTTCACAGAAAACTACTCTCTTTGTTACCTTTTCACCAAGAAACTAAGCAGGATCAGGGCATGGCTCTAAATAGGGACCTGTGTCCATCTATAGTCTATCCCACCCACACTTGTAATTGCAAGCAGAGGCTCAGAGATGGAACTGCCTGGAGTGGCCAGCACTAGCTGAGGTGGGGGAAAAGGCAGCAGGACTGGTTGCAGGAGCAGTACCTTTTTTAGGAGGGAAGAGATGCAAACAGGAGTAAAGAATAGTCCGTGGCCTCTTTTATTTATGTGTGTGGATATAGCTTTTGTTTGTTTTCTGTCAATCTAAAAGATACATTTATATTTTGTGATGTTGTCTCACTTTTAAAATCACCTTTATAGCAATTCAGCCATACATTTTGCAGTATCTTTCTCATCATAATGCTCAATATATAATTACAGTTGGTTAGGGGGATTTTTTTGAAACAAGCCTTCTTTATTAAAATTAATGAATAAGCAGATAAACAGTTTCTACCTAAGGTATTCCTCTGGGGGAAAAAAAAAATCTGATTTCAATTTTTCTCATTTCTCTATGAAAGAAAATAAAATTCCACCACCACCACAAACCTTCAAACAGAAAAATATTTTCATTTTTCTTTTGAGCTTTCCCGCAGGAAAACAAAAAATGCAGAATTTTAAGCACAATCTACAGCTTCATTTTTATGCACAACTATCAGTGAGGTGCCTTAGGACACAAGAAATCCTGCAGACTACCAGGTTCCCCACAAATATAGCACCATAAGATGTAAAAGCCATGTTTGTGCTTAAGTCCCATAATCTGTTAGAGCGGACAGGCTATAATTTTAGTAGAAAGAAACAGACAGTGTGAGACAACCAAAATGGCAGAATTTATACCATAACATTTCCAGTTACATCACTTGGCTGGTGAAACTCACCTAAAAGCTGTGGCAATTTAAACATGCTTGTTCAAAATGTGCAACAGAAGGCCCTATTGGAGAATCTTCTGTATTTTCCTTAAAAGCACATCAGAGCTTCTCTCTTCACTAAACTGCCTTCAGCCTGCATGGTACAGCACTGTATCCACAGAAGGCACAAGTGTGCATATGGGAGAAGAGTGGCAAGTCATGCACCGTCTGCTGGCTGTGCATCAAAATCAGCTGACATCACACATTCTTGTAAGTTGATATCATGCTTCTGATCATCCCAAGGTATCCTATAGGGCTGTCTCCATTCCAGTTCTGCCCCTAACTTCAGTCCTGTTCATAGCAAGAAATCCCTTACCATGCGTACATGGATGCTTTCAGTTTTAGGCAGTGAGCCTGAGAAGCAATACAGGTAAAGATCCAAACAAACACAGCTCAGCAGCTACTCATACAAGCAGGCTGGGGACAACACAGTTAGATGTGGTTGTCTGCTCAGTCTCCAGAGTTTTGTGATTTTTTTCTGTATGTCTATAAGAAAGAAGGAATTTGTCCATGAATATTTTGATTGTGCTTATGTTTCTGACCCCAGGGAGTTGCTATTGCATACACCAAGCACTGGGCCAGCCCTGACCACTCACATGTTACCACTATGTAATATACACCTTCAGTCAAGCTAGGCTAATCAAAAAAGAATAATTCAAATGCAGCAGATTCAAATGAACTCTGCAGTGAAAGAGTGAGTTAAAGGACCTTTTTGATAACATTTGAACGTGAGTCACTAAGCGAAAGCAATTCTTAGAATGAATATTGCTCAGTAACTCCATTTTTGTTGATTAGGCTATTGGTTAACAATAGTCCACAAACATTTAGACATGTTTTGAGTAATGAATCACTGACTGCTTTTGTTAAAGTTTGGATGGATCAATAATTTTTAGGCCAAAAGTGATATGCATGATCCTCACCCATGTTATGAAGTAATTTCAATTGTCAGTAAGTGGATGGTTTTTTAAGTCCTACAATATAGATTCCAGTCCATGACAGACACAGATATAATGGAATAAAGGGAAATCATCCTGTTTTTAGAAATACTTATATGTGTTAAAAGATATGTTACTTGTTTAAACAGTAATGATCTGCAAAAATAACCTTTACATTTTTCACATATCACATCTTTCAGCCTCAAAAATTATCAGCAATCACAGGTTAGAATACACTTACTACAAATATCTATGAAATTTTCCAGTTTGGCCACATTATTTCTGGTTATACCACCCCAAAATGCAGAAGATACCCACTGCATATCGCTGACAGGCCTGTATTCCCATTTTAACCTTTACAGATGTTCAGTAAGTTTATTTTTTTAATAAAATACTACTGGTTAAATACCTGGAAAAGAGAATATTTTTTAAAGAAAATTCCATTCAATACTTATTTGTCTGTTCACTTGACCCACTTCCCTTTATTACCATTTGCTTTGGTTTCACCCCTTTTCAAATTTGTTTTTATACTCTTAGAAGATAATATCATGTTTTAGAAAGCTACTGCTGTCCTCAGCATGGCCAACGTTGTATAAAGACAAACAGCAAATGGGTAAAAAGTGACACAACATAATTTCTCTCCACCTGAAATATTAAGTAACTTATTCCTGAATAAAATAGAAAGGTTATTTCTCCACAATACCTTAAGCATCAACTGACTAAAAAAATCAAGCCATAAGCCTAGATTTTAACTATCATAAATGCTGTTTTCTAAATAAAGTAAAACATTAGATCATGCCTTTTGTTCTTCATAAATCGTGTCTTCTAAACACAACAACAGGTTTGTCATTTTCAGCACAATCACCATGCCATCAATAATCTTGCCAAAGTATATTGAATATCTTCCGTGAACTTTGTTTCTTGTTCCTTTTCTTTCCTTTTTTTTTTTTTAATCCACTTATTCAAATCTAGTTTCTTGCTAATTCAGCTTGAGTTTTGGCTCTAGGGTACTATCTCTCCTCAGCCAGCCAAGTTTGCCATCCAAGAGGAAGTGAGGGATGTGGTTAATGGAGACACTTGCTGTCTGGTTGTACATAGATCACACATGCCAGCCTCTTGTTCAGTCACTGCAAGGTTCACTTGTGGTAACTGCTAGGTTCATTTGCAGGCTGATTTGCCAGGTAGCAGACTGTGGTCTGTAGCGTGCACCTATTCCAAGGCTACTATTAAGAAACGAACCCAACTTCTCATCAATAGTGGATAAAAGAGTATCTTATTTTTCCTCTTAATGAAAGAGCACATCCAGGACAGCCAGCCAAACACCGTATCTCTTCAGCAACACAGCCTATGCCTCCTTATAAACCAGGAATTTTTTAGATATATGATGTGCAGGTATCAGCATACATCTATAAACACGTTGGTGTATAGATTCAAGGCTACCCATTCTAGAGGTAACATGATCTTTGCAAGATTGAAGGTCTGAACCTCTCAAGCTGGATTCCCCATTTCAAACTGGCAAACTTCACCTTGATTAAATACTTCAGTTCTGTCCAAACCAACCTCTAGTTGTCTTGTCAGTTTGAATAACCTCAAAATCTCTATCTGCACCAGTAAATAAAAGAACAGTGCGGAATGTTGCCAAACATCAACTATTTGTGCTGGTAGAGCAGAATCAGCTAGTACAAATGATGCCTTAGGTTTTAACTTTTATATTTTTCAAACCCTGTACTGCCTAGTGTGCAACTCTGAAGTTTCTTGTGGCCTGCTGGCTGCTGTTCTCTCATGCTGGTTAGACATAACAAATCTCTCTAAGTTTACACCTCAAGGACACCAGGCCCCAAAATGTGTAAACTAAAAGTCTCTAAAGAGGGGGAAAAGTTGGGGTAATTACATAATGAACTGAGGTTATAATTGGAGAATTAAACCTGATATGCAAATAAACCAAACTTAGAAAAGTGTGAAGAACCTGTGACTCAGGGTCCATCTTGGGTGTAGCCTTTGGACTGTCCAGGCTGTACCTATGAAGGCCCTTCAAATAAATATCTCCTTTTATTCTCTTATTCTTGTCTAGTCTCTGTTTTAGGCGGCCAACTCAAGGCATCAGTTTCCTAAATGATTCCTGGGCATAGGCAGATGAAGTTCCCCATGGGGAGCCTGCAAGTGGCTACCTGATTTGGTGGTTCAGACAGCTGAGGACTGGGATACAGAAACTCCTCTACCAGGCCACCAGTGAGAGACAATGTGCACAGGCATGGCTTACCAAGAGAGATTTGGCCAAAGTAGGTAAAAAAGCACTGCCAGATGCCATAAGATGGCATTATCATCTCCTTATCATCGTCTCCATATCATACAATCATACAAGAGTTTGGGTTGGAAGGGACTTTTACAGCTCATCTAGTCCAACCCTAATACCGTTCCTTCCTGGCTCCATGGGGTCCCGCGTGCCCCCACAGCTGCCTGGGCAGGTTCAGTATTAAGTCTGTAGCAAAGAGTCAGGAAGGGTATTTGCTTGCATTCCGGCAGGAGAGTTTATTCATCTTCACTGTCGAAAGTCACAGGGGCAAATAGGAGAACAATGGCTAGCTCAGGGTTTTTCCCGGGGCCGGGGGAAAAGGCGGGATCAGGGAACGGAGACCAATGGGAGAGCCCCAGGGGAGTGACGAGGGGCCAAGGCCAGCAGCCAACCAGGGAATTCAAACTGGAATAGATTAATTTAGCAGAAGCATGCACCCTGGGAAAAGCCTTTTGGTCACCTTAACCTAAGGGTATGTTCACCGGCCGCCACACAACCCCTTGCTATAAGCAGAAACATCTCTAACTAGACCAGGTTGCTCAGAGCCTTATCCAACCTGGACTTGAATGTTTCTAGGAATGGGGCACCTACCACCTTTCTGGACTTATGTGTGTGGGTAGTCCTGTCTCCCAAGTACAGAACAGTACCAAAGAACGACTGCACCACCTCTAACATCTTTGAGTACAGAGAATGTACTTATAGACCTCAAAACATGGTTCTAGTCCTCTTCAAAATGCCCTTAAGGAATTCTCCCCATCTCTCTCAGAGGCTTCAAAAGCCTGACAAGACATCTACCTTCCTGAGCCGTAAAACTGAAGAACCACAGCACTACTGACCTTTACACTGGTTGGACTTTCTAGCAATACTTATTTTTGCACCCTACAAAATCAGTTCTGCAGAAATAGTAGGCTCGGTTTCAAAGTCCTATGAGATCCCAGCGGCTGAACATGTTCTGGGCTAGCACAAATTTGGATGAGGTGGAAAACAGGTCTCAAATCCTTGATTAGTAATGAAATTGAAAGACATAACCTAAAAGGATTAGACGACTGAGTGAAGAATTTCAGCAGTTATATTAAAGCCCTATTACAAGCTGAACTCACACTAAAATGGGTCATCCTTTCAGGGACAGAAAGGAAAATAAGGCAAGTTAGATCTTTTATGATATAGGATCATAGTTCTCCTGATCTATTAAGTGGTATCCTTTTTGAAAATTATACAAACAAACAAGTCACCAACAGAACTTCTCATTTCTGTTTCTTTTGAAGCTGACCAACTGAAAAAGGTAAAACAGATTTTCCTTAAGTTTTGTGAGGAAAGTATAATCCTATAATGAACAGTGTGAACAGCAAATTTCATCCCAGAGTTAATTTCTATAGCCCATTTATAAATCTTTGAAATACAGGTTTGTAATGGAAATACTGACAGACCCTTAACAATAGCGCTGCTATAATGAGATTTGTCATTTATGATTAATTGAGGATAGTCTTAAAACATCTTTTCTAAAAGCATCTTCTTTCCATCGGATTTATTCCCCATAAAGCTATATCGTAAAAATCAGTTCCCCAATTTTGTCAAGTGCCAGAGACATTCTGCTTATTTACCCTTAATGATAATCCAAGCTTCTGACAAGTAATAATTTCATCTGTGTCACTTCAATCAAACTGATTTTTATTGAAAACCTACAAAAGCAAGGTCTAAGAATCTGCAGTGTTTTTAATAATGTATTTCTAATTGCTATATTGTTTTAAAATCTGTGAAATACAAATGGGTTTGAAACAAATGTATGCCTAATTATATGATTAAATTAAGAATGCAAAAAAAAAATATGGTTAGCTGAAGACTATTTAAAAAAATGTTTCATTCTGAATGTTTCACTTAGTGCATTAATACCACTTTGTGAATGCTGTTCGTTTACTCTAGTGTAATTGAATTTGCTTGTTAATCTGTTTCCAAAAGGTGTTCAAAAATACAGCTGTGCAAGCAAATGGAATTTTACAAAAATGAATATTTATGAAGATCCAGATTTCCTTATTCCCAAAGGAATGTTCAAATTTTACTCTAAATCTTTAAAAAGATTTTTTATCTTGCTTCTTGAGTATATTAGTGATGTGGGCTGCTTATTAATCAATGTTTAACAATGTAATTACAGCTGGTTTTAGTCTTACCAGATAACACAGATTAATAAATGACCTGCAACTAGTGAAGTGTGTAGAAAGGGTAATGAATTCCTTCCATCAGCACATTAATTTATTAGTAATAAACAAAGAGTGTGATGAATTAGAAGAATTTGTAGAGTTTCTGAATATTGCACCAAAATTTCCAGATGAAAGCATTTAATCATGCAGTTTTCATTCATTTATTTCCTTTGTAGCAATTCTGTGAGCTATACTATGCTGGGACTTGCTTTTCTGAGCTGTGTTAAGCAGTCCATTGAAAGTCAGGTTCCAGAGTTTTATACCAGTTCACATTGATTCAGCTCACACTGCTACACACCAATTTTACCTGTCACTGAAGTTAGCGTCACTTTGATGTGAACAAACTAAATTCTTTCCATATAGCAAAACAAAATGTAGCTGAGCAAAGCTGTCTCCTCACTGGTCATAACTATGTGGAATTCCTTTGAACAACAATATGCAGTTGCAGGTAAAAAGAAGCAGTTACAGAAGTAGCCTGATTAATGTGACCTAACTGTCAGTGAAGTGGGGTTATCACACAAATCTGCATGCTAGAGAGAGGTAACAGCAAAAAACATAAGCAAATGTAGTTTTAAAATAATCTTGTTATTTTAGCCTCCTTATGAACTCTTCTGGCTTTTCATCATTTGGACACAGACACCCTTTGAAATCAAAGCTACACCTTTCTGAGAATTGGATAATTCCCTATGAACAGCAAAACTGAAGGTGAGATAAAAAGTTAAAGCATACATAATACAGCATACCTGATAGCATCATCAGTAATCACACCAAACAGCAACAAAACTGTTAAGTGACTATGACAGTACCCACAGTGATAACCCAATACACCCCTCTGCACAGCACAGCAGCCTCCCCTTTTTGTGTCTTTACTCCTGCTACTCTGCTTCCCTGAGCTGCCCCTCTCCCGAGTTCAGCAGAGAAGAGGAGAAGGCAAGCTGTACACTTAATCTTCCCTCACTCCCCTCGTTCCTCCAGCACAGTCTTGAAACAGAGCCAAAACAGTGAGTGAGCAGAACCACGTAGATCTGCCGTGCCCTCAGGTGAGAGAGGGTGCTTCCCGAGGACAGGCAGTACTACAGCTCAGCGAGGATGTGCAGAAGAAGGCAGTTCAAATATCTCCTGCCTCTCTGTAGGTTACTGTCTCAACTGCAAGTCAAACTTCCTCTGGAACTACTCCCAGCCTTCTAGAGAAATCAGGTGGAAAGCTAATGGGAGAAGAGGTGGACAGAGAGCTCTCCATTCTCACAAAACAATGTAGAATTTTTGTTCCTTTCAAAAGCTAATATTATCCAGATACTTAATACCATAGATTTTAAATTTTTTTTTTTAATATCCAGATAAACAGCTTTTGAAAGCTTTAGATGGCGTAACTCATCATAAGTTAGGTATCTTAGGAGGTAGAAATCTTAGCAGGTGCATAAAAACACTGACTCCAGGGGCTCACATCAGGTAAGGCTCAGGCTCACAGCGCTTGGTAATTGGAAGCATGTGTGGAGGACTGTCAGGACCCACTGTGCTTTGACCAACATCCAGCCCTATTACATACGTGCATCTAAACACTGCACTGACTTCTGAGAGAATTGTATAGGTGGAAGAATTGCAACAGTGACTCTCAAAGTGACACAGTGACAGAAGCATATCCAGGGGGAACCTGAGGGCACGTCTAAAGGGAATTCACAAGCAGAAATCAGTGGGAATGTACAAGCTACGCCTAAAAATATGCATAGATTTCAGTAGGTTAGAATAGGCTGTAATGAATTATGTAACTGTCATGAATTCTTGCCAAAAAGCCCCAACTAGCATAATGTTGTTGCAATTATGTCAATTCACAGGAGATAAGAGACTGGCCCTCTGTAAACAGTGTTTCGTGCATGAAGCTGTATTATCTCTACGTTCCATTTATCTAAGACTACTGAATTTATGAGGAAATTATGTATGTAGACACATACATATGCATATTTGACAAATAAATGTACTGAAAAGTCTCAGTATGAACAGATACGGTACAGCACTTGTTTTGAAAGAAAAGTATCTTAAATAATCTCCTAGTGAATCCAAATTCAGATGAAGCTCTTGCCAGCTGCCAGCAGTTACTAACAGGTACAGTAGAGGCAGTGCAGACTTAAAGCTGTGCTCTGATTTCAGCAGGAAGGAATGTGACAAACTAGGGTATTTTGCTGAGCCTGATTAAGCACCTAAAATCTAGCTTAATTATGCTACAGCTGGTTATATGCAAGGCACATTATATGGCAGGACAAAGAGGCTGGAATAGCAGTAAATCTTCCCTGTTTTTCTTTGAGGGAGGAAAGCCTTTGCATAGGCATGCCACAAGAAAACCTTCAGAGCACTGACTTGCAAATCATAGCGAGGGGCAAAGCTAAGGCCATGCTGGGGGAAGGAAGAGTAGGTTGGGACAGGGCTCCTGACAGCAAAGGCTGAAACTGGTCCTGCAGTGCACCAGGCAGCTTTGGGAGTGTGCCATAATTTTACAGGACCCCAGAGCATTCTGGAATATAACGAGGGCATTTTCAGTTTACCAAATGAGAAGGACCCAAAGGTGACTTAGTGATCTCTCAGCCCACCATGTCCTTTGACTGTACATTTAAAGAGGCACACAATGGCAAATTTTTGGGTGTTCTTGTTTTGGTATTTTTGTTTGTTTGTTTGTTTGTTTACTGTATAACAACATTCATTGACAAGCCTGTGACCATTTGGGGGAAAAACAAACTCCCACTAACCATATGGGATGATTAGGAAGATATATGTTAACAATGAAGAAGGAAAAAGAAGGGTAGATCTTTTCTCCTGGAATTCAGGAGGTAGATTTCTTCTAAAATATCCTTGGCAGATGCCCTGGGTCTGGCAGATTACCTTTTCTTTTTTCTTTTTTTTTTTTTTTAATCTTAATACTGGAAGTTCACCTAGGTAAGTTGATTACTTACTGTGGGGCTTACTACAGTAATACAGCAGTTATAGAAATTTTTCTGGGAGTGTACAAATGAAATAAGTGAAAGAAATTCAAAAACATATTATCTCACAGACAGCATAAATCTGAATTCTTTGGTTTTCAGGTTCAATCTGCCAGATATATTAATTCATTTCCTTTCCTGTAACATTATTTGAATATTTGGTTATATTTGAAAATGGGATAAAGAATAAAATTAAAAATTGAAGGGAAATAGAACATGTTAATTCATGTATCACAATAGAAGATGTTGTTAATTCATGTATCACAGATGACTTTAATGTTTTGGATTGTACTATTAGAAGGGAAAAAAATAAAGCTTCAAATAAATTAATACAAGATTTTGAGTCTACCCAAAGAAGACTGTTAAGACCTAAATAATTACAGAGTGCAAGGTCGACACCTGTCTAAAATTACAGTCTGGGTATGAGATAGAAAACAAAGTGTATGAGAAAATAAATGGTTATTTTAATCATAAACCCAAGGGAATTATAAGATGCTCCAAGATAGGTACTATGAGTAGCAAATATATTTGTTACCTATCAGATAAGTTGTAGACAACAGTGTGGCAAAAGATTATTCAGGGTAGCCAGAACTAAAAAAGGTTATGCATTGGATTAGAAATCATAACTCTAAGTAACTGAGCAACACAATGACAGATGAATTACTGTAGACAGCTGCCATGTTATTCATGAGAAAGAAGGAGAAAAGAAAAAAACATGACTATTCAATCACATTGATGGGCTCTAAATTCATTGCAAGCACTTAAGAAAAAGACCTAGACACCACTTGCAGCACTACAGTTCAGTGACAACTGCTTATTGTGCCATCATTAGGGAAAAAAAGAAAAGAAGGCAAAACAAACAAAACAACCCCAAACAGAAAAAAACTCAAACTGAAACCACCCCACAAAACAACCAAAACCTACAACACACACAAAAAAATTGATGCATAAGGAACCCCACCCCACTGCACCATTTAACTTTTTTTATGACTACAGTTCAAATCACCTTCTCAAGAAAAGCATGTGCAAAAGGACAAATAAAGGATTTCTTGAAATTAAGTGCTTTTCACCTGAAAGAGCATGAAAGATACTTAGTGTTTAGCTAAGAGTGTCACTCTCATTCAGCTGGAGTATCACCTAGTTCTCACCTAGATCAATGGAACCACTTGCATGAGGAAAACATTATCTGAACTGAGACTTTAGACAGGAAACAACTAAGAAATTGCTTGGCAAATTCATTATATAATTTTAAAAATATAATTAAAAAAAACCCAAAACCCTATTCAGTGGTGAGTGGGATGAAATTATCCATTTTGTGGTGCATATTTTCATGGGGATAGAGACAGCTAATCTGGTTGCATGAAGGACAGAAGGGGACCAGAGGCAATGGTGCAATACTGTGGTTTATACTTCTGTCTGTATTTACTGATCCAGGCAGGGGTTAGCTTGCCCTTTAGGGTCTACTACAGCAAAGCCTTTTTTCTTCATTATAAAGCCATGTGGCTTAATTTTATAGAGGATTTGCATCATCCCTGCATTTGTATCAGAAGATTACTCTATACAAACCAGAATTGACTGTATAAAGACAGTTTGTTAGGTTACTTCTATTAACCTTTGCCACACTATAGTAAATACTAAAGAAATCACATCCTGAAACTACAGTAGGAAAATTCAAGCCAAAAAGAAATGCATTCTGAATAAAGCATTACTTACCCATGAAACACACTATCACATGCACTTTCATATTTAAAGGAGATAAAATATTCAAGGTCTTGTGATTTAGTGTATCTGGCAAGCATCAAGTATCTGAGGACAAAACAAGCTTCCACAAATTAGTACGTGTATTACTTGTCAGAAATCTAGTTTACTTGAAGTGGATAGTGAGAGATCAGTTTTGGGGAGAGGTTAAGCCACAGACTAGGACAGAAGTGGCAGTATATCTGCACAGAAACTTGACAGAGTATGAGAATACATGAAAGACGGCAAAGAGGGAAATCTGCAGAGGGTTGTACTCCTGAGAGATGCAATCCTTAAATTATTCTACTTCAAGGAACACCTTCTCCCATACACTTTGGCAGCTTTCCTGTCAGTAGTGATGCTCCACATCACTACACTTCCTGGATCTAGAGGTGAAAGCACTGGAACTCCTGCCATTGCAATCTGTAGTTTCTCTTTCAGAACTAAATAAGGGTTATTGCATCTGTTCTTTTATCCTTTCCCCTCCTACCTCCTAACACAGAAGGGAGATAGAAAGAAGAGATGCTTTCATGCTCTTTCACAGAAGGAAATTGAGAGATTGAGACTGACTGTAAGAGAAGGTAATATATGGAAACAGGAAATCTACTGGGTCTGATTTTTCACCTCAGCTGGGCTGAAAGAAGAATCTAGCACTGTCACAGATGGAAGTGATCGGATGTCACTTGTACTGAATAAGAACAGGAAGATATTAACCTCACTGGAGCATATTGCTGGAGTTTATCTGTTACTTACAATTAATTAACTAAAATACAAATTAGCTGCCCTTATGGTCAGGCTCTCCTGTGCACAATTTTTAGTATGACAAACATCCTAGGAAAACTGAAGCTTTAAATCTTACAAAGAATTGAAGTCAACAAGGAGCTTATATGTGCGGATATTTCTTGTTGCACCCGGACACAAAAACACTCCTTTAATTCATAGGTGAGAAAGGCAAATTATCTCCTTTCAGAATATCTCCAGATGCTATCACAGGATGATGGCACTGGCTTGTCCTGCTCAAGCTTCCCAGGGGAAGGTCCACAGCACAATGTGATATACTAACAGACTCTGAAGAATGATCAACAAAGAAACAGTATGTTCTCCAAAGGCTCTTGTTCCTCAAAAAAGCAGTTTCCAAATTCAGGTTTATCAGGGGAAGAAATCTCACAGGACCCAAATGCAGCATACTTTTGGACGCTGTACAACTCTGCTGTTGTTCCTTGGGAAAGGCAAAGGCATTTTATGTTCACTGTATGTTTAATGTGAATTTAATTTGTACTGTTTTATAGAATGTATTTGGTTTCCATTAAATGGCAAGATGACACACCATCATACCTCTATTTCTGGACAGTGTTTCTCAAAGTGTATTGAAAATTCATAGATTTGGAAAACATGATCTATGTATCTATTTAGCACAGTACAACTTTAAATCTCCCAAGAGAAAATTTGACAGTGAATTTTTATTACCATTCTGATATAAGGAAAGACTTTAAAGTGTGAAACTTTATGGAACTATTTTTGATTTGTGTTAACTAAAATAGTTTTAAAAAACCCAAAACCAAACCGGCATTTTAACTAGAAAAATAACTTTTTGTATGAGCATGCTTTTCAAACAAGACAGTCTCGATTCTCTACAATGTCTTTATGAACCAATCATATTTATTTAATACATTGCCTTCTTTACTATAATAGAGGTACTCTGGCTTATAAATCCACCAGAACATCTGAAATAGACAGTGTATGGAAAATTCATCCCTGGTCCAGATTTGGAATGCAAGTGCCATTACATCTGTAAAACTAAATGCAAAGTCTGATATAATGATTTACTATACATATATTACTTATAAGTCAAATGTCACAAAGCCACTGAATTTTATATTAAAAAGGATACAAAAAATGACAAAAAATGCACAGAAATATGTACTACACATTTCAAAGAAAATCTTGTGCACAGATAAAGAACTGCTTAAGGATTGCTTAGATTAAGATCAAAAATTCAGGGCTTAAAAGATCTTCTATTACTTAAACCTAATTTCTTCTTTTGCTACTGTAAAACAGAGTTCAAGGGGGTTTTTGTCAAAACCAGTTTTAAGGATCATTCTTCTGTGGACAGAACCAAGACTCAGTATCATTCACTGAAACTGTGTCTGATGCTAACCTTCAACACCTTTTTGAAATTATTGAAATTTCACTTCAGCCCCGCACAGAGTAGGAAAGAAAGAACGGGTGAATCCTGCAAAAAGGAAATTTGCAAAAACCAAACTTTGTAACAACTTTCAAATTACGTTCATTTCTTTATGTATGCTTGTCTACCCCTAGAATTCATCCTATATTTCTTGTACCACAATTTCAGATCAAGTTGTGGTGAAGATAGTCAATTTTAAGGAGGAAGAAATTATTTAAATATTTCTCCAAAGTCTGCTTAGAACTTGGCAATTCAGTATAGAGAAGCTCAGCTAGTATGAAGTTAGTAACAGCACAGGGAAGCTTGGTAATGTCAAGAAAATCATTCTAACTACAAGTAAAAATAAAAGACAGAATCTGGCCTACAGTCTTGGAGTTAGGAGAAAAAGGACAAAACAGAATAAACCAATAGAGAGACAATCTTGGATTACATTGTTCTTTTCCCATTAACCATTTCCTTTGGTGGTGCCTGAATAGAAACACATTGAATTGAATGAAATTCCCAGATTCTTTTTTTTTTTTTTTCACCTTTTATTTTTCCTTCTTCTCTCAGAGGTTTTCCTCTGAGAGGAAAATCCAAATTCGGGGATTGTAGTCTGTTTAGCTTGAGTATTTTTGTTCAGTTGTATTATATCTCTTTTCTGGTTTTCTTTGCAGAAGATCTAACACAGCTGGGTGAGATGCAATACAGGATGTGCATCCTACAGAATACAATGAAGTATTAGAAAACGCTACAGATAAACAGAGGACAAGAAAAAAATCAAATTCACTAAAAAAGATTTCAAATTCTTCATCAATTTCACAAAGATTTAATGTGTGAGAAGCACAAAAAACCACCCCCAACACTAACAGACACTCTCAATGTATATGGAACGTTTTGGTGTAACAGTGAATACATCCACAACTGTTTCAACAAAGCACTCCATATAATATGTCATCTTTAGCTTAATTTGCAATTATCAGGAGGACAGGGCATTTAAAATGAACTGATCAGGAAGAGGAATATACACTTTTTTTCAATCTCTTATTTAATCTCTTTATCCACTCACTCATGTACACACATATCCTTTGTGTGGTTAATATATTTACATAACTTTGAGAGTCCTTCTATATGTACAGATCCAATACATATAACATACACACACAATATTAGATTGTATAAAACAGTACAGTACAACCTGTATAAATGCAGGTGACTATAAAAATAAGTGTCTGGCCTAATCCTCTATGAAGGACAGGAATATATCTCATTACCATTTAAGCTTTTCTCCTGTAAATTTATCCATTTAGCAAGTTTCTACATTTTTATAAACATAGTTATTGAAAGCCTCAATGCATTTTTTAGTTCATTCTGTAAGTTAAAAATTGTCTTTTTGGCTTAGTAATGTAGTAAAATGCTAGCACTTCATGCTAGGAAATTGTGGAGGACTAACTTGGTTGAAGACTTCCTACATCTTCTTTAATCACTGTTACAATATATGCAACATGAAAACTAACTTCACCCATGAAAATTTGCCAAGAAGTCACAAAATCCCTGCATGTATTTAAAATAACCTTTTTAAAAGAAGATAAGCCTACTCACTGCTCTGTATAGCTCCCCTTTCTGAGTACACATGCATGAGGATGGGAATGACAGACGACAGAGGATGAGAAGAAAATCAAGAGTCTGTACTATGCCTACACTTATCATGATATCCAAAGTATCAACAGAGCATTCTGAATGAAACACAAAAACTGTCATATTCTAAGCCATATTAATTATTCAGCAAGTGAAAGAAATACAGCGCACTTTGGAGCCTCTCTCTACACCCTTCTCGGAAGTAACAAGGAGCCCCACAAGGGAAAGTGCTCAAAACCCGGAGTATGGTGGCTGTTTATCTGTCAATGCTGAGCATTGTATCATTGTTATTATTAGCAGTAGTAATTCTAATTTTGCCTTATCTACATAAAGGTTCCATAAACAAACATCTCACAATTTAAATTCCCATTTATGGCATAACATCTTCTATATCAGGATCCGCATCCGCGCAAGGCTTGTTTCAGATTCTCGCATAATCTTGTCACCGAATTGCAATTACACCCCCCTTTCTTCGTTGCCTCCGCTTGCTTCCGAGATGATAGTCACTTATTCTGTTTACATCGCATCCTCCGAAAGGACACGACGATGCACTTTCAGCGGAGCAGTAAAAACCCGGTCCGTGCCGCTCGGCATCAGCCCCGGGAAGGTTGCGCGGGACAGAGGTGGAAGCAGGGGCCGATCAGGGGGTGCGCAGGGGGCGCGGAGCGGGGCCCGCAGCCGCGGCCGTCGCCTCTCGCCGCGGGGGCTGCGCGGCCCCAGCTCCGGCGCGGCCCGGGAGAGGAGCTCTCCCACCGAGCCACCGTGCCCCGCGCACCACGCTCCGCTCCGCAGCCTCATTCGGGGAGCGGTAAGTTTTCGTGTCCGTCCCGAACTCGTTTCACCCGTTGAAGGAGCGAGGGGTGGGTTTAGAGAAAGGAAAGCGGAGGGGTGGGGGCATGATGGATCCCCGGGAAAAGCTCTCCCGGTCGGCAGGGTGAGCGCTGACAAGAGAGATTTGGCAAGTTCCTCTCTCCCTCGGGTTTCACTTTTTTTTTTTTTTT
>VZTI01001286.1:1382542-1409675 GCA_013397865.1 Struthidea cinerea
ATTTGGAAAGTCCCTCCCTCCCTGGGGTTTTACTTTTTTTTTTTTTTTTCCCTCCCCCTCCTATTTAAATTGTCCCATTGTTAGGGGATTACACGCGCTTCAGGTTACACCCGGAGAGGGCAGGGGGGAAGCAGCGGCTCCTTCCCCATCCCAAATAATATCTATATCGCCATTAACCTGTTCTTCATATTTGGGGCAAACCGGAGACGCGGGGCGGAAAACACGAACGCAACAGAGGGAAGGGATCCCAAGTGATGTCAGCCCCGAGGAACTTGATTTTTGCGGCAGGGCTGTCTCGGGGCACCATCCCACAGCATCTGCCTAAGTTTTTCTTTCGGTGGCAGCAACCCAGGCGCGCGCTCAGCCCGGCCACGGGCGGGCACCGAGCGGGGGCAGCGCCGGGACCTGCCGACGTCGGCTCGGCTTTGCGCTGGGGCCGGACCCTGGCCGAGACCCCTCTCTCTCGCTAACCCGGCGGCTGCGACCCGGGGAGAGCACGCGGAACCCTGGGGGACGGATGGACGGACATCCACTCGCTCGCAGGACCATCCGGGCGGCCGCCTCCAGGCGCGCGGGACAGCGCCGGGAGCCGCCCGGGCAGGGCGCCCCGCTCGCGGCTCAGCCCCTCCGTCCCGGCGCTGCGCCCCGCGCGCAGCCCGCGGCTCCCCGGCACCGGCGGACACCCGACACCGCCGCGCGCTCATTGGCCAGCGCCGCCGGCCCCGCCCCCCCGGCTGCGGCGACTCAGGGGGCGGCTCGGCCCGCCGGCCGCCGATAGCCGCTGCTGATTGGTTGGCGGCGGCTGTCAGTCACGTTGAGGGACGGGCCGCCCCGCCGCTGCGGCCCCGCCCCCCCGCCTTCATTGATATTATCGGCGCGCGGCGCGGGCGGCCGGGCTGCAGTCGGGGCTGGCGGGCGGCCGGCCCGGTGCGGGAGCCGGGCAGCGGCGCGGAGGCGGAGGAGAAGGAGGCGAAAGAGAAAGGCAGCCTGGAGGGAGGGAGCGCCGACCCACAGACTAGCAGAGCAAATTCTCCACCGTCCTCTAGCACCCACCAAGCGGCGGCAGTGGCAGTGTCTAGAAATAGAGAGCTAGAAATATAACATCACCCCGCTCCTGCACCATGGCTTTCCAAAGTAGGCTCCCTTCTTGGATTATTTTGTGCTCCGTCTGGCTGTTCCGCTTTGCACACACGGGGGAGGCACAGGCTGCAAAAGAAGGTAAGGTGATGCAAAAAACAAAAGTTTGGGCTTATTTATTGCTTTTGCCCACGAAGTCTGCGTGGTGGCTTAGCAGGGGACCTTCCTGCCCATGCCAGCTGCTTGTCAGTCCCCCTCTCAGGAAAAAAAAAAATAAAAAGACTTTTTAGTTGAGGTGGGAGGGACGAAAAAGCACGGCATTCACTCGGGGTTGTGCGTGTCTATGTGTGAGGGACCGGGACAACTGCCTTTGCTCCCAGGAATGAGGTTTGCGAGGCATTCGCACGTGATGAGTCGGAATGGGGCTGGGAGAGCCCCCGGCCCGGGGATCGGTGCAGGGGAGCGTCGCTCTCCCGTGCCAGCCCTGATCCTCCCGACGAGGTGCAGGGAGGGCGGGTTACCTCGCTGCTCCCTTGGGCAGGGGCTGAGGGCCGAGTTTTAGGGCTCGGGACGTTTGGTGGGAGGCGAAGCACGGCGCGGGGCTGGGGCTGCGGGGCGCTCCCCGCCGCTCCCCACCGGGGGCCTGCAGCGCTCCGGCCCAGCGGGGCTGGGCACAGACCGCGGGAAGGAGCATCGGGGTGCAATTTTGCACGTCCCGGCTATGCAGGCTGGACATGTATTTAGAGGGGACATACGGCCTGGCGTCGTATGCCTGAAACGTGTGTGCATCGCTGGAGAGAGGTTTAGGGATGGGTATTTTACACCATCTGCGTATCACAACGGGGCTTCCCGGTTCCCATCAGTCCAATACTGGTATCTATGTAAGGCGAACCCCGCACATTTGTTTCCCCCGCGCACGGAGACAAACCAGGCAGTTTTGTATCGGAGACTGATGGAGGTGTTTAAAATCAATTCACAAAGCCCATCTGGGAATCTCTTTTTTCACACTGAGAAAATCTGAAATGATTTAAAGGAGCGCCCTGCTCGCGCTTGACAGCCGAAGGCGAAGGTTCGTCTCCATCTTCGGTGGGGGGGGGGAGGTGGACGACACACACGACATGACAGGGAAGGGGGAGTCAGGGCATTTTCGGTACCTCTGCATATGTATACGTTTGGGGTTCCCCCCCCATCCCCCCCCGTCTCAGCTGGATGCGTCAGTATTTTTCATCAAACCCCTGGCATGCAATAAAATGTCATTTGGAGCTTAAAGAAATGCCTCAATTAAAATGTCCTCTGCCCTTAAAAGACGAAGTCGATGGCGAGGTTAGCGAGGGAAAGAGGAAGGAGCCTTTCCGTGGCAGCATTTCGAAAGTTTATTTGGAGGGGCTGTAAAGCACAGAGACCCTCACACGGGGAGCACTAACGCGTAGCTGTGGGGTGCGGAGCGGAGAAGGGCCGGGCAGACGGACAGGGAGGGTGCGGGCTGCTTGCCCCGCTCTGCCCTACGGATTGCTCCATAATCGGGTCTATGCCGGTGCTTCCCAGCGGTAGCCTGTCCCGGTTTTTTCTGTGTTATACCTGTGTGGGTGGTTATATATATGCATCTATACCTATGAGTGTGCGTGTATAACGTCTGTATATTCGGGGAAAGTCACCTAGCCAAAGGAGGGTCAGGAGGGGGCGAGCGGCAGACAGGGATTGATAGCGGCTACCTGCTGCAAGCGCGGAAAACTCCCGCGGAAAAAACAGCGAGTTAAAAAAAAAAAAAAAAAGAGAGAGAGAAAGAAAAAAAGAAAGAAACTTTGCAGCTTCACCGCCGGCCCCGCCGAAGGGCCGGTGGCGGCATCAGCCCCTCTTGGTTTCCTACCCTTCTCCGCTGGGTACGGAAGGGGGATGGGAGGGGAAAGAGGCTGAAAAGTTTTCCGAGTTTCCCTTCTGTAGCTCAGTAGAAGCCGCGGTGAGATGCTGGAGAGGAATGGGGCAGGGTCCGCCTGTCTCTCTAAGCGAGGGAGTGACCGCGTTACCTGCGGAGCCCTCTGCCAGCGGCCGGGACCCTCGTGGCAAGCGCAGGCACAGGGAGAGGGCTGTCCCTTGGCTCCGTGGCTGCGAGAGCTCGGGGCTCCGTTCTGGGGTCGCTGTCCCGGGCGCTTCCTCCCAAAACCGCGGTTGTCGGGGGTGTGGCGGGGGCGGCCGCGGGACCGGCGCTCCGCTGCGGCTCGGCAGCCAAGCCCCGCTCTTCGGCGCGGGGGCGCGGCCGCCTGCGCGCAGCTCCGCGCAGCGCCCGGAGCGCGACTGCGGCTCCCCGCGGAGGCGAGAGGCCTCTACTCCCCGCCTGCGCGGAGCCCCGCGGAGCCCGTTCTCCGCGGCCGCGCCCCCGCGCTTCGCCCGCCGCCTCTCCGCCTCCTTTCGCTTTCCGCCGCGCCGCGGAGCGCGCCTGCAGCTCCCCCGCAGAGGGACCGCGCTGGGGTCCCAGTGCTCTCCGAGCGCAGGAGGCTGCGGATCCCCCGCGGCTGCCGGCGGAGTGCGCGGGGCGCGGCGCTGTCCCCGGGCATCGCTTCCCCGCGTTGCTGAACGAGGCGTGACGGCCACGGGGCTCCCCGGGCTGGGAGCAGGGCAGCAGCCGATGGCTTGGAGAGCTCTTCCCCGGTAACTTTGGATGCCAGAAGGAGCGCCAGGATTTCTTTGCCAGGGGTGTTTGCAGAGCAGGGGTTTGTGTGTTGGGTTTTTTTTGTTTCTTTGTGGGTTTTCTTTTTGTTTGTTTTGTTTGCTTGTTATCTTTTCTTTCTCTGATGTGCTCACCCGTTGCTACGTGATGGAGAATTACCGCCAAATAAAAAGTATAATGAACTGCAGCCATAGTGTGTTGTGCTGGTGCTGAAACGGTTAAATTTTTGGTGGTACCTTTTTTTTCAGTACCATTATAAGTGTTCTTGTTTAACAAGCCACCACATACACCACCTGCTTTTCTAAAGAAAGCGTTACAAAGTAAAGCCCCTTGAATCCAGCCTTAATGACATAAGCAGGTAATCTTTCTAGAGGGAGACTATCAAACTTCCTTAATGAGTAGTTCCACTTCATTACTGAAATACAGGCCTGGAAGCTACCGTTTTGTGTTCAGCTAACGTTCCATGTATTCCTGTATGAAATAACTTTTTTTAGGTGTCTTATCTTTTTAGTAAATCACTGAAATTTTGTGTTAAATTCTGCTTGGAGAAAGAACCAAAGCCAGAATTAAAATTGTTGCGATAGACCTGACAAAAGTTGCTTCAATTACACCCTTAAGTCACACATCTAAATATCTTTGTGCATAAATGCTATGTATAAAGTTATAAATAGCTTTATAGCTAAAGATATATGGAATAGGTTCAAACTAGGAATTCTACTAAAGAATTGGTTTATTAGGCTGTGATTAACCACTTTTGGAGGTGGGGTTACATTTAGCTGAAAATAATTGTGGTGCTGCTAGAACTGATACATTTCTGTATATAAATGTCACCATGACATGAAGATTTTAGGAAGCTATTACAATAAAGTGAATTAGTCTGTTTTTGTGTGTACGAGATGTGAGGTAATTGCAGAGTCTTTTTTTTTTTTCTGTATTCCTGCTTGTCATTTATTTGCAGAATTATTGTATTATCACCAAAGGGAAGTATTTTTCCCTTTGACACTCAAAAAAGACCATTACTTTTTCAGTGCGACTCTCGGCAACGTATAGATCAATCCCATCTGAATCAGTTTGGAAATGTATTGAAATGTTTGTGTGTCTGTGTGCTTTAAGCTGATTGTAATAACCAGCATATGGAAAATGTCCTTATGAAAAAGGAGAGGGAGGGAGCATGCATCTGAATGACTGATTAGTAGCACTTCAGAGCACTAAAAAACCCCTCACTTTGTTTTAAGCAATGAAATTGTAAAGATTTATGTGTATCTGCTTGTATGTCAATGGTACATAATTTAATTGTCTATTTACAAATAAATGCCTAGGTGTGGTTGCAGATAATTTTTTTAATAATATGAAGAAGAAATATTAATCTGTACAAAAATTCATTCTATCACTTTTTAAAATTCTTAATTTGTTCCTTAGTTTTATATCCCCCCTTGTTATATTTAACAAGCTGTGGAATTTCATTTTTTTTTCCTTTTTTTTTTTTTAGTAATATTGCTGGACTCTAAAGCACAACAGACAGAGTTGGAATGGATTTCCTCTCCTCCCAATGGGGTAAGTACTACAGGCAAAACTTAAGTTCCTAAGGATGAGTAGTTATTTTACTGAAGCAGTTGAAAGACCTGCTTTAAACTAGCTCCCCCTCATATTTCTCTCAATAATCATACCAAGTGTTTATGGCTTCTTCTTTTTTAGAATGAAACCTCAGGTTACAGTGTACGAATGTACAAGCTAATTAAAAGCAAGTGGCTCTTTGGAAACTCTTGGTACCTTTATGTTTTGTAGTGTATTTCTTTGTGCTGTACGAAGGATTACACTGTATATTTGTAACACAGTATTTTAAATCACTTTTTTTTTTCTTCCTTTAGAAACAACAGATCTGCTTCTGTGTGGAAACTTTCTAAAAATATGTTTTTAATTTTCTGTAGAATGGGTGATCATAAATATGTTTACGATGTTTTCTTTGTAATTGAATAGCACAGATTGAAGTGCTCTAAAATAAAAACATTTATATTGCAGATGTGTTTGAAATGACATTCCAAACTTGAAACATCCCCAAGTCTTGAGGAGCTCAATATCTGGAACTAGGCACGAATTATGTGGTTAAGGCCACCTCCAGCTTGCATACAAATGAATCTCATGGCACTCTATGAAATGTACCATTGTAAAATACATCATTATAAAAAATGAGATGTTTAGAAACATCAGTGTTAGTGTCTTATTTATTATATCTGTAAAGCTGAGAAGTGCTGCTTTCAGTCTGAATTAAAAGTGTTGAAAAAACTCTTCTTCCTCAAGCCCTGAGGAAGAACATTTTCAGAAAGATATAATGGATATACTGTCTTACCTTAACTCAGTCCTACATGAACTCAGTCTGACAAATCATAAATTATATGGACAGTTATTGCTCATGGAAACAGTTTTGCTGAATCTATTGTGATGCCTTGCACGAACAAGAACTTGGGGGATCAGTCCCTTGATCTTCAGTGCATTAAGAAATCTGGAGCCAGAAGAGCGTGAAGTGTGAGTAGGGATATAAAAGTGTAACAAATCCTTTAAATAAGAAGAGTGAGAATGTGAAAGTGTCTTTCTTTAAAAGCAAGATTGTAGTATCAATGCAAGCATAAACTGGAAACTAATCTAAGGACTTCAGAGAGAAAGTAATGCAGGCTCAATATGTATGATGGCTAATAACCTCAGCATTAGCGTTTTGCACTGATTGAAGCCTTTACCAGAGGTGTTTGAAAGATTAGCTTGGTGGCACTTATATTAAGCTAACCTGTAGATAATGAAAGACGTGTCAACACATGTTAGACATGTGAGCGTACTGAAAGATGAAAGTAGGGTCAAATTCAACAAATAGTAAAAGGCAAGTTTCAGTGGTAGAAGCTGATTTTGATCAGGAACTAAAAGTGAATCAAAACTAACGGCTAGATTTGTATGTGTGAATATGTTCAGAAAAAGTTGCCTGTAAATTAACATAAAAGTACCATTTTAATAATGTAATTTTGAAAATAAATGTTTTTCTAGTTTTAATTACTGAATTATTTACTATGCAATAAAGACTTCATGGGAATAAACAGAAAATTTTGAGGGAAACTAATGCATCATCACAGTACAGAATATATCAGTCAGACACTCGTTAAATGCCTCATTCAACTGCAAATGCTACATTTAACACTGTTAAGATAACTAAGAAGTTAAAATACCATAAATTGAAACCAATAGAAGAAGGCATATTCAAATCGAATTGCATGTATACTGCCATATATTGCAGTAGGACAAAGAGGAGTTTTCTTTCTGTGAAATTGATCACTATAAGAAGACTTCAATGAATGGTGACCTCAGCTGCCATAGGTGAAAACATCTTGAAGTACTGATATATTTTTTTTTTTTCCTTTCAGAGTGCTCTGATTACATAATTGCATCATAAATCATATTTCCTTAATTTTTTGGCTTTGGGAAAATATGGAAAAATAGTTCCAGGGCTTAATGCTAGGGATCACAAAAAGTAGTGCTTCTTGTGTGAATTTAGTTTTTTGTATTATTTTCCTTGACTGTAACATAAGAATGTCTTCGATGCTAGCTAGTCTCATGTAGTGGGATTTTGACTCTGAGAAAACTCATTTGTATTGTATCACGAAGTGTAAGTTGATTTTGTAAAATTTATTTTGTGTGTTGCTTTTTTTTTGTTTGTTTGTTGGGTTTTTTGGGGGGGAATGGTGATTTGTTTTGGTGGAGCAGTCCACATCAAAATTCAAGGAGACTGATTCTGTTGTGTGGTGCATGAGAGTTACTTCCATGTCAAAGATACAATGCATTGTCTTACTAAATATCTTATTACAGAATCTGGCTTGGTGTCTTAAGGGAAGAATGCTTACACAAAATAAAAAATAAAACAAAAAAACCCTCCAAACCATCTCAGAAAAACCCCAAAGAACATAGCACTGCCTGATATGAAATGGAGAATATGAAAATCACCAAAATTTTAGGCTTTATGTCTTTTTTGTCATCTTGATGGGATTTTTTTTTAATGGGGAGGTTGTTTTTTATTATTGTGGTATAGCCAAAACCCTCTCAGTCCAGGGCCCCTTTTTTTCTTTTTCTAGTTTGTTCTAGCTCTTGTAGAGGTGAACAAAAAAGACTCATTCAACTCTAATAAATCTCTTATGAAGATAGACTTTCTCTTGTTCAGAGGTTAATACAGTTCCATATGCAATCACTTCAGTTAACTCCATGGGCATTTAATAATCTATTTCAATCATTTTATACCATATGCATGTATAATGCCATATATGTATCTCATCTATACTAACTGTAGGTCCTTGAAATGCACTTTGATATTTACAACTTCTGTGCATTTCAGCATCTGCAGCTGTGATATATTTTGTGGTGGTAACTTCCAGCATCAATTCAGCCACCTCTGTTTTTTCCTGAAACAGACAGCAACATTAAAATGGTCTCATTTGCTGTCAAATAGGCTTACAGAGTAATGTACACTGTGTGGCTCCTGATCTGGGAAACCAAAGCCTTCCATGTTTGGTTGCCGGTGTGAGGAATGTCAGTGGGTGCTCTATCCTGCAGAGGTGCCGACTATACGAGTCCCACAAAGCATTTAAGCATGTGCTTACCATTAAGCTCATAAGCACAGTCACTGATCTTAGGCATGAGCTTAAGTGCATTATTGACACAGGGCCAGAGGGCCAAGTGCCATCCAGAGAAGTCATGGTTGCCTGTATCCTGGGGTGACGATAGCTCACCCCCCCCGCCTCTAATTTATTACAGCCGCAGTTTCTACAGGCACTGAAATGTTACAAGAAATGTGAAAAAAGGTGAGAGACAAGGATTGCTTTGGTTACTCCTGGGCAGATCTGCCTGGTTAATTTCAGTGGAAGGTTTGCCATTGCTGGAGATGCAAATTCCCACGCTACCAAAGGCTGTTAAAGACTGTGGGATTGTTAACGGCTTACCAGCTCATTACACAGTTGGTAACCTAAAGAGGGAACATCCACAAAACTCAGGCTTTGAACCAGTGAACCTTCAGTCATATGGGTTGTGTTTAATTCTGCATGTAGTCTCATGGTTCATTTGAACTCCCAGCTAAATGAAGTTTGCCCCTTCTAACATGGGTGCAGCCACTGAACAAAAGGTGAGGTGAGGAGGAGCTGCCACTTACCTTTCAGTTTGTAGATAAAACAGAAGATGGGCTGAACGAAATGGAGACAACCAAAATGTTTTCTTGCTTTCAGATTTTTAATTCTGTCCATTTTCTCTTGCTCTCTCTTTATGCCACTTTGATCACATAGGGGTGGGAATCATCTGACTCACAAGTTTCAGGACCTGATTCCATGCTTTCTGTACAGCTGCAAGTTTCATCAGAAGTTTTACGTGCACAAGTTTTATGTACTCTAATGCTAAGCAATTTCAGTTTCTAAGACTTCACTGATGTTGGGTTTCTTTGGAAGAGAAGCTGCCTCTCTCCTTTTGGTCTTTTCTTACTCAAAACCATTGTGACCATGAAGAAACCATTGTGACTGTGTGAGCCCAGGGTGAAATCAGAACCTGGTGTGCTAAGCAGCCTTTTCTGAAGCTGCCCCTTTGCAACTGTGACCATGATATGACAATGATTTTTAGAAGTTGTATGTGGGAAAGACATGAATGGAGAGAGCGCCTACTCCTGCCTTAATATGTATTTTCTTCATTTAGGTGCTTAAGAGTATTTTTAACAATAACTTACTGTTAAAAAGAAGGGAGACATCAATTGTGTGAAGCTTTTTAAAATACACAGTAGTTACATCTGGTGACATACCTCTTGTTTATTACTAACTGTTTGTTATCATTTTAGTGGGAAGAAATTAGTGGACTGGATGAAAACTACACTCCTATACGAACATACCAGGTATGCCAGGTGATGGAATCAAACCAAAACAACTGGCTTCGGACTAACTGGATTGCAAAAAGCAATGCACAAAGGATTTTTGTAGAACTGAAATTCACTCTGAGGGATTGTAACAGTCTTCCTGGAGTTCTGGGGACTTGTAAAGAAACTTTTAACTTGTATTATTATGAAACAGACTACGACACTGGCAGGAATATCCGAGAAAACCAATATGTAAAAATAGACACTATTGCAGCAGATGAAAGTTTTACCCAGGGTGATCTTGGGGAAAGAAAAATGAAACTTAACACAGAGGTGAGAGAAATTGGACCTTTGTCCAAAAAAGGATTCTATCTTGCGTTTCAGGACGTAGGGGCCTGCATTGCTTTGGTCTCTGTCAAAGTCTACTACAAGAAGTGCTGGTCCATCATTGAGAACTTAGCTATTTTTCCTGACACAGTGACTGGCTCAGAGTTTTCCTCTTTAGTTGAAGTGCGAGGAACTTGTGTCAGCAGTGCGGAGGAGGAGGCGGAGAACTCGCCGAAGATGCACTGTAGCGCAGAGGGAGAATGGTTAGTGCCTATTGGAAAATGTATCTGCAAAGCAGGATACCAGCAGAAAGGAGACACGTGTGAACGTAAGTAAGCACGCAACTTGCTGTAAATTACAGGTCATGTTCTACCAGATTTTCTTTTTTTTTTCTTTTTTTTGCCTTTTTTTTTTTTTTCAAGAGAAATGCATCATCAGTCTGTTTTTAAAGTTTTCAGATCCTCAATCTGTAAAATTTACACTGGTTTATCTAAATCAGTCATTCTGTCTGATTATGAAAATCAGGGGTTGCATAATGTACTTTTAAATTTAAAGAAAAAAAGTTGAAGTGGGAAATAAAAAGATAAGTTCAGGACTAACATTATGAACTGGTTAAGGTGTCGTTTCTTGTACCTCTTGGTAAGGCTGAGTAAGTCATACCTATCACAGACCATTGTATCAGTAATGTCAGTTATGAGTAGGTGAA
This sequence comes from Struthidea cinerea, assembly GCA_013397865.1. Taxonomy (NCBI): domain Eukaryota; kingdom Metazoa; phylum Chordata; class Aves; order Passeriformes; family Corcoracidae; genus Struthidea; species Struthidea cinerea. The sequence goes on from VZTI01001286.1 coordinate 1,393,178, forward strand.
CAGTTTGTTCTTTCACATGATCTGTGACAGAATTATAAGGAAACTAAAATGGATGTAATAAAAAGAATGGGGTGTGGTTAGTAATGAGAAGAATACACACAAAATCAAAACCGATCTAGAGATTTGTGCCGAGTGTGTAAAAATTCTAACACAAAATAGATATTTCAAGCAGAATATCAGATTTTAAGAATAAAGTATGATTTCCTTTCTATAATTTTTTTGCAAAAAACTATCTCTAAACTTTTGGCTTGCAGTGGGATCATTGTGGTTATTTTAAAATACTAGCAGATCAGAGACTGCTGAGTTGTACTTCCTGATTCAGACTAAATCATGTTAACCATGTTCTTAGAATTATACTTACCCTTAGCATTGCTGTCACTGGGGCTACAGACATAAGACATTTCTGCTTAGCATGAGAAAGAACATTTTATTGTCTTTGCTTCCAGTAAAAATAAGAGAACTTGTAGTTTGTTTGAAAACAAGTATTTCCATGTACATTTAATACAAGGTCTATTATTTTTATCACAAGATAACACAAGGAGTAGTATATCACCATATATTTATTGCAAGATAGGCAGACATTTGTTGGTGAGAAATATTGTAAGTGAAAAACTGGAAAAAAATACCCTACAAATCTATGAAGAGGAGAAACATACATAATCTCAAAAACAAAGCTGGCAGCACTCACTGTGTCTGAGGTGCCTGTGTGAGGACTTCAAAATCTGTAGAGGATTAGGGACACCCTAAAACAAAGTAAATGAGTCTCTTTATTAATAGCTTGTCCTCATGAAAAAACACAGTTCTGCTTTTGACGAGTTTTTACGAGGAAATTCAATAGAAGGTGAAATGAGTGGAGTTGATCTGAGGCCTTTGCAGCTCCACACAAATCTTTCATTGTTCTGTTGGGAAGGGATGAAGTCTTATACACTGCAGAGGGTGATCTCATTAGGAGTAATTGTGATGAGAAAAACTGCCCTGACAAAACCATTCAGTAGATTGTATTAGAGGTCTGTTAAAAATATTAAGTGCTGTGTCCCATAGAAGTCTGTCTTGAGGTTTTAGAATTTTTTTTCTGAGTGACTGATTTTCTTCCTTTTTTTAGTTAACTTGCTCTTGATTACAGACCTAGTTATCATTGATGTAATTAATATAGTAATTTTATTTGACTTTCAATAAGGGAGAGAAAATATCCAAAAAAACCCCCCGTGTATGTTAGGAAGTGGGTGGGGGACATGAGGTGAGTGAGCATGGCAGGGATGGATAGAGAAGAAAGTGATGTTTGGTAACGGGAATTCAAGTAACCTGTTTATTAAACAGGCTTCTTAATTTCTAACCACGCTGGTGCTGACAAAAGAATTAAATGATAACTTGTACTTGAGCCTGGTGGCGTGCTCATTTGCAAGAACACTTCCCATTTCTGGCTTGCTTCCAAAGCAATCGCTAGGAGAACACGCTACTCTGGAAGCCGTCCAGCGGATCATTTATGGTATTTTTCCTCTTTTCTTTCAGTGATCCTGTTAAGAGTTTCAAAACAAACTCTGGCCCCATATTGAGGCAAGCTAATGCACTTGAGAGGGAAAAGGTGGTAGGCAGGCACTCGTCGAGTGCGCGCCGAGTTGGCAGCTCCGAGTCAGAACGATCTGGGTGACTGTGGCACACGCTTGTAATTGCTGTCTGTGTGTCCTGTCTGGGCTCGAGGATGTTATTAAGTATGATCAACTATGTAGTGACCGATAATACAGCTGGCACACTGATACTGCGTCTGTTTTTTGTGACAGATATTGAGAGAAACTTATCTGAACATTGACGCTAATGCAACTGGCTATCTGTTACTGTCAAGCTGTGTAACAGATCAAGCAGAAGCAAGTTGGTGTGTGCTTCTTAACCCAGAGCTTTTATAGCCCTGTCTGAGGGCTCACTTCTGCGGATACTTTGTACCTGACATGCTGCGTGACTTCTTTGGGACTACTCAGGGCAGAAAGCATTGTGCTCTGTCAGGATGGGCAGAAGTCTGTGATTCTTCCCTCACACTTGCTAAAGCTCTGCTGAATTAACTTAACACAATAGCATGGTCTTTTAAAGATACAGAATAATACCTTATCTGGCTGTGTTGTAGCAAAGGTAGGAGTAGATGGCCACATTGTAGTTCCGAATAGCTCTTCTGCCTGTAACTCAGCAGGGATTTTCATTTGTGTTACACTAGCTTGATTGGTTGTCTGTGATTGAATAATGTGTTCCTTTTGCATACAGCTTCTCTCCTGTTTGTGAAATTTATTGAGTTCAGATACTAAAACAATTGAATTTTGATTTATACACAACTCTGTACTGGAGGTGTTTTTTTTTTTTTTTAATGAATGTAAGTAACTTGTAGTGCTGGGAAGGATAAGGAAGAAAACAATCGTGAGTGGTGAAACACATAACCTGGAAAATGAGGTCCCATGTGTTCTCTTCATTGCTTGATCTTTCAAACTGAGCTGATTTTTTTTTTTCCCCTTTTGGATGTACACTGATTACTTTTCATTATACGAGTGCCAAAGAATCCTTGTGACCTCAGTGGTCTAACACGTACATAAGAGCCAAATTTCAGAGAGTTTACAAATGCAATTTAAAGCAAAATCTTAAAGCTGTGTGAAACAAACTTGAGAAAACTAGGTGAGCCTCTGAACTTTCAGTTGCGGATTGTTTTGCTTATGTACAAGGAGATTATTTCCTCAGTGTTGATCTTAGGTCTGCTGGTATGTAGCACTAGGTTTAGGTGTGGAAGTCCTGTATTTTAAGGGATTATGTTGAAGGGAACCTAGTAGCGGTACCAGAAAGGTACTTAGACATATTCAGTTCTTTTAACACCATGTATTGCATCTGTTCTGAAAAAAAAAACAACAGCCAACCAACCAAAAAAACCCCATCCAAACAACCAACAAAAAAAGCCAACCACAAAAACCCAATGGACTTCTCTGTAACTGTAGTGGACTCCCAATAGGTCTAACTTGGACTTTTTCTCACAGTGGAGTTCAGTTGATATGTTACCCATGTAAAGGAGTATACTGCAATTGGTGATTGATATTTGAAGGTGAAAATAATTCTATGAGAGCTTTTAGTGTAATGTATTTTCCATCTGTTTCATGTTAGTTGGGGGTGGAGAGGGAGAAAATTAAATTTATTCAATAAGAGCAGTAGAGTGATATTTCAGAAGGTAGGAATCTTCTCTTAATATTACTGAACTGAGAAATTACATAGATGACTGGGCACCAAGTCCAAAAATTCAAATTCCTGGGGAAAGCCAAATGGGTGCATTTTACTGTTAAATGTATTATAATACTGTATGCATTAACAGTTGTTTTATTGGCCTCCAAATGCGGAGGGGATTATAGCTATTTGCACATTTTGTCTTGGTGAGGTAAAAAGGGAGCTACAGGCTTTTCTTTCCAGACTTTGTCAAGTGCTATACACTGTGCCAAAGAGCAAGCTGCATCTGTTCCTTCTCTTTTTTTCCTTCATGGGACAAACTTTTTCTCTCTTCACTTTGTAAGATATTACTTGATAAGAGATCCTGAAACTGAATTTGCCTTATGTGCAGCATATTTATGGTAAATTAAGTGTGGTTGCAGTTTTTTTGTTTGCTTGCTTGTTTGTTTTCTTTCTTGTGTGTTTTGTTTTTTTAATGTTACTCCGTTTAGGAGCTGATGTGCCATGAGTTTATCGGTAGAGGTCAGTGAATTAAGACTGGAATGTGAATAAGTTGTCATTAAAACAAATATTACCATGCTTCCAAAAGGTTCAAGTTGCACATATTGTGAATTGAGTGTAGAGTTCAGCTCAGGGAGTGTGTCACAGCTGTGGGTGACCTGCAACTTGAGTAACCTATGCTGACATTCCTGCATTTTCAACTTGAAATTTTTTTGCTTTGTGGAGATGGGAAAATGGTAGAAAACCTTTCAATGGCATTTATATCATCAAGACTCTGAACGTTTCCTTTTTTGAAGAAGAGTTACCTTTCTTCCATGTGCCTCCAAAATTACTCTAGGGAAGAGAATGTAATTAGTTTCAGCTAATTGAACCTGAGCAGAGAATGAGGGTATCTCTGTGTCACTGAGTCTTGTCATTTTCTCAGAAGCCTGTAAAAGTTCAGCAGCAGAGCATCTATCTCCTTCCTTTTTTATTCCCTAACATATTAAATAACTTTTCTGTTCCTTTTTAAATAAAGGTCAGTGGGATCTGATATCAGACACCACATGCAGCTGAATATGAACTATTTGATTAAAAAAAAAAACATTAAAAGGTAGGTATCTTTGCAAAGGATCCTAGCAGCATTCAGTAAAATAAAGTAGAAACTTTAATGTGAAAGTAAGACCTTTTAGCTAGATGGATAAGAATTACTGAAGGTGTTTCTACCATGAAATGCAGAGCTTTGATTTCTGCTTCAAGCCCTCTTTAGAATTTGTAGAAAGTTGAATGTTTTGGCCATCATTTATCTTATAGTCTTCCGACTTCCCTTCTTGTCAGAGAAGTGTGGTGGAAAGATATATTTTCTTACTAAATCTTTCTTTCAGAACAGTCTAGTGTTCATAAAGAGGATGATTTTCACAAATTTATTAGTCTCTCTAAGTAGTTTGGATTTCTTTGACCTACTTTGTTCATGTTCGTCGGCTTTTTGGATGTGAAAGCACAGAGAATAGAAAGGGAAAGGAGCTATGTTAAACATGACCTCTTTGAAAAGTGGTTTCCAAATGAAGCAACACAAAATGGCTAGTGTTTTCAGTGGTCAGGGTTTTCCTGGAAAAACTGGTGCCTTCATGCTTCATGAAACCTGTTTCAGGTCTCTTCTGCATTGTGTTTTGGCCCTAAGACACAATTGATTTTTGGTAGTGTTGCTTTGCCTGAAGTATTTGAATTAGGTTTTCTAAGTATGATTATAGGCTGTTATAGTTTTGGTGATACAGCATCCTCTCCCAAATGTGACATGAAGATATGAGAGAAGTAAGGTCATGAGAAGTCGAACCGATAAGTAATGAAGGCAGTCAAAACCATCTAGTTTTCGTTGATAATGCTATCAGAGTGATCCCTAAAATGAATTAACCGTAGAGCTACTGAAAGATTGAGTTTCCAATAAAGTAGTTGTTTTGCTCCAGAAGGGCTGAAAGAGGCGAAATAGCACATGCAAATGGGCAATCAGGAGCCCAGATCCTAGAAGTGGAGTTGTTGGATAACGTAGTTGAATGTCGAGCTCTTTCCCTTTCCAGCCGTTCTTCTCCATTGCCCTCTGGCCTGCCCCTCTTCCCAGCTTATTCTGTCTCCAGGAATTAATTTTAGTTTTGCATTTTGCTTGAGGTTTGATGAGCACCAATTTCTTAAACTAAATTTGCTGCATGGTTGTTGTTTGGGTTTTTTTTGTAAGATCCACTGCGGTGCACAGATTTTGAAATGAAAACAAAGCCGGCAATGAAATCTAAGAGAACTTCAGTAATATCTCCTTTAGTTACAGGGGAAGCACTAAAACTGTCTGTTTTACGGGTCTGGGATGCCACTACTGAATTAGCTACGGTTGCTCAACAGCTGGGCCATTAACTCCTTAGCCATAAAGTCTATCTGCTGTTTGTTCTAAATGAAGCTTTAGTTGGTATTTAGAAATGGAATCTCATCCTGTCAAGTCTGTTGCCCAAAACCATACGTTTTCCTTCTGAAACAAACTTTCCTGCCCAGAAATCTTTTGTGAAGGGTGCAATAGGCATCTAATGGCTTTGCTATAGTTTTCTAAGTTTGCTATGTTTCTAAGTATAAAAAATTTTCCTACATGAAAAAGAAGCTGCTTGCTTGGAAATTCTGAGAGGTTTTTTTGGTTTGTTTCTTTTGGTGTGGGTTTTTTGTTTTTGTCTAGGGTTTCTGTTAATCTCTCAGAATTAGGCCACTAAAAATAAATCCAAGTATTCTTTCATTTCTGAGTACAAATGGGAAAAGGGACATAAAATCCTCCTTAGGAGGATCACAAGTGTACATGCCTTCCATTAAATATGACTCTTAGCTTTTTAAGAAAAAGCAAAACAAAACCCATCCAGAAAACAAGGTTTCAGGAATTGAAAAAAAGAGTGTTAGTAGGTTACAGAGAAACTGAAAGTAGGGATCATTTAATGGAAGAACTAAACACAGAAAAGAAAAGAACATGTTAATAACTGTTTATCTAATCTACTTTATGTATCTGTAAAACATCTATTATTTCTATGGTGAAATGCTGTTGAAAGTTGTTCAAGAAAGCTGCAGTTCTAAGTATATATTATTCTCTGAAAACAAGGACCCTTAAGTAAAGGACTGAATTTGAGGTTTTTATTTAAGAATTGAGACAACCATATGGAGAGAGCTATGTTTGGTACTGAAGCTGAAAAAAAAAAAGGAAATTATGTGGGCAAAATGTTTGGTTAACTAGATTAGCTTTTGAATTTTGATGCATCCCAAACTTCCTCTGTTATTGTGAAAATATTGGCTCCCCAACAACAGTTCCTATATATTAAGCAGTATTAAATCCTTAAGAATATCTTTCTGTTTTTACTTAGGAAACTGTGGAGATAGTTTTAGTGTAGGTTTTCAGTTAATATCCTGCTTATTATTACTTGAACTATAGAGTAAAAATTAATTCTTGCTTCTTGACTTCTCAGCATTAAATGCTGGAATGCTGGCTTGCCTTATACTGTGCAGACTCTGTCTGCAGTGCTAATTTAGTTAATAAAACAATAAGCCATACAAAATTTATTGTGGATTAACACTTTTTAGATTGAAAACAAATAAAACATGTTTAAACTAATGTCTGCAAAGTCAAAGTGGATCTTTTGAAGTGTTATAATAAATTATATACATATAACTTAATTGTGTTGTTTTTTGCCTCTCCTAGAGATACTATAAATATTACTTTTATAAAAACTTTAGGCTGGAACCAAATTGAGAGTAAAACAGTTTGTAGGAGTTTCCTTCAAAGACTTATAAAACTATATTCAGGGACCTTATTAAAAGCCAAACACTTGACAGGAAAAATATGTATATGATTTCTATTTTAATCCTTCACAGAGTGTTGGGGCGTCAAAGAGCACCAAAAAAAATGGGCAGGTTCACTATTTAAATCATCATTACCTGTCTTTAATTTCATAAAAAGAAACCTCTCTTTAGCAGAATGGTGTGTCTAATTTCTTCTATAACATTGCATTATTGTGAAAACAGCAGCAATAGCAAATGTATTTAAGACATTTTTAGGAACGCATTTCTCCTTACTTAGAGAAGCTTTTATCCCTGTGCACTTCCTAATCTTTGTGCTGCTGCTGTTACAGTGAGTTCTCTTGTCCCTAATATTAATAAAAAATAAACGTTATATGTGAAAGTGAATAGTATCCAGTTAATCGTTCACGGCAGAAACTGTGGTAATCTCATGTTTCATTTCTTGCTCTTAGACGTATCAGCAATGTGTGCCTGGTGGCTCCAGAGAAAGTATTTTTGTGTACTTTTCCATTAATGACTGTTTCTGACTTCATAGAGTCTCCCTAATAAACCCAACACACCAACAAAAAGGAGAGTGTCTGTTCAGTATTTAACACTTTTGTCCTTCTATTTTTCTTCATTAAGATTTTCCATTTAGGAAAAATTGTCTCTTTGAAGGTATATGGTCTTTGGAAAATTTTGCTTAATATCAAGCTAATTTATAATTATAATTCAGAGTAGCAAAGGCAACCAAGTATAAAACTTGCGTGCAATAAGAATTGGGCTCAAGTACTGTATTTCTTGAGTTCAGATCCCGTCAGTGCATGTACCTGTACAGCTTTATTTAGCTGGGTGGCCCCGCTGCTTGTCTTAAGGAGGATAAAGTTGCTCACATCTGTAGCAAACATCAGTGTTTTTTACCCAGGGTAATTTGATACTTTAACCTCTTAATTTTTATGATTTGGATTAGTTACATGTGTCTCTTGGCAAGACATGGCTCTCCTGCAATAATAGAATCAAGCATTTTTCCAATAAAAGTCTAATTAACTCTAATTGTTAGTATCATCTGATACCAGTATGTGTGTATATACCTCAAATGTGTGTGATTGATGGGGGAAAAAAAAGGAAGTACATGATTGAGAAACATAATTACCATTAATATTTTGCAATGTATTTAGTGTACATAAATTTAAAAGTTATTTCTTGGTGTAGCTGTGAAATGCACTAAGGCTTTTGAGAGGCTGGAGTAAGTCTACAGCAGGCTGGCTGCTGATTGTTTTCTGGTTTTTTTTTTTTAAACAAAAAAATCTGATACTATGTATTACCATAAATAAACATGCTGAGAAAGTGTAAAAATGGGGTTTCTACTTTTCACTAAACAATTTACAAGTATTTTAAGGAAGCAATGCCTAATGCAGGAAACTATCTGTAGAACTGCAGGCTGAGGCACCCTCCCCAGAACTTATTGGCAAGAATCCTATTAACTTAATGAGAGTAACATCATGTGTTGATGTTTTCCTACTGAGGAAAGTGCTAAAGTTTCAGGTAAGTGTAAGCATATACATAAGCTTGAAACTTTTATGTTGATGAAACATATTTAAATGCATGCTTTACTAGAATTTTCAGAATTGTAATACTGTGCTGCTTTAAATGTATACGCAGAAGTGAATATAAACGGGACCCTAAAATTCCACTGATGGTACATCTCCCACTGGTGAGATGTATAATCTCTAGCATGATTAGTGGCTATAATTTCTTGTTATTCTTTCCCTGCATGTAGTGAATGTGATATATCATGCAGTGTAGATGACTGGTATTAATTTTACAGTGGATGGAGCACAGTGGATTAAACTGGGGGCAGGGGCCTTGAAAGAGGTGTTTGGAGGACTTCTGGCAGGTGACTAATATGGTGGCCTCATGTAGCCATGTGCATGTGACCTGCTGTACATTCCCTTCATATTACTGGATGTGTTCTCATAATGTGACTAAACTGCAAGTATCCCATGACAGTTGATAGAGCTAATTTTTCTCAAATGGCCATGTATAGGCTTTATTTCCAGTCTTATAGTGTACCATGTGCATGTTTTCCTATAGAAGCCTAAACCCGTGTGTAAGAGAGGGCAGGATATCTTTCATCCACTTGTGATGGACCATCAAAACAAAACTCAGGAGTTGTATGGAGCTTGTATTAATGACCTGATCCACTTTACCTGAAAAGTTAGAAGGATGTGTGGCCTCCGGCCCTCCAAATCCCTGTTTCTCAGTTAATGAGCTAGTGTTCATTTGTGAGTAGTAAACACACAGTAGTAATTTTTTTAACTTCCTGAGTGTACCATCTTTTTTTTTCTTTTTTTTTGCACTGAACTATTTTATGGGTAGATTTCGAGAAGAAATGATACATTTAATGAAAGTGTGTGGTTCCTATTTGAATCAATCAATTTGTGTCCACAGAGGGATATAGTTGGTGTTGAGAAACTCATTAAATCTCTAATTTAAAATATTGGAACCCTTCCTTAGCTACCATGAAAATTCTTAAAGAATATTGGCAATTGAGACTTTATAAGTAAGTTTATTGTATTCCTAAAAGTTGGACAGTTTGTGTGCCGAGCAGCTCAGCTCTGTTAATGCTGGAACAAATGGCATATTCAAAAATTTGTCTGTGCTACATGGTCTGAGTGGGCAACATGTGGCTGTGATCACTGGCCATATTTACATGATCTCACCTAACTCAAGTTTTCCAGGCTTAGGTCAATTATTTTTCTTGCTGAGGAGAATTTGAACTTGGATCTCTTGCTTCAAATAGGGCATTTCTATTAACCAACATGCAGTCACTGTTAGAAGGTTTTATTAGCTACTGCTGAAACTTATTCTTCCCATAGTGTAGCAGTTATAACCATTCCTATGGAACGATGGATTCCAGTCCCTTAGGTTTTGAGCTTTCTTTTTAAATATAAATACATATGTTTATATTAATATATATAATATATAAAACACACAGACATGCATATAAAATATGAGCCATTTAATTTCGACTGTTTGAGTTCTAGTGTTTCTAAATGTTGACATAATTTTGTTTTGATAATTATTTGCATTGTGTATATGTATGCATTTATTAAGTGAATGGTAGAACTGGAGAAAAAGTTCTACTGATTTTTTATTTGCTTATAAGAGTGATGTGTTTGTATGTCAAAGCAAATGGAGGCATATTGATATTTTTCCTTGTTTCTGTTAGAGTGTATAGTTTTGTTTGAAGTCTTAAAACATCAAGTAAGAAAATGTAACTAGAAAGAAAAAGATTGCATGAAACAGATAATATTTGGTATTTCGTTTTTAATTGCTACATAGAGATAGTTTTGGGATGTGACTTTCAAAGAGAAGGTATTCTTACTTGATGTTATTGTCTTGGATCAGGCCCATGATACAGCCTCTTAGCTGAAATCAAACATTGAATCTTGGATATTTGATTTCTCATGTTTCAAAATATCAACATTTTTTTTTTGATTGATTTATTTGTGCAGTAAATGAATTAAATAACTCTTAATTTTATTTTTTTGTTCAATTTATTGAAAAGGTTTGTTCCATACCAGTAGCTCTTCAGGAAAAAATAACATTCATTATATTATTTACTGAGTATGTTATAATTGTGACATTGTTCTGTGCTGATTATGCAAGGACACATTTGTCTGTTATACAGACAAATGGACAGCTTTCAAAGTGTGGTCAGGTTTATTGGCACTAACTAGAAAAAAGAGTAGTGATAAAGTCCTTCCAAATGATAACTAAAGGAAATGGGCATTGTTTTAACTGTTAGCAAATGCCAAGGCTCCACATTGTCACCTAATTACCTCACCTGTGGACATCTCAGGCGGATTTCATCTGCAGTCTGATGCTGGGAAGTGTGAAAGTATCATGTGCTTAAAATCATAAACAGGGTTGAAGAGGGTGCAGATGGAATAGGATTTTCAATCTGTGATCTCTGACTGTTTCTTCTCTTTACTTAACACTTATAATTAGTTGCATGTCACTTAATTTCATGATTAAAAGGCACATTTTTTTTTCTTATGTTGTGTATGTTTGTCTGTCTGCTTTTGTCTGTCAGTTAAAATAAGTCTCTACTTGGCCTATTATTGAAAAAAGTCTTGTCAGTGGAATTGCTAGTGAATAATACTGGTAAACAAGGGAGAGAAATAACATCTTTTTAAAACAGTTTTTCTTTTCCCTGGGCAAACGCGACATAGGAGGAGACAATGACATACCTACTTTTGATCTTTTATCTTAAAGATTTTCTGTCATATTTAGAGCTACAGTCATTGTACTGTGTATTATTGTTGTAAAAAATCATGTATCCAAGAAGATAAGATTCAAAATTCCATGACAAGTAGAGATGAATGGTTTTTAGAAAATAAAGCACAGGCTTATAGCACAAATGATGGGCAATATCTAAGTAAGGGATTTTATTTCCTTAATACAAAGACTAAATGAAAATGCAATACTTGTTGTCACAAAACAAACCCCACTTTTATAATTCCACCATTTAAAGACATTTTGTATATTTAAGCAGTGACAAGGGTATTCATTATTAATTAACATTCAGGAGATAACTGACTGTCAGTTGCCAGTCAGAGTGGAGCTTGGAAGAATGTTGACGTTGATTGATGGACATGTTCTGGGACTATGCCCAAACAACCTGCTCAGGTCATCTGAATACACAGAAACATTACAGATCAGCTCCACATACACAAAAAGCTTGGGCTGTCCTTCTCTCCGAAGGGAGGATATCCTTCCATGTATCCTAGACTCACTTGATCTGTAGGTTAAGCCTTCACTTTCCTGCGCTGTGGTCACCAGTTAAGAAAACTTCAGTTTACTGTGGTAAATATGAGTAACATGTCACTGTTCTGTTTCTAGCTGTTTGTGATTGAGGTGCTTAAGCATTCAGCTTGAAGCAGTATTTTTATGTTGCCTTCTGAAGAGCTATATGTACTTACCTAATGGATATATATTAATGCAATTTTTTCTTTAGGCAGAAGAAAATCCCCAACTCCTAATTTATATTACTTTGAAATGCAGAGATGGAAGAGGTTTTTCAATCCTGAAATCTCTATGGTCTCTTGGAAGTGACTTTTAAATATCTGCAGTGATACCAGTTGTCTCCATCTCCTGGAATCGGTAGTGTGTTTAGATTCAGTGGAAGGAAGACGTCCTTGTGGCAGCCTCACACCTCCTTTCAAAGGAGGGTATAAGCAAGCTCTTAGTGTGTGACATACCAATTCCACTTGCCCTAGGCTGAGTAGCCTGTGTGCTGTGGGAAGAGTGTCTGAACTCTTCCTGCTTTTTGTGGTGAGCTCCTGCTCATACAACAGTGGTAGGTAGTACTTAGCTAAAGAAGCAAAGTATGGTGGTTTATGGGCAGGAGAGGCTTTTAGAGAGATGACACTTTCCTGTGTAAGTGAACAGCCTGGTCGTCAACATATGATAAGCACCTGCTTTACAGATACTTATTTCTCATCATTTTTCTCAATTTTAATTTTTTTAACATGCTTCCAAATATATCATGGTTGACTTGGATTTATTAACTAAAGCAGACAAAGGGCTCCTCAATAAGGTGATTGAAAAGGAGAACATATGACTGGAGACCTTTTCCTGTGATTATCCATGGGGGCAAAACTCCTGTGCTCTATTACCTGTCTCTGTGGGTTAAAAATTGGATCTGTCTTGTCTTCTTTAAAATCCCCTTAACTTTCAGCTTTGGGAGACACTGTAGTTCCACCCACTCCAGATGGAAGTAGCGTGCTGCTGGGAATCCCTTGCCAATCTCAGTCCCTGATAACAGGTTCTGAAGCATATTGGGAAAATCTGTTGAGAGCTGTTATAATTTCATACTCGTGTGCCAGTTTTCTCTTTCCCTTTTTCTTCCAAGTACCTGTGACTGGGGTTCCTTAATGCTTCTTTGGAGCTGGCAGGGTATTCCAATGAGGCAGAGCCCCCTGCTTTTACCCAGTGGAAAAGGGCACCACAAACGTTTCTGTTGCAAAACTGCTTCTTTTCCCTTGGGTAAAATCTTGCTTGCTTTATTCATTAAAAAAAAAAAAAAATAATGAGTCCCTTGGGACTGCTTGTGAAAGTAAGAAAAACAGGAATTGGCCCCATGTCATAACCATCTGTTATTAACACAAAGAGCAAGGGCCCAGTCTTGCAGTCCTTGCTAAAAGCAGTTTGTTTAATAGGAATTACTACAAATATGAAAAATGTGTGTTTTCCTCATTACTGTGACAATATTCCCTTCCAGTAGTGAAAAAAAAGTCATCATGAATCTTGGTGTACAATCACACAATTGCATTATTTTATATTGCGGTAGGCTGTATGCAATAAACATCTCATTCCAAGAAATATATGTATTGCAGTATTTTCAAAAATCACTTCAGCTACTTTCACGCATATTTTTTCATAGTACATCTTTTTATTTTATGGCTGAATTATGACTGGGTTTTCTTTTCTACTGTTTTTATGACTGAGGTAAACCTTTTTTTTTTTTTTTTTTAATAGCTAGTTTGAAAATGGTGCCATTTTTTTCCCTCTCCTCCATCAGGAAATGTTTGACTTTTTACTTGATGACTCCCCTGCCCCAGGCACACACACTCTCCAATCCCCTCCCTAAATTATAACTACAAGCATTACTGGAGAAATGAAATAATTTGATCCATCTTGCCACGCCATATCATGGCAGAGGTAATTTTGGTTGCTGTTACTTCCATTCATTATAGGATGAACTGCTAGGTTGGATTGCATTTTTTTTCCCCCAACTTTGTGACATCCCCTGTATTTTGTATTTCTACCTCCATATTTGAGGGAATTATTCCATATTATTTAATACAAACCCCATATCTCTGTAAAGGATCAGCTTGATGTCTTCCTGCCCATTTGTTTTTCCATCAGTTTGTCACTAGTTCTGAGAGTTCTGCCAGTCCCTGCAAGATAACTTGAGCCATGGGTGTTAATAGGAGCGTTTAATCCATGCTCCTTCACTTCTGGCTATAAATCTGTTAGGCAGAGCAAGGGTTGCTGTAATCCTGTTGATTGCACCTCAGTGGCAGGCCAGTCCCCTGGCAGGCTGTAGTGCCTTTAAGGGTGGCTTTGAACAATTGGTCTGGCACAGAGCACATGCAGCGCAGCCCAGAATCTGGGAAAATATATAAATTATGATAGGAGGCTGCATGTTTCCATGGTGTATGCAGAAAGACAGGAATTGCTGTATTGGATCAAACAGGTGGCTTGTCAAATCCATTACTCTTTTGCCAGCAAATGTCCAGTAGCAGATGTTTGGGAAAAAAATATAAAGGAACATCAGTTTTGCTTTTCTTCAACCTGAAAGCATTCTCTACAGCTCTGTCTCCTTTATATCCTTTCTCCAGTCGTTTTGTCATTCAAATGTTAGAATGATTGTTTTCATTTCACATAATAGATATGTTCTAATCCATACACACGCCTAGTGTATTTTTGTGTTTTTTTCTTAAGTTTTTGGCCTCAGATTTAAATAAACTGGAAATTCTACAGATATTTGCATTATTAGCTATTCAAGCCTTAAATTTATACTTTGAACTTGACTGAAAAGCCCCTTGAGGATCTGACATAGAAGCATACACAGTAGCAACAGTAAACTGATTTATGTGCCTTTAGAGATGTAGATTTTAAATAGTTTGATTGGGAAAACTAAATTAATCACTTGTAAACTATGTGTAAGACAAATACAGTCAAATTTTATTACAGGAACATTACAGCAACTTCTTCTGTATTTATAGACACTTTGAGCCATTGAAGGGTTAACCCCCACCCCCCTAGGCAAGCAGGGTATCACTTTCCTTAAAATGCCATTGGGAAACCGAGATAAATGGTAAAGCATTTTCTGTGTTGACATGATGTTCGCCTGTCCAATTGCATCCTTCCCAACAGACAGCAGAGAAGCAATTACAAAAAAAGACATCTGTGCCAAGGTTTGGCTAGCCAGAGAGGGCAAGCTCTTGTGTTTAAGAGGTAGAGAATCCAATCGATGAAAATGTCTGGGCCTGTTAGCACCAATAAAGCTGAAGGCCACTGGGAAGCTCAGAGAGGGTCTTTTGTTGCGGAGATAGAAAAGAGGCCGAAGCTGTGACACTTGGGGAGGAATAGGGTCAGCCAGTACGATCATCCATCTTCCTCAATGGCAGCTTTCTGTCAGTTTTTAACCCTGCTCAGCAGAGGATCTAAACCTCTATTGTTGGCACCAGCCAATTCTCAGCCAAGTGTAAATGAAGTTAATATTCACTGACCTTATGCATAGCCAATGAAGGCCCTTGATGTCATCCTGGAAATAATGTTATCTGACACTTCAAAAAGCAGATGTTGGCAGGTTGTTTGTGGTTTTTTGCTGAGCCAGTACGCAAAGACGCATTGTTTAGGCACCTCGCATTTAAACTGATTTCCATAATAACCACAAATAGGCCTTTTTGACCTTAAATTGACATAGTTATGGTTTTAGTTTGCATATCCTCATATGCTGCTCACAAAGCCCGGCTAACCTGCACTGAGTGATCAGGGAGAAGTAGCTTGGTTCACTTAGCTAAGAAATATATGGGTCAGTGAGCAAAATTTATTTATGCTGATAAAACAGTGAGTAATTAAAATAGTTTAAATAGTTCAAAGCAGACATTTTTAGAGCAAAATGAAGAATAGCATTTTATTTTGCAACATACTTCGTTGAAAGGAAATATATAACAGAAGTAAAAAAAAAAAAGATACCACTTTCAGAGGTACAGACAGATTTTATTTTGAAAAGCCTATTGCAAGCCACTGTTAATGTCTTCCTTTGTCTCCAGTAATAATTTTGTCATGGTGAAACTTGATTATTCTAATGTTTTAATTACAGATAGTTAAGTAATTCTTATAGGTTCCACTTTGCTGGAAATTTGTCAAAGACAGCAGCATGCTGGTGATACCTGCGTATTTGTACAGTGCATTTCATCCAGACAGATCCCCAAACCTTCTGCAGACACAGAAACAGAACATATCCATGCTCCTCTTGTGTAAAAGCCAGTGTCAAACATATATTGTAACTCTAGGGTGAAACACTTCTTAAAGTACAGTGCTATTTCTCAGCAGCCTGTGGTTCTGATTCGAGGAAAGTTACAAACATGTACCACACATGGGAGGTGAAAAGTATTTGATTTGGTTTATTTTCCTTCTAAATTAGCTATAATTCTGGCTCACATGTGTGTTTACCTTATGAGATATGAGCATATAACATACAGTAATAAAGTGCAGATGCAGGATGTGTAGCCATTATTAATAAAAAATTTCAGCTGTATCAACCAATGAACTTTGCACAACCATGTTTTTCCCCTCTGTGTACAAAATACAGCGGCAGGTAACAGAAATCTAGAAAATTCTCTATTATGCCATGGTATTGTTGTTAAAAATACATGTAAATAATGATTGTAGTATAGTCAGCACCTTTCAGGCTGTGATGCATTCCTGTCCTTTTGAAAAAGAACTCAGAATAGCATGA